>JANJGN010000011.1:1290778-1525972 GCA_026770705.1 Isurus oxyrinchus
TGATGGACGGAAAGTCATTGATGAAGCAGCTGAAGATGGTTGGGCCGAGGACACTACCCTGAGGAACTCCTGCAGTGATGTCCTGGAGCTGAGATGACTGACCTCCAACAACCACAACCATCTTCCTTTGTGCTAGGTATGACTCCAACCAGTGGAGAGTTTTCCCCTGATTCCCATTGAGTCCAGTTTTGTTAGGGCTCCTTGATGTCACACTCGGTCAAATGCTGCCTTGATGTCAAGGGCAGTCACTCTCAACTCATCTCGGGAGTTCAGCTCTTTTGTCCATGTTTGAACCAAGGCTGTAATGAGGTCAGGAGCTGAGTGGCCCTGGCAGAACCCAACCTGGGCATCAGTGAGCAGGTTATTGCTAAGTAAGTGCCGCTTGATAGCACTGTTGATCACCCCTTCCATCAATTTACTGATGATGGAGAGTAGACTGATGGGGCGGTAATTGGCCGGGTTGGATTTGTCCTGCTTTTTGTGTACAGGACACACCTGGGCAATTTTCCACATAGCTGGGTAGATGCCAGTGTTGTAGCTGTACTGGAACAGCTTGGCTAGGGGCACAGCAAGTTCTGGAGCACAAGTCTTCAGTACTATTGCCAGAATATTGTCAGGGCCCATAGACTTTGCAGTATCCAGTGCCTTCAGCCGTTTCTTGATATCACATGGAGTGAATCGAATTGGCTGAAGACTGGCATCTGTGATGCTGGGGACCTTCGGAAGAGGCTGAGATGGATCATCCACTCAGCACTTCTGGCTGAAGATTGTAGCAAATGCTTCAGCCTTATCTTTTGCACTGATGTGCTGGGCTCCTCCATCATTGAGGATGGGGATATTTGTGGAGCCTCCTCCTCCAGTGAGTTGTTTAATTGTCCACCACCATTCACAACTGGATGTGGCAGGACTGCAGAGCTTAGATCTGATCAGTTGGTTGTGGGATCGCTTAGCTCTGTCTATCAGTTGCTGCTTATGCTGTTTGGCACACAAGTAGTCCTGTGTTATAGCTTCACCAGGTTGACACCTCATTTTTAGGTATGCCTGGTGCTGGTCTTGGCAGGTCCTCCTGCACTCTTCATTGAACCAGGGTTGTTCCCCTGGCTTGATGATAATGGTAGAGTGGGAGATATGCCGGGCCATGAGGTTACAGATTGTGTTTGAGTACAATTCTGCTGCTGCTGATGGCCCACAGCACCTCATGGATGCCCAGTCTTGAGTTGCTAGATCTGTTCGAAATCTATCCCATTTAGCACAGTGGTAGTGCCACACAACACAATGGAGGGTATCCTCAATTTGAAGGCGGGACTTCGTCTCCACAATGACTGTGTGGTGGTCACTCCTACTGATACTGTCATGGACAGATGCATCTGTGACAGGCAGGTTGGGGAGGATGAGGTCAAGTATGTTTTTCCCTCTTGTTGGTTCCCTCACCACCTGCTGCAGACCCAGTCTAGCAGCTATGTCCTTTAGGACTCAGCCAGCTCGGTCAGTAGTGGTGTTACCGAGCCACTCTCGGGAATGGACATTGAAGTCCCCCACCCAGAGTACATTCTGCACCCTTGCCACCCTCAGTGCTTCCTCCAAGTGGTGTCCAACATGGAGGGGCACTGATTCATCAGCTGAGGGAGGGCGGTACTTGGTAATCAGCAGGAGGTTTCCTTGCATATGTTTGACCTGAAGCCATGAGATTTCATGGGGTCCATGGTCAATGTTGAGGACTCCCAGGGTTATTCCCTCCCCGTATAACACTGCTGCCACCTCTGCTGGGTCTGTCCTTGAGAGGAGAGGAATTTGTGAGATTGAAAACAGTGCAAGAGCAGTCGGACCCGAGTGGGAGCAGGTTCTGGGGGGAGAGGGTAGTCGGACCTGAGTGAGAACAGGTTCCGGGGGAAGAGGGGAGTCGGACCTGAGTGGGAACAGGTTCTTGGGGGAGAGGGGAGTCGGACCTGAGTGGGAACAGATTCTGAGGGAAGAGGGGAGTCGGACCTGAGTGGGAACAGGTTCTGAGGGGAGAGGGGTGTCGGACCTGAGTGGGAGCAGGTTCTGAGGGAGAGGGGTGTCGGACCTGAGTGGGAGCAGGTTCTGGGGGGAGAGGGTAGTCGGACCTGAGTGGGAGCAGGTTCTGAGGGAGAGGGGTGTCGGACCTGAGTGGGAGCAGGTTCTGGGGGGAGAGGGAAGTCGGACCTGAGTGGGAACAGGTTCCGGGGGGAGAGGGAAGTCAGACCTGAGCGGGAGCAGGTTCTGGGGGAGAGGGGAGTTGGACCTCATTGGGAACAGGTTCTGGGGGAGACCGGAGTTGGACCTGAGTGGGAGCAGGTTCTGAGGGAAAGGGGAGTCGGACCTGAGTGGGAGCAGGTTCTGGGGGGAGAGGTGAGTCGGACCTGAGTGGGAGCAGGTTCTGGGGGAGAGAGGAGTCGGACCTCACTGGGAACAGGTTCTGGGGGAGACCGGAGTCGGACCTGAGTGGGAGCAGGTTCTGGGGGAAGAGGGGAGTCGGACCTTTCCTGAGCAGCTCGGTGGATTTGAAAAAAATGTCAGAGTGACATCACAGGAAAGTTGTGCATTGATTGGTTCTTGAGCTTTTCGGGACTGTGTTTGAACCCCGGTAATTTTGAAAAATGTAAGTTTCTAAACAAGCACAGGGAAAGTAAGAATTTATAGGCACAGTAGAGGGAGCTGATCTGTGAGCAAGAATTTCTACTTTCTACTAATCTCCAGTTTATAATTAATTGTACAAGAGTAAGGTTAAAGTAAGTAAAAGTAACTAAAGTTAAAGTAAATAAAGTGATTTAAAAGTTCAAGGTTAAGGCATGGCAGGACAGCTCAGCCAAGCAGAATGCGCATCCTGTGACACGTGGGAAGTTGTGGTCACTTCTCGTGACCCAGACGAGCCCATGTGCAGGAAGTGTCACTGGCTGCACAAGCTTGAGCAGCGGCTGGAGTCACTGAGGTACATCCGAGAGGCAGAGAACTATGTGGATAGCGTGTTCAAAGAGCTGGTCACACCACGTTAGGGGCCAGCAGGCTGGTAGGGAATGGGTGACCACCAGACAGTCCAAGAGAAACAGGCAGGTAGTGCAGGAGTCCCCAGAGGTCCTGCTCACCAACTGGTTTTCCATTCTGGATATCGGTGAGGGTGATGGGTCCGTGGAGGAGTCCAGCAAGAGCCAAGCCCTTGGCACCATGGGTGGCCCAGCTGTACAGGAGAGGGGGGATGAAGAGTGGAAGGGCAGCACTGATAGGGGATTCTTTAGTTAGGGGAACAGACAGGCGTTTCTGTGGCCGTCAACGTGACTCCAGGATGGTTTGTTACCTCCCTGGTGCCAGGGTCAAGGATGTCACTGAATGGCTGCAGGACATTCTTCTGGGGGAGGGTAAACAGCCAGAGGTCATGGTCCGCACTGGGACTAACAACATAGGTAGAAGAGGGATGTGGTCCTGCAATCAGAATTTCAGGAGCTAGGTAAAAACTTAGCAGACAGGACCTCTAAAGCAGTGATCTCCAGATTACTCCCAGTGCCACGTGCCAGTGAGTACAGAAATAGGAGGATAAGGCAGATGAATGCGTGGCTGGAAAGATGGTGCAGGAGGGAGGGCTTTAGATTCCCGGGACACTGGGACTGGCTCTGGGGGAGATGGCACCTGTACAAGCCGGACGGGTTGCACCTGAACTGAGCTGGGGCTGAGTTCCTTGTGGGGCATTTTGCTAATGCTGTTGAGGAGGGTTTAAACTAACTCAGCAGGGGTGTGGGAACCAGGAGAGAATTTTAGAAAGTAATACCAGGGTGCACGGAATGCTGGGAGAGGCAGATAGCACTAAAACAGAGAATAGTAAGTTAATAGATGGAGTCGGAGTAAGGGAGCAAGCAGTGAAGTGTAAATCAGGGTTACACTGCATGTATGTGAATGCACGGAGTAGAGTTAATAGAGTTACAGGTACAGATTGTTTTATGGGATTATGGTGTTGTGGTGATAACAGTGACCTGGCTTAAGGAAGGGCAGATCTGGGTGTTAAATATTCCTGGTTATAAGGTGTTCAGAAAAGATAGGAAAGGGAAAAAAGGAGTGGGGAGGGGTGGCGTTTTTGGTTAAGGAGAGTATTGCAGTACTGGAGAAAGAGGATGTGTCAGAGGATTCAAGGACAGAATCGATTTGGCTAGAGCTAAGGAATAAGGGTACAATTACATTGCTCGGTGTATTATATAGACCACCAGCTAGTGGGGAGGATATAGAGGAACAAATCTGCAAGGAAATTACAGAGGTGTACACATCATAGAGTAGTTATAATGGGGGACTTTAATTACCTGTATATAGACTGGGACAGTGGTAGTGTAAGGGGCAGTGAGGGACAAGCGTTCCTAGACTGTGTTGAGGGGAATTTCCTACTGCAGTATGTGTCCAGTCCAAGGGGAAAGGAGGCACTGCTAGACCTGGGGCAGGATTTTTAACCTCGGCTGATGGGCGTTGCTCCAGACCTGCTTCAACATAAAATAATGCCTATTAACATCAGGCGAGCATCTGGATGTCAACACACATCCGGGCGATACTTCAGTGAGTGGGCGTGCGCAGGAATCGGCAGCGCCTTCGCTGCCATTAAAAAGATAATTAACTGACATTTTTTGCTGCCTGTCTAACCTCACGGTTAACGAACAGGGAATGGGCCAAGTGACCTTTGAACTTTTTAGGAAACCTCATCCACGGGTGTCACATGACAGTCACATGAAGGGACATGTTTTATAACATTTTTTAAATCTTTATTATTTTTTATTAAATATTTTTTATTAAAACTGGACATCTCCCTGAGGCAGCACACAGGTCCCCACTCACCCTCCTCCACCCCCCACACGGGCAGGGCTGAGCACTGCCGCTCGCATTTCATGCTGCGCGGGGCCTTCATTGGTCAGCGTGAAATCGAGGTCCAGCCCCCAGCTTTCTGACCGGCCCCGCCTGCCCCCACCCTGCCCAGCCAACAGGGGCAAAATTCTACCCCTGGCTCTTGGGAATGAGGCAGGCCAAGTAGATCAAGTGACAGTGGGGGAGCATTTAGGGGACAGTGAGCATTGTATCGTAGGGTTTAGGGGGACGGTGGAAAATGACATTGGTCAATCCAGAGTTAGAATAATCCACTGGCACAGAGCGGACTTCAATGGGGCAAGAACGGAGCTGGGCCAGATAGACTGGAACCAAGGGTTGGTGGGAGAAACAGTAGCTGAACAATGGGCTACCTTCAAAGAGGAGGTGATTTGGGCACAGTCAGGGTATGTTCCCAGAAAAGGGAAGGGCAGGACAAACAAATCCAGAACTCCCTGGATGACAAAGGAGGTAGAAATTGAGTTAAAGCAGAAAAAGCGTGCTTACGACAGGTGTGAGGGAACAAACACAACTGAGAACCAAGCTGAGTACAGAAGGTTCAGGGGGGGGATGTGAAAAAGCAAATACCAGAAGCAAAGAGAGATTATGAAAAGAGGCTGGCAGCTGACATAAAAGGAAATCCCAAAGTATTCTATAAGCACAGCAATAACAAAAAGGGTGGTAAAAGGGGGAGTAGGGCCCAATAGGCACCAAAAAGGGGACTTACACATAGGAGCAAGAGGCATGGCGGAGGTGTTAAATGAATACTTTGCATCTGTCTTTACCTACGAGGTAGATGCTGCACAGGCCATGGTGACAGTGGAAGAAACTCAGTCACTAGAAGGGTTTAAAATTGATAAGGAGGAGGTATTGGATAAGCTGTCGGTACTTAAAGTTGATAAGGCACCGGGACTGGATGAGATGCATCCGAGAATATTGAAGGAAGTGAGAGTGGAAATTGCAGAGACACTAGTAATAATCTTTCAATCTTCCCTGGATTCGGGGAAGGTGCCGGAGGACTGGAGAATTGCGAACATTACACCCTTATTCAAAAAATGTTGTATAGATCTGCCCTGCAATTACAGACCAGTCAGTTTAACTTCAGTGGTGGGGAAACTTCTAGAAACAATTATACGGGATAGAATTAATAGTCACATGGAAAAATGTGGTTTGATTCAGAAGAGTCAGCATGGATTTGTTAAAGGAAAATTGTGTCTAACTTGCTGGAGTTTTTTGAAGCGGTAACAGAGATGGTTGATAAGGGCAAGGCTGTTGATGTGGTGTATATGGACTTCCAAAAGGCGTTCGACACAGTGCTACACAACAGACTTGAGGAAAGTTAAAGGTACTGGAATAAAAGGGACATGGATACAAAATTGGCTGAGGGATTTGAAACAGAGAGTAATGGTTAATGGGTATTTTTCGGGCTAGAATGAGGTTTATGTAG
The DNA here is from genome assembly GCA_026770705.1 of Isurus oxyrinchus. Classification (NCBI taxonomy): domain Eukaryota; kingdom Metazoa; phylum Chordata; class Chondrichthyes; order Lamniformes; family Lamnidae; genus Isurus; species Isurus oxyrinchus. Next base: position 1,297,077 of record JANJGN010000011.1, read on the forward strand.
GAGTTCCCCAGAGGTAGGTATTGGGACCCTTGCTTTTCCTGAAAGATATTAATGGTCTAGATCTTGGTGTGCAGGGGACAATTTCAAAGTTTGTGGATGACTAAAAACTTGGGATAATTGTAAATTGTGAGGAGGACAGTGTAGAACTTCAAAAGGACATTGACACATTGGTGGAGTGGGCAGATAGGGGGCAGATGAAGTTCAATGTGGAGAAGTGTGAGGTGATGCATTTTGATACAAAAAATATGGAGAGACAATATAAAATAAAGGATATGATTCTAAAGGGTGTGCAGGAGCAGAGAGCTGTTTCTAAACCATACAGTATCCTAGGCTTCATTAACAGGGGCATAGAGTTCAAGAGCAGGGAGGTTATGATGAATTTATATAAGACACTGGTTAGACCTCAGCTGGAGTATTGTGTACAGTTCTGGGTGCCACACTGTAGGAAGGATGTGAACGCATTGGAGAGAGTGCAAAAGGGGTTCACAAGAATGGTTCCAGGGTTGAGACAATTCAGTTATGAGGAAAGATTGGAGAGGTTGGGACTGTTTTCCTTGGAGAGGAGAAGCTGAGAGGAGACTTGACAGAATTTTTCAAAATCACAAGATGTCCGGACAGAGTAGAGAGGGAGAAACTGTTCCTGCTCATAACGGATCGAGAAACAGGGGGCACAGATTTAAATTGTTTTGCAGAAGAAGCAAATGTGAGGTGAGAAAAAACTTTTTCACACAAGGAGTTAGGGTTTGGAATGCACTGTCTGGAAGTGTGGTGTGGTTTAATCGAGGCATTCAAGAGGTCATTAGATGAAACAATGTGCAGTGTTACAGGGAAAAGGAGCTAAGTTAATATGCTGAGAGGGCATCGCAGACATGATGGGCCAAATGGCCTCCTTCTACACAATAACAATTCTGTGATTCTGTCCTGCCGGTGGGACAGGACATACCCAGGGATGGTGATGGTGGTGTCTGGGACATTATCTGTAAGATATGATTCCGTGAGGATAACTATGTCAGGCTGTTGCTTGACTAGTCTGTGAGACGCTCTCCCAATTTTGGCACTAGCCCCCAGATGTTAGTAAGGGGGACTTTGCAGGGTTGACAGGGCTGAGTTTGCCGTTGTTGTTTCCGGTGCCTTGGTTGATGCCGGGTGGTCCGTCCGGTTTCATTCCTTTATTGTGACTTTGTAGCGGTTTGTTACAACTCAGTGTCTGGTTTGGCCATTTCAGAGTCAATGACATCACTGTGGGTCTGGAGTCACATGTAGCCCAGACCAGGTAAGGACCAGGTAAGGACAGATTTCCTTCCCTAAAGGACATTAGTGACCCAGATGGGTTTTTACAACAATCGACAATGGTTTCCTGGTCACCATCAGACTTTTAATTCCAGATTTTTATTGAATGCAAAGTCCACCACCTGCCGATGTGGGATTCCCCTGGATCTCTGGATTACCCGTCCAGTGACAATGTCACTACCATCGCCTTCACAGGAAGGTACTGGCCGCTGACGGGGAGCACTGACTGACCTCCAACCCTGACCCCCACATGTATCTCTGACCCCTGATGCCCACAGGGAGCACTAGCCTCCACCCCCATTCAGCCCACACCTGACCCAGAGTATCAGCACCAACCTGGATAAAATCTTCCATCTGATCTCGGATATCCAGCAGTTTTTCCATGTCTCCTTTCACCAAGTGAAGCTTCCGTTTCAATCTCTCAAACTCACCCTCCAACTCCTGCTTGAATAGTCTACACCGGGAGGAAGAAGGGAATAATTACTGCACCATTCAACATCCCTCTGAGGACACAAGTGCTCACTGCTTCCCTACTTGGGAAAGGATTGAGAACAGGAGGGCACAAATTTAAAGTAATTCGTAAAAGAAGCAAAAGTGATCCAAGGAAAACTTCTCCCCCCAGCGAGTGGTTTGTGCCTGGAATGAGCTGCCTGAGAGTGTGGGGGACGCAGGTTCAATCGAGGCTTTCAAAAGGGAATTAGACAGTTATGTGAAAAGGAAGAAGGGTCAGGGTTACGGGGAGAAGGTGGGACAATGGCACTGGGTGATTTTCACACTCGGAGAGCTGGTGCTGACACAAGGGGCCGAATGGCCTCCTTCTGCGCTGTAACAATTCAGTGATCCTGCGAATCTGGGATACACAGAAACAATTCCCCTCCCCCCACAGTTACCACAGCAACAGGCTGACTAATGGAGAATGGATGGCGAGGGGCCTTGATCTGTCTCCCTTGACCTTTGGGGGGGGGGGTGCCCAGGAAGGGGAGGGGGCCTGCCGTCGAGGGGCAGGTTAGTGAGTTTAAGGGGAGAAAGGTGCCCAGGCTGAGGGAGGGCCTGAGATTGGAGGAATTACCGAGAGCATTGGAGCTGTGGCCAGGAAGTGGATCTGTGAGTGAACCGAGTAACTGGTCAAACAAAGAGCTGCTACATCCCCGGGGGGGGGGGGGGCGCGGGGGTGCAGGGGGAGACCCTGGGTAAATACCCGGCCTGGGGCTGAGGGTAGAGGGGTAGACTGAGGGGTAACACGTGCACAGGGGGCTGAGGGGGATATTTTAGGGACAGGGTCAGAGGAGTGAACACACCAATCACAGCGCCCCCCCCCCCCCACTGTCTACCACCCCCCGCACCCCCCCTCCCCCCACCTCCGCACCCCCCCCTCCCCCCACACCTCCCCGCCCACCCGCCCCCCGGATTTGGGAATTTTCCTACCTGGAAGCTGCTCCAATATTCCGCAGTTTACTCGGGAAATCCATCAATTTCTTGTCGTTCTTTTCAGCTTCCTAAAAGATTCAGAATTATTGAAAAAGGACATGGCCTCCACTTGCTGACACTTCCCATCCATTTCCCCGCTATTCCGGAACTCTCCACTTCAATCTCAACTCACCGCCCACACCCCCAACTCGAGCCTCTCTTCCAGTCCCTCACACATTGTGAGGCAGCCTCGAATCCTCCCTCCCGGGGCTAATATATGCCACATCCCCACTTCCCAGACCCAACCATTCACCTGCCTCCTACAGCCCATGAACACCAAACCCTGTCCCGTCCACTCATCCCCAAGTGATTCTGATCTCCGACACAGACAGGATGTCAGTCACTCACTCACCATAACGACAAAGTGCATCAGGTTCATTCCCGGCTGATTGGCCTTTGTCTCAACGAGTTTCAGTAATGAGGATATTCGGAACCCGACAGCATTTCCTGAGTAGCCTCCCTGAGAGAGACAGAGAATGGTCAGCCATGCCCCCGATGAGTCACTGTCCCAGCCTCTCTCCTCACACAAAGACACAAACACCCATCAAGTCCCCAGCTCCCACCCGCAGCAATATTACATGTTCAGCCCAGGCCTGTCCCTGTCACAAGTCCCTCAGGATGTGTGAGAAGCAGGTCAAGCCAGGAAATAAAGTGAACCCCTACCCCAGTGAGAGTCAGTGTGTGTGACCCGTACCCCAGTGAGATTCAGTGTGTGTGGGACCCGTACCCCAGTGAGAGACAGTGTGTGTGGGACCCGTACCCCAGTGAGTGTCAGTGTGTGTGACCCGTACCCCAGTGAGAGTCAGTGTGTGTGGGACCCGTACCCCAGTGAGAGACAGTGTGTGTGGGACCCGTACCCCAGTGAGATTCAGTGTGTGTGGGACCCATACCCCAATGAGAGACAGTGTGTGTGGGACTCGTACCCCAGTGAGAGACAGTGTGTGTGGGACCCGTACCCCAGTGAGAGTCGGTGTGTGTGGGACCCGTACCCCAGTGAGAGTCAGTGTGTGTGGGACCCGTACCCCAGTGAGAGTCAGTGTGTGTGGGACCCGTACCCCAGTGAGAGTCAGTGTGTGTGGGACACATACCCCAGTGAGAGTCAGTGTGTGTGGGACCCGTACCCCAGTGAGAGTCAGTGTGTGTGGGACCCGTACCCCAGTGAGAGTCAGTGTGTGTGAGACCCGTACCCCAGTGAGAGTCAGTGTGTGTGAGACCCGTACCCCAGTGAGGGTCAGTGTGTGTGGGACCCGTACTCCAGTGAGAGTTAGTGTGTGTGGGACCCGTACCCCAGTGAGAGTCAGTGTGTGTGGGACCCGTACTCCAGCACTAGAGATCATGTGGGCCTTGCAGCCAATTAGATTTGCAATTTTGAATTTTTGTATGTCATTTCTGCTTTGTTCTTGATCGAACCTGCATTACGTCTGCAGTGAATATTTTCTGCTTGTTTTAAATCAGGGCCTACAAAGCAAATGTTAATGTATCCAGTAATTAATTGATAGTAATTATTTGTGATGTTATTAACTGTAGGTGTGTTTTCCTAAGCTCTTGGTTTTCATGTTTGTTTTCTCTTTTCAAGCTAGGTCTACCCCAAAATACAAGTTGTCTTTGTTTAGCAGAAGCGATGATTTTTACAATCTTCAATGACCCTTGAACTATGAGCCAGGACACATGGGCTGGTCAACCATGGTGTGGGATCAGGAGATGGAGCTCGGTTGTTGGCAGATGGGAGGCACCATCAGATCGTCACTGCCTTGAATATGGAAACGTTTTTGAAGCTTTAAAGAGGTGAAAACAACTTGTGTTCCAGACTCTTGTTTTGAGAAAGTTTGGCTGGGATGGAGCCACAAATTGGACTTAAAGGACAGCAGCCTCCAACGTGCTGGACTGCAGCCAAAGCGGATTCATAACCACTGAAGACCATGAGGAGGAGGGCTGTCGACAGGGTGACTGACCTGAGTGTCCACACCTGGAAGGTCACTTGCAGAGCTGGTGATGTATGAACCGAGGGAATTTTGGGGAACAGACCGGTTTGGGGTTACCATTTGCAATTTAGTATGTTATATAGTATCTATGTAAAGTTATCTTTCTTTCAGTTTCTTTTAATCCATTAATAATTCTTTAATAATTGTTTAACAAAGACTGTTGTTTCCACATCTTGCCTGGTATTGAGTCACTTACCTGCCTTTGTCCAGAGGCTCTGAACGTGGCTGAGACCCTAGGAGGGATTACAGCCATAATGCACTTTGTGTAACATTTATGCCGTTCTGATCAAGGATCATTATTGATCTGAAACATTAATCCAGTTTCTCTCCACAGTTGCTCACAGAATCACAGAATTGTTACACACAGGAGGCCATTCAGCCCATCCACTCTGCACCAGCTCACTGACTGAGCAATTCACCCAATGCCACTCTCCCACCATCTCCCCATAACCCAGTAAGTCCTTTACAGATTACAGATCCAATTCCCTCTTCAAAGCCTCGATTGACCCTGTCTCCCCCACACTCTCAGACAGTGCGTTCCAGACCCTAACCACTCGATTGACCCTGTCTCCCCCACACTCTCAGACAGTGCGTTCCATATCCTAACCACTCGATTGACCCTGTCTCCGCCACACTCTCAGACAGTGCATTCCAGATCCTAACCACTCGCAGTGTAAAAAAGTTTCTCATCGTGCCTCCATTGCTTCTTTTACCAATTACCTTAAATCTGTGCCCTCTGGTTCTCAATCCTTCCACCAATGGGAACTAATTCTGTCTGAGCTGTGGAGTATTTGCAGCATTTTCTGTTCCTATTATGTACTTACTGCATTCATGTAGTTCCCAGCTTTCAGAACTAGTCGGATTACAATGTGAAGCTCATCACAGTCCATCAGCTCTGAAAAACAGGCAGAATGACTCTTAACACCGCAAAGGAAACAGAGATGGAACAGAGATAAAGCCATTCAGCCCTTTCACTCTGTTCGACTGCTCTAATTCTGGCCTATTGAGCATCTCCGATTCCCATCGCTCCACCATTGGCAGGCGTGCTTTTAGCTGCCTGAACTCTGGGATTCCCTCCCTAACTCTCTCCATCTTCACTAGTTCACTTTCACCCTAAAGACACTCCTTTAGCCCACTTCTCTGAACAAGATGTTTCTCATTTGCCCTAATACAACCTCATTTCATTTAAGGCACTATTTAATTACAAGCTGTTGTTATGAGGGCAAGCTGACTTGCAACTGAAGCTTAGCTCCATATCCCTGAATACCCCTTACCCTGAATACCCCTTACCCTGAATACCCCTTATGCTGAATACCTCTTACTGCAAAAAGAGACATGTCAAAGCTTTTGTCTCACACTCATCAGGACACTTTGCAAGAATACCAATATAAGGGGAAAACAACAATTTATACTGTATGTCAAGAGAGTACTGATTGGTTGGCAGGTGGAATCTGATTGGTACGGGCGTTACCATGGAGAAAGCACCGATTGATAGTGACTGACAGTTGACTGCCAAGCATTGTTTGAAATTTAAACCAGGCAGTTTAACCCTAATTGGTCAAGGGATTGGCCTGAGGAATGAGTCAGTGACTGGCTGTCACTTATTTTGTTTAGCTGAAACAGGCACAATGTGTGTACGTGTTCTTTCTGTCTGCGATGAACGGGGGCCCTGTGTATTAATATATGCAGTTTCCAGTACACACAACTGCACTACACTGCGAGCCAACTGATAATCTTAAACTGGTTGTCAGTGTAATGCTTAGCACACTGAGGATTGTTTAGCAAGTGCTGTCCATTTGCGGAATCGCATCCAATGTTGGACACTGTGTTTTGAGTTTTGCAAGCCTGGGCGGATTGGGTATGGTCAGTACTTTGCCTGTTGTGAACAGCGGTTGGGACAAACTATTGATACGATCCACCAGTCTTTGGGACATACAGCCTACATACCCGTCATCACACCAGCACTGAAACTCATACACCACATTACTCATTTGTGTGATAGGCAGAATGTCTTTTTGGCTTGAGGGCAGCATCCTGTTAGTGGTGAATACCACTCGTGTTACTACTGCATAGTAGCAGCGTGAAACAGCTGGCTTCACCTGCTGCTCAAGTGTTTGAGATACCTTCCCCTTCCAGAGTAATCTGAGGTAGACTGGGCAGGTTTCAGGGCCGGTCATGAATTTGCGTGATGAACAGCCTAAGGCCAACACTTTCGGCCCCGAAAATATAAGGTGCATTTTCCATGGCAACACAGCTACAAATCAGAGTCCACTTGCCAACCAATCAGTACTCTCTTCCCATACAGTATATATTGTTTTTTTCCCCTGATATTGGTATTCTTGCAGTGTCCTGATGAGTGCAAGACAAAAAGCTTCGACATGTCTCTTTTCTCAGCAATACTCAAGTTCTGTACTATCAAACGACTATTTGAATACCCCTCACCCTGATTACCCCTCACCCAGAATACCCCTTACCCTGATTACCCCTTACCCTGAATACTCCTTATCCTGAATACCCCTCACCCTGAATACCCCTTACCCTGATTACCCCTTACCCTGAATACCCCTCACCCTGAATACCCCTTACCCTGATTACCCCTTACCCTGAATACCCCTCACCCTGAATACCCCTCACCCTGAATACAACTCACCCTGATTACTCCTTACCCTGAATACTCCTTACCCTGAAAACCCCTCACCCTGATTACCCCTCACCCAGAATACCCCTTAACCTGATTACCCCTTACCCTAAATACCCCTTACCCTGAATACCCCTTACCCTAAATACCCCTTCCCCTGATTACCCCTTACCCTGAATACCCCTTCCCCTGATTACCCCTTCCCCTGATTACCCCTTCCCCTGATTACCCCTTCCCCTGATTACCCCTTCCCCTGATTACCCCTTACCCTGAATACCCCTTACTCTGATTACCCCTTACCCTGAATACCCCTTACCCCGAATACCCCTTACCTTGAATACCCCTTCCCCTGATTACCCCTTCCCCTGAATACCCCTTCCCCTGATTACCCCTTACCCTGAATACCCCTTACCCCGAATACCCCTTACCCAACAAAACTCTTCAGTCTCTGTTTGGAAGCCTCAATGCTCTCCAGTCGCAGCAGCTTTTTGTGGGGAGAGAGTTTCAGATTCCCTCTTCCCTCTGTGTGAAGAATGTTTCCTGATATCACCGCTGAACGATCTGGCTCCAATTGTTCTGGACTCCCCACTTCTCTCCCCCACCAGAGGAAATAGCTTCACTCTATCTATCCCATCAGATCCTTTAATCATTTTAAACACCTTGATTAGATCATCGCTTAATCTTCTAAATTTGAGGGAACACAAGGGGTTAGGTGGGAATGTGGATTTGAGACACAATCGGATGAGCCGTGATCTTGTTGAATGGCAGAGCAGGCTCGAAGGGCCGAGTGGCCTAGTCTTGCTCCTAGTTCATGTGTTTGTATGTTTGTAGGTAAGCCACGCCTGTGAAACCTGTGCTCATAATTTAACCCTTATATAACCAGCATCATTCTGGAGAATCTGTTCTGTCCCCCCCAATGTCCTTCCTGCACAGTGCCCAGAATTGCTCCCAGTTACTCTAGACTTATACCCACTGAACAACCACATCTGTCCACAAACACACTGACCCTCCCGTTCAATCCAATCCCATTCACTCTGCTTTCTAGAGACCTCCTATTGTTTAACGGTGTCCCCTAGGTTTCCCTCGCTGTTTTGTATGCAGCTTAATATGGCCACAAATAAACAAATTAATCATGGGAGTTTATCTCCAGAGGAATCAAATTGAAAAGCAGAGAAGATCTATTATTGAATCTTGGTTAAAGCACACTTGGCGGACAGTGAGCTGTTCTGTTCCTATATTATAGAAAAGATATCAAAGCGCTGGGGAAGATGAGAGAAAGATTCACAAGAATGATCCCAGAACTGAGAGATTCCAACTATCAGGGAAGGAGAAACAGGACGAGATTCTTCTCTCTCGAAAAGAAAAGGCTGAGGGGTGACCTGACTGAAGTCTTTAAAATGACAAAGGGGTTTCGATAGGGTCAACGTAGAGAAATGTTTCCATCTGTTAGGGGGAGACCAGAACCAGGGGCCAGCAATAGAAGATAGTCACTAATAACTCCAATGGGGAATTCAGGAGGAATATCTCTACTGAAGAGAGGGGAGAACGTGGAGCTCGCTGCCCCAGTGAGTGGTTGAAGCTGGATAAACACGAGGGAGAAAGAAATAGAAGGATATGCTAATAGGGGGAGATGAAGAGGGGGTGGGAGGAGGCTTGTGTGGAGCAGAAACACCAGCACAGAGCAGATGGGCCGAATGGCTTGTTTCTGTGATGTGGACTCACCTCGAGCTGCCTCAGTCATAGTCTGTACCCCGAGACTCAGCGTTTCCAACCGAGGGCCAAACTCCTCCTTCAGGATCATGCACTCCACACGCTCTGTGTAACTGGTAGAGAAGGTGAGAGTTCAGACAGGATCAAACACAGCACAGGGTCAGCAGTACACAGCCCAAGGGTCACTCAGCTTGAGGTCAAATATCACAGGGTCAAAGGGACACAGCCCAGAATCTAGGTGAAGCAGAGACTGCCTGCAGTTGAGAACAATGAGGGGTAATCTCATTGAAATCTACAAGATTCTGAAAGGGTTTGACTGAGAAAATATTTCCACTGGTCGAGGAACTAGAATAGGCTGAGGGCACAGTCTCTGGATAAGTGAACAGTCATTTAGGACTGAGATGAGGACAAATTTCTTCAAAGGGTTGTGAATCTTTGGAATTCTCTACCCCAGAGGGTTGTGGATGCTCCACTGAATATATTTAAGGCTGTGATAGACAGAATTTTGGTCTCTCAGGGAATTATAGGGTATGGAGAGTGGGCAGGATAATGGAGTTGAAGCCCCAGATCAGCCATGATCGTATTGAATGGCAGAGCAGGCTCGATGGGCTGAATGGCCTACTCCTGCTCCTATTCTTATCTTCTGATGTTCAAAGTTTCCCAGGAGACAGATCAAAGGATCACAATGCCCCTTCCCTGGGTCAGTGAGATTTCCTGCCCACTGTTGCCAAACAGAGGGGAGAAAGGGAGGCTGCCCCAAGTGAGGCAGAGGGCAAAGGGCCCAGGAAGTGGGCAAGGCCCTGGGAGAGGGGGGATGAGGGGGAAGGGCCCAGGAAATGGGCAAGGCCCTGGGAGAGGGGGGATGGGGAGGGTCAGTCCAGGTAGTGGAGAGGCCCAGGGGGTGGGGGAGGGGGGTGTGCGGTGGGGGAGGGCCTGGGGTCAGGGGAGGAGTGGGACTGGGGCGGGAGAAGGGTCTCAGGAGGGCACTGTTATGGTTCCCAGCCACCCTAACCCTCAGCGGCGATTTGGAGAGGTTCTTTCTCACCTGGGGATCTCGAGAAGCAGCAGCATGAACAGGTCAGACTCACACAATCGCTCTCGACTTCCATCAAACTGTTGAAATTTCTTCACCTTTAACACAGCAACAGGTCACATGGAGACCAGCAAGGAGACAACCATCCAATAGTAACAGTGAATATAGAATAGGAAAGGTCCATAAACCGAATCCTTTTTATAGACCAACCGACCCAACCCCAGTCAGATGAGACATGACCTGTCTGCCTCTCTCAGCCAGACGTCCAATATTCACCCACTGGGCCCTGCTCAAAACCAACCTGGATTTTATCAAGCACTGTGGAACCCACCGCACCCCAGTGCTGATTAAGGGAGCTGCCATCCCACAGTAAGACAAAAGCAAAACACTGCGGATGCTGGAAATCCAAAACAAAAACAAAAACACCTGGAAAAACTCAGCAGGTCTGACAGAGAGGAACACAGTTAACGTTTCCAGTCCGTATGACTCTTCAACAGAACTAAGTAAAAATAGAAAAGGGGTGAAATATAAGCTGCTTTAAGGTGGGGGGTGGTAGTTGTTGGGACAAGCAGCCAGTGATAGGTGGAGATAACCAAAAGATGTCATGGACAAAAGGACAAAGAGGTGTTGAAGGTGGTGATATTATCTAAGGAATGTGCTAATGGGGACATTAAGGGTAGAAAGCAGGACAAGCAAGGTACAGATAGCCCTAGTGGGGGTGGGGTGGGGGGAAGGTACAGATAGCCCTAGTGGGGGTGGGGTGGGGGGAAGGGATTGAAATAGGCTAAAAGGTAGAGATAAAACAATGGATGGAAATACATTTAAAAATAATGGAAATAGGTGGGAAAAGAAAAATCTATATAAATTATTGGAAAAAAGGGGGGATCGGAAAGGGGATGGGGATGGAGGAGAGAGTTCATGATCTAAAATTGTTGAACTCAATATTCAGACCGGAAGGCTGTAAGGTGCCTAGTCGGAAGATGAGGTGTTGTTCCTCCAGTTTGCGTTGGGCTTCACTGGAACAATGCAACAAGCCAAAGACAGACATGTGGGCAAGAGAGCAGGGTGGAGTGTTAAAATGGCAAGCGACAGGGAGGTTTGGGTCATGCTTGCGGACAGACCGAAGGTGTTCTGCAAAGTGGTTTCCTCTACATTGGAGAGACCAAATGCAGACTGGGTGACCGCTTTGACTCCACCCAGCGGAGAGTTTCCCCCTGATTCCCATTGATTCCAGTTTTGCTAGGGCTCCTTGATGTCACACTCAGTCTAATGCTGCCTTAATGTCAAGGGCAGTCACTCCCACCTTATCTGTCCATGTTTGAACCAAGGCTGTAATGAGGTCAGGAGCTGAGTGGCCCTGGCGGAACCCAACTGGGCATCAGTGAGCAGGTTATTGCTAAGCAAGTGCCGCTTGATAACACTGTTGATGACCCCTTTCATTACTTTACTGATGATGGAGAGTAGACTGATGGGGCGGTAATTGGCCGGGTTGGATTTGTCCTGCTTTTTGTGTACAGGACATACCTGGACAATTTTCCACATTATCAGGTGGATGCCAGTGTTGTAGCTGTACTGGAACAGCTTGGCTAGGAGTGCAGCAAGTTCTGGAGCACAAGTCTTCAGTAATATTGCCAGAATGCTGTCAGGGCCCATAGCCTTTGCAGTATCCAGTGCCTTCAGCTGTTTCTTGATATCACATGGAGTGAATCGAATTGGCTGCAGACTGGCATCTGTGATGCTGGGGACCTCCAGAGGAGGCTGAGATGGATCATCCACTCAGCACTTCTGGCTGAAGATTGTAGTAAATGCTTCAGCCTTATCTTTTGCATTGATGTGCTGGGCTCCTCCATCATTGAGGATGGAGATATTTGTGGAGCCTCCTCCTCCAGTGAGTTGTTTAATTGTTCACCATCATTCGTGACTGGATGTGGCAGGACTGCAGAGCTTAGATCTGATCCTCTGGTTGTGGGATCGCTTAGCTCTGTCTATCACTTGCTGCTTATGCTGTTTGGCACACAAGTAGTCCTGTGTTATAGATCCACCAGGGTGACACCTGGTGCTGCTCCTGGCATGTCCTCCTGCACTCTTCACCAAAAATGATTCAACTTGTGTTATTTCTCTTGATGTTATTGTTATTTTGCAGCTAGCTGTAATCCTATTCTTTGATAGCACCATTCATGGACAATCCATATAGTCACTGTTTGACAATCTTGTGTCAATCCCCAATCCCCACCCATTACCGGGTTTAAACCTTTCAGCTTGTCTGGGGCTAGGATCAAGATTTGTAACTCCCTCCCTAACAGCACTGTGGGTGTACCTACACCACACGGACAAAATCCTGGAACTCCCTCCCTAACAGCACTGTGGGTGTACCTACACCACACGGACAAAATCCTGGAACTCCCTCCCTAACAGCGCCGTGGGTGTACCTACACCACACGGACAAAATCCTGGAACTCCCTCCCTAACAGCGCCGTGGGTGTACCTACACCACACGGACAAAATCCTGGAACTCCCTCCCTAACAGCACTGTGGGTGTACCTACACCACACGGACAAAATCCTGGAACTCCCTCCCTAACAGCGCCGTGGGTGTACCTACACCACACGGACAAAATCCCAGAACTCCCTCCCTAACAGCACTGTGGGTGTACCTACACCACACGGACAAAATCCCAGAACTCCCTCCCTAACAGCACTGTGGGTGTACCTACACCACAGGGACAAAATCCTGGAACTCCCTCCCTAACAGCACTGTGGGTGTACCTACACCACACGGACAAAATCCTGGAACTCCCTCCCTAACAGCGCCGTGGGTGTACCTACACCACACGGACAAAATCCTGGAACTCCCTCCCTAACAGCGCCGTGGGTGTACCTACACCACACGGACAAAATCCTGGAACTCCCTCCCTAACAGCACTGTGGGTGTACCTACACCACACGGACAAAATCCTGGAACTCCCTCCCTAACAGCGCCGTGGGTGTACCTACACCACACGGACAAAATCCCAGAACTCCCTCCCTAACAGCACTGTGGGTGTACCTACACCACACGGACAAAATCCTGGAACTCCCTCCCTAACAGCACTGTGGGTGTACCTACACCACAGGGACAAAATCCTGGAACTCCCTCCCTAACAGCGCTGTGGGTGTACCTACACCACAGGGACAAAATCCTGGAACTCCCTCCCTAACAGCGCTGTGGGTGTACCTACACCACACGGACAAAATCCTGGAACTCCCTCCCTAACAGCACTGTGGGTGTACCTACACCACACGGACAAAATCCTGGAACTCCCTCCCTAACAGCACTGTGGGTGTACCTACACCACATGGGCTGCAGCGGCTCAAGAAGGCAGCTCACCCACCACCTCCTCAAGGGCAACTAGCGATACGCAATAAATGCTGGGCCCAGCCAGCGACACCCAAATCCTGTGCAAAAAAAAAACAAATTCTTCTTCATATCAAAGAGCGATCGCTGCTCGGATTTGAGGTTGTCGTTTACGCTTTCAGTTCGGAATCATTCTGAATCATTGCCTATTTGCTACTTACGCGCAGCTTGAATCTTTTAGAATTCTCTTCAGTTTGGCCCCTTGTGGTGCTGAAATGATTTTTAACAATGTATTTTATAGGACAGTGTGGAACTTCGAGTTGGTGGAACGGGCAGACAAGTGACAGATAAAGTTCAATGCGAAGAAATGTGAAATGACTGATTTAGGTACGAAGAACATGGAGACACATTATCAAATAAAGGGTACAACTGTAACGTGGGCGCAGGACCAGAGGGAGCTGGGTGTATATGTGTATAGATCATTAAAGGTGACAGGACAGGTTAAGAGAGTGGTTAATAAAGCATCCGGTATCGTGGGCTTGATTAATAAGGGCATAGAGCACAAGAGCAGGGAGGTTATGTTGAACTTGAGATGTGAAGGCATTGGAGGGAGTGCAGAAAAGATTCCTGAAAATCAATCCAGGGATGAGGAACGAAGATAGATTGGAGAGGTTGGGACTGTTCTCCTTGTAGAGAAGAAGCTGAGAGGAGATTCGATAGAGATGTTCAAAATCATGAGGGGTCTGGACAGAGTAGATAGGGAGAAGCTGTTCCCATTGTTGGAAGGATCGAGAACCAGAGGGCACAGATTTAAGGTAATTGGTTAAAAAAAAGCAATGGAGGCATGAGGATAAGTTTTTTCACACAGCGAGAGGTTAGGATCTGGATTGCACTGCCTAAGATTGTGGGGGAGGGAGGGCCAATTGAGGCTTTCAAAAAGGAATTAGAGAGTTATTAGAGAGTTAAAAGGAAGAATGTGCGGGGTTACGGGGAGAAGGTGGGAGAATGGCTCTAAGGGAAATGCACATTCGGAGAGCCAGTGCAGACACAATGGGCTGAATGGCCTCCTTCTGCACCTTAACAACTCTGTGATTGTGTGATTTTATGTAAAAAGGGATGGAGAGGCACAGAAAGAGGGTATAAAATCCAAGGACTAAGGGAAAGATTGAACAGGCTGGGGATCATTTCTCTAGAAAAGAGAAGGCTGAGGAGTGACCTGATAGATGCCTCTAAAATGATGAGGGGGCTTGGATAGAGTTGACACAGAGAAGATGCTTCAGCTTGTGAGGGGAGACCAGAACTAGAGGCCGTCAATATAAGACAGTCACTCATAGATCCAATGGGGAATTCAGGAGAAACGTCTTTACCCAGAGAGTGGGGAGAATGTGGTTGAGGTGAATGGTATAGCTACATTGAAGAGGAAGCTGGATAAACACCTGAGGGAGAAAGGAGTAGGAGGGTATGCTGATAGGCTGAGTGGTGTTGCCAACTGTGATTAAAAGTATTCCTGGAGGTTTCGTCACATGACTTGCCCCCACACTCCAGACAACATCAGGCATCCTTGTGACGTTCCACCTGCCTACGTCAACTGGGAAGCAACAAAACTCACCACCCAGCCGGATGATGCCTGGACTGTCAGCCAAACAGCCTTTTCTCCCCATTTTCAATTTTTTAATATCTTGTAATCGAAATGTTCAAAGAAAAGGGCAGAAAAAGACCCCAATCCTTGGATGTCCCGATGATATTTCTCCAGGGTTGTGCACACCTGTGTCCTGGAGGTTGATCATCACTTCCTGGGGATTCCAGGCCAGTCCTGGAGGGTTGGTAACCCTAAGGGTGAGGTGAAGAGGGGTGGGAGGAGGGTTGTGTGGAACACAGACACCAGTACCGTCCATCTGTGTAAATTCGGTTAATCTGGTTGTAACTCTGTTTAGCATCATGCTTATTTAGCTTGAGATGTCCAGTTCCCTGTGAAAATTACATAAATCTTTGGCACCGAAAGGATAACTTGTTAAAATTGTCAAAAAGGGCAAAAAGGCAGGATGTGAGGTCATCGACACAAAAACAAAAATAGCTGGAAAAACTCAGCAGGTCTGACAGTATCTGCGGAGAGGAACACAGTTAACGTTTCGAGTCCGTGTGACTCTTCAACAGAACTAAGTAAAAATAGAAAAGAGGTGAAATATAAGCTGGTTTAAGGGGCGGGGTGGGACAGGTAGAGCTGGTTGGAGGGCCAGTGAGAGGTGGAGATAACCAAAAGATGTCACAGACAGAAGGACAAAGAGGTGTTGAAGGTGGTGATATTATCTAAGGAATGTGCTAATTAAGGGTAGAAAGCAGGACAGACAAGATACAGATAGCCCTAGTGGGGGTGGGGGGAAGGTACAGATAGCCCTAGTGGGGGTGGGGTGAAGGTACAGATAGCCCTAGTGGGGGTGGGGTGAAGGTACAGATAGCCCTAGTGGGGGTGGGGTGAAGGTACAGATAGCCCTAGTGGGGGTGGGGTGAAGGTACAGATAGCCCTAGTGGGGGTGGGGTGGGGGGAAGGTACAGATAGCCCTAGTGGGGGTGGGGTGAAGGCACAGATAGCCCTAGTGGGGGTGGGGTGAAGGTACAGATAGCCCTAGTGGGGGTGGGGTGAAGGTACAGATAGCCCTAGTGGGGGTGAGGTGAAGGTACAGATAGCCCTAGTGGGGGTGGGGTGGGGGGAAGGGATTGAAATAGGCTAAAAGGTAGAGATAAAACAATGAATCGAAATACATTTAAAAATAATGGAAATAGGTGGGAAAAGAAAAATCTAAAAACTCTGTTGCTCTCTTCAGAGAAGCTGCCTGACCTGCTGTGTATTTCCTGTTTTATCTCAGACTTTGTAATAAGGAAATGATTTCATTTTTTAAGATGTGGAGACAGTTGTCAATTCGCATCCCAATCGCTGATGAAACACGACTGGAGCACGGAGTCTGTGTCTCAGAGGCTGAAGTTCACAAAGGACAGGATCAGGAGAATGTGCACAGCTCAGGCTGTGGGTAATCGGACAGGTCCACACAGGAACCTGTTACCGGGAGCTCAGTCATTCCAGGAGAGGAGAACTCTGCAAGTTTGTGAGGAAAGAGCGGGGGGGTGTGTGTAAATTGGACAGGAACACAAGAACAGGAGGAGGCCATTCAGCCCCTCGAGGCTGTTACACTGGAACTGGAGGAGATCTTTCAGCCCCTTGAGCCTGTTACACAGGAAGAGGAAAAGGCCATTCAGCCTCTTGAGCCTGATCCGCTACTTGATGGGCTCCTGGCTGATCTATATCCTAACTTCATGCACCTGCCTGGGCTCCATATCTTTGAGTTCTAATTTCAGATTTGAAGTTATCGTTGAGCTAGCATTCTCTGCCCATTGCAGGAAAGATCTCCACATTTTAACCACCTTGTGTGTGAAGAAGTGTGTTTTTTTTAACTCCGCTCCTGACTGGCCTGGATCTGATTTTAAGACCTTCTTCGAAAAGAGAAACAGCAGAGATATGATGGGCCAAATGGCCTCCTCTGCTGTGCAATTCAATGAATGCAGACGCTCACACACTCTCACCCACCTCCTCTTTGTCAGGTAGCATTTTCTGGAGTTCTGTTAGTTTCTCTGCTCCGTATGACGCACCCACTCCATTCCGAATGTCGTCGATAATACTCTGTACGGGTCTGATGGATGAGAGGCAACAAAATTTCACAAAAAGAATTTCATTTCAGGAGAAAATATATATATTACCTTCACAATGATAAACCTGTGTAAAACTCTGGTTCAGCCTCAGCTGGAGTACTGTGTCCAGTTCTGGGCTCCACACTTTAGGAAGGAGGTGAAACATTGGAGAGAGGGCAGAAAAGATTCACGAAAACGGTTCCATGGGTGAGGGACTTCAGTTACGAAGATAGATTGGAGAAGTTGAGACTGTTTTCCTGGGAGAAGAGAGGATTGAGAGGAGATTTGATAGAAGTACTCAAAATCACGAGGGGTCTGGACAGAGTAGAGAGGGAGAAGCTGTTCCCATTGGTGGAAGGATCGAGAACCAGAGGGCACAGATTTAAGGTGATTGGCAAAAAGCAACGTGACATGAGGAGAAACTATTTCCCCCAGCGAGTGGTTCGGGGCTGGAGGTTCACTGCCTGAGTGTTGTGGTGGAGGCAGATTCAATCATGGCTTCCGTAAGAAAATTGGATCATTATCTGAAGAGGAATTGTTTGCACAGCGATAGGGAGACTGTGGGTGGCTGTGACCTCCAGAGGAGCAGCACGGACACAAGCTGCCCTCTGGCCTCTTCCTCTGCTGTCATCATTGTGTTTTTCTAAGCAAAAATCAGCCTTTCTCATTCCACCTCTTGGTCTATGTTTTACTTCTCCAGTTTCCTGTTGACTTCCTTGCTGATGGTAACTTTAGAAAAGCCTTGTTCTCTGATAAGCAGCAGTGCAAAGTGCTCACTTAGTAACTCATACTCACAGTTTCCACCCAGGGATCTTCACCTGGGTCCCTATGGGCCTCAATGCTCCTCTGGCAAACATTTAACAGTTAATATGTCTGCAGAAAACATCTAGGTTCCAGTTTAAATTATCCCCCAAACAAATCTCACGTTGTCATTTTGTCCCACTCATTTCCATATTTAACTTTGCTCAACCTGATTCTCTCTTTTCTTATCAACCTGACATCTGCTGCACCGACCCTTTTTCCACTTTACCTTCCTCGCTATCTCCTCTGCCACTGAATAAGCTCCAGATCCTTCTCCCCTGCGGAAATGTACCCAACCAATAGGTATTGAAGCAGATTCGCGGGCTCCAGGTTAGAGTCTGTGACTTCTGCGGCCTGGATGATTCTGAGGGCCAGATTTTTGCTATTGCGGCAAGTACCTTGACTCAAAAACTTTCCAAATCTGCTGACCAGCCTCAGTTTAAAGGGTCCCATTACATCCAATTTTCACTCTGGGTAGATGGGCGGGGAGACAATCAGACTGACCATCACCACAAGCAGGACAGATTCAGACTGACCATCACCACAAGCAGGAGACAATCAGACTGACCATCACCACAAGCAGGAGACAATCAGACTGACCATCACCACAAGCAGGAGACAATCAGACTGACCATCACCACAAGCAGGACAGAATCAGACTGACCATCACCACAAGCAGGAGAGAATCAGACTGACCATCACCACAAGCAGGAGACAATCAGACTGACCATCACCACAAGCAGGAGACAATCAGACTGACCATCACCACAACCAGGAGACAATCAGACTGACCATCACCACAAGCAGGACAGAATCAGACTGACGATCACCACAAGCAGGACAGAATCAGACTGACCATCAGCACAAGCAGGAGACAATCAGACTGACCAACACCACAACCAGGACAGAATCAGGCTGACCATCAGCACAAGCAGGAGACAATCAGACTGACCATCACCACAAGCAGGAGACAATCAGACTGACCATCACTACAAGCAGGACAGAATCAGCCTGACCATCACCACAAGCAGGACAGAATCAGACTGACCATCACCACAAGCAGGAGACAATCAGACTGACCATCACCACAAGCAGGAGACAATCAGACTGACCATCACCACAAGGAGGACAGAATCAGGCTGACCATCATCACAAGCAGGACAGAATCAGACTGACCATCACCACAAGCAGGAGACAATCAGACTGACCATCACCACAAGCAGGACAGAATCAGGCTGACCATCCCCACAAGCAGTAGACAATCAGACTGACCATCACCACAAGCAGGACAGAATCAGACTGACCATCACCACAAGCAGGACAGAATCAGACTGACCATCACCACAAGCAGGAGACAATCAGACTGACCATCACCACAAGCAGGAGACAATCAGACTGACCATCACCACAAGCAGGACAGAATCAGACTGACCATCACCACAAGCAGGACAGAATCAGACTGACCATCACCACAAGCAGGAGACAATCAGACTGACCATCACCACAAGCAGGACAGAATCAGACTGACCATCACCACAAGCAGGACAGAATCAGACTGACCATCACCACAAGCACGACACAATCAGACTGACCATCACCACAAGCAGGGGACAATCAGACTGACCATCACCACATGCAGGAGACAATCAGACTGACCATCACCACAAGCAGGAGAGAATCAGACTGACCATCACCTCAAGCAGGACAGATTCAGACTGACCATCACCACAAGCAGGAGACAATCAGACTGACCACCACCACAAGCAGGAGACAATCAGACTGACCATCACCACAAGCAGGACAGAATCAGACTGACCATCACCACAAGCAGGACAGAATCAGACTGACCATCACCACAAGCAGGATCCTAGGCAGTTTTGGGGAGGCGAGTGAGTGTTAAGATGGACTGGTTAGAGGGTCTGTCTCGGACCTTTGGGCTTCATTCTGGTTGGTTAGAAGGCTGTTATGCGCTCCAGCCCCCACCCCTCAACCTCCTGCCTACTCCACATGCCTCCTGCAAGCCAACTCGTAACTCATGTCACCTCATTGCCGATCACCCGGTATCCACAATGGGCAGAAATAAGGAGCCCTGTGGAGATTAAAAAATAAACTTCTACCAATGTAATCAAGCTCTCACTCATACACAGCTGATACTGCAAAAATTCTCTCATTCTGCCCTTGACTGCCCTTTCTCATTCTGCCCTTGACTGCCCTTGACCTCAAGGCAGCATTTGACCGAGTGTGGCAATAAGGAACCCGAACAAAACTGGAGACAAGGGGTATCAGGGAGAAAACTCTCCACTGTTTGGAGTTGTATCTAGCACAAAGGAAGATGGTTGTGGTCGTCTCAGCTCCAGGACATCACTGCAGGAGTTCCTCAGGGTAGTGTCCTCAGCCCAACCATCTTCAGCTGCTTCATCAATGACCTTCCTTCCATCATAAGGTCAGAAGGGGGGATGTTCGCTGATGATTGCACAGTGTTCAGCACCATTCACAACTCCTCAGATACTGAAGCAGTCCATGTCCAAATGCAGCAAGACCTGGACAATATCCAGGCTTGGGCTGACAAGTGGCAAGTAACATTCACACCACACAAGTGTCAGGCAATGACCATCTCCAACAAGAGAGAATCCAACCATCGCCACTTGATATTCAATGGTATTACCATCACTGAATCCCCCACTATCAACATCCTGGAGGTTACCATTGACCAGAAACTGAACTGGGATAGCCATATAAATACTGTGGCTACAAGAGCAGCTCAGAGGCTGGGAATATTTGGTGAGTAACTCACCTCCTGACTCCCCAAAGCGTGTCCACCATCTACAAGGCACGTCAGGAGTGTGATGGAATACTCCCCACTTGCCTGGATGAGTGCAGCTCCCACAACACTCAAGAAGCTGGACACTGTCCAGGACAAAGCAGCCGCTTGATTGGCACCACATCCACAAACATTCACTCCCTCCACCACCAACACACAGTAGCAGCAGTGTGTGTACCATCTACAAGATGCACTGCAGGAATTCACCAAGGCTCCTTAGACAGCACCTTCCAAACCCATGACCACTACCATCTAGAAGGACAAGGGCAGCAGATAGTTGGGAACACCACCAGCTGGAAGTTCCCCTCCAAGTCACTCACCATCCTGACTTGGAAATATATCACCGTTCCTTCACTGTCGCTGGGTCAAAATCCTGGAACTCCCTCCCTAACAGCGCCGTGGGTGTACCTACACCACATGGACAAAATTCTGGAACTCCCTCGCTAACAGCACTGTGGGTGTACCTACACCACATGGACAAAATCCTGGAACTCTCTCCCTAACAACACTGTGGGTGTACCTACACCACTGGGACAAAATCCTGGAACTCCCTCCCTATCAGCACTGTGGGTGTACCTACACCACATGTACAAAATCCTGGAACTCCCTCCCTAACAGCACTGTGGGTGTACCTACACCACACGGACAAAATCCTGGAACTCCCTCCCTAACAGCACTGTGGGTGTACCTACACCACATGGACAAAATCCTGGAACTCCCTCCCTACCAGCACTGTGGGTGTACCTACACCACATGGACTGCAGCGGTTCAAGAAGGCAGCTCACCACCACCTTCTCAAGGGATGGACAATAAATGCTGGCCCAGCCAGTGAAGCTCATATCCCATAAATGAATTTTAAAAAAGCTTAACGAGAATCACCAAGAAACCAAAGACAAAGCAGCTCAATATTAAATATTCAGTACTGAACCCAGATACGATTGGCACACAGACACACAGCCATAGTTACCTTTTGAACTGTTTGAGGAATATACTGATGTTCATACTCTTCTTGGCATCCAAAACAGAAACCTAGGAACAAAAATCAGACTTTAGATTGTTTTCCCAAAGCTGCACCCTTTTCCCAGTCTCCGGGACTCACCGCATCTACAACTGCCGACGACCCAGTTCGTCCCGGCTGCAGTCACTAATGGAACAGCAACAGTGGGAACATTGTGGCTTTTGGTTAGATTCCTTCGCTGTCACTGGGTCAAATTCCTGGAATTCCCTGCCTCACAGTATGGTGGGAGTACCTACACTACATGGACTAGGAACATAGGAACATAAGAGCAGGAGTAGGCCATTCAGCATATTGAACCTGCTCCATCATTCAATATAATCATGGCTTATCATCTACTTCGATACCTGTTTCCCACACTATCCCCATATCCCTTTGTCACTGGTATTTAGAAATCTGTCAATCTCTACTTTACACATACCCAATGATTGAGCTTCCCCCGCCCTCTGGGGTAGAGAATTCCAAAGATTCACCACCCTCTGTGTGAAGAAATTCCTCCTCCTCTCAGTCCCAAATGGTCTAGCCCTTACTTTGAAATTGAGTCCCCTGAGCTGCGCTCATCCAGGCAAGTGGGGAGTATTCCATCACACTCCTGACTTGTGCCTTGTAGACCATGGACAGGCTTTGGGGAGTCAGGGGGTGAGTTACTCACCAAAAATTCCCAGCCTCTGAGCTGCTCTTGTAGCCACAGTATTTATATTGCTGATCCAAATCAGTTTCTGGTCAATTGTAACCTCCAGGATGTTGATAATGGGGGGATTCAGTGATGGTAATGCCATTGAATGTCAAGGGGCATTGGTTAAAATCGATCTTGTTGAAGATGGTCATTACTTGGCACTTTTTGTGGTGTGAATGTTACTTGCCGCTTGTCAGCCCAAGCCTGGTATTATCCAGTTCTTGCTGCATTTGGACATGGACTGCTTCAGTATCTGAGGAGTTGTGAATGGTGCTGAACATTGTGCAATCATCAGCGAACACCCCCACTTCTGACCTTATGATGGAAGGAAGGTCATTGATGAAGCAGCTGAAGATGGTTGGGCTGAGGAGTGTGATGGAATACTCCCCACTTGCCTGGATGTGTGCAGCTCCCACAACACTCAAGAAGCTTGACACCATCCAGGACAAAGCAGCTGCTTAATTGGCTCCCCATCCACAAACATTCACTCCCTCCACCACTGACACACAGTAGCAGCAGTGTGTACCATCTACAAGATACACTGCAGGAATTCACCAAGGCTCCTTAGACAGCACCTTCCAAACCCATGACCACTACCATCTAGAAGGACAAGGGCAGCAGATAGATGGAAACACCACACCTGGAAGTTCCCCTCCAAGTCACTCACCATCCTGACTTGGAAATATATCGCCGTTCCTTCACTGTTACTGGGTCAAAATCCTGGAACTCCCTCCCTAACAGCACTGTGGGTGTACCTACACCACATGGACTGCAGCGGTTCAAGAAGGCAGCTCACCACCACCTTCTCAAGGGCAACTAGGGATGGGCAATAAATGCTGGCCTAGTGAGGGATGCCAACATCCTGTTAAAGAATTTAAAAGATATGGTCTCACCATCGCCCTGTCCAGCTGCAGTAAAACATTCCTACTTTTATATTCCATTCCCCTTGCAATAAACACCAACATCCCATTTGCCTTCCTAATCACTTGCTGTACCTGCAGACTGACTTTTTGTGATTCATGTACCAGGACACCCAGGTCCCTCAGTAACACCAGGATCTGTCATCTCCCTCCATTTGAATAATTTGCTACTTTTCTGTTCTTCCTGCCAAAGGCCAAGTTCACATTTCCCCACATTATACTCCATCTGCCAAATTTTGGCCCACTCACTTAACCTATCTCTATCACTTTGCAGACTCCCGACCTCTTGACAACTTACATTCTGGCACAAAAACACACCAGGAAAAGCAGCCCATCCAGGGCTAACAAAGGAAATTAAGGGTAGTGTTAGATCCAGAGAGGAGTCATATAAAGTTGCTAGAAAAAGTAGCAAGCCTGAGGATTGGGAACAGTTTTGAATTCAGCAAAGGAGGACCAAGAGATTGATTAAGGGGGGAAAAATAGAATATGAGAGTAAACTTACAAGGAATATAAAAGAGGACTGTAAAAGCTTCTATAAATCTATAAAAAGAAAAAGATTAGTGAAGACAAATGTAGGTCCCTTACAGACTGAAATGGGAGGATTTATAATAGAGAACGAGGAAATGGCAGAGCAATTAAAGAACGGAAGATACAGATAAATTCCCAGACATACGAGGGGCAGAATATTACGCTCGGTGGTAGGTGCAAGCCTGACACACCTGAGTGTAAAATGACACATGATGGTGCGGGTCATATGACCCGATATCATCACGAAATCTCATGATATTTTGTTCGGTGAGCGTGTGCCAGAGTCAGCAGCGCACCCACCGCTAATTTAAAGACCTATTAAAGCCATTAACAACCTTATTAAATTCCAGTTTATGCTGCAGTTTCAACCCAACAGTTGATTGGTTGGTAAAAAGACCAAGTGGCCTTTATATTTCTGAGAAAACCTCACCCACGGGTGGAATCAGGTCTCTGAAAACAAATAAACATGAACTAAAAACTTTATTTGTGAATTAAAGGCAGATTCACCTGAGGGGACACGTTTATTAAATTTATATTCTCTTCATTATATTTTTTACCGAGTGATTCAATCTCCTTAAAGCAGCTCCTGCCTCAGGGAGATTCAAATGTTCTTTATTGTGCATCTGGGAACTGCGGCCCTGCCCAGCTCTCCCACCCACCCCCACCCTCACCCACCCACCCTCACCCACCCTCACCCACCCACCCCCACCCACCCTCACCCACCCTCACCCACCCCCACCCACCCCCACCCTCACCCACCCACCCTCACCCACCCACCCTCACCCACCCTCAACCCTCACCCACCCACCCTCACCCTCACCCACCCACCCCCACAACACCCTCACCCACCCTCACCCACCCACCCTCACCCACCACCACCCACCCACCCTCACCCACCCTCACCCACCCCCATCCTCACCCACCCACCCCCACCCACCCTCACCCACCCACCCCCACCCACCCACCCCCACCCCCACCCTCACCCACCCACCCTCACCCACCCTCTCCCACCCACCCCCCACCCACCCTCTCCCACCCTCACCCACCCCCACCCACCCCCACCCACCCCCACCCTCACCCACCCCCACCCACCCTCACCCTCACCCACCCCCTCCCACCCCCACCCTCACCCACCCACCCCCACCCACCCCCACCCACCCTCACCCACCCTCACCCTCACCCACCCTCACCCACCCTCACCCTCACCCACCCACCCTCTCCCACCCACCCCCACCCACCCTCACCCACCCACCCTCTCCCACCCACCCCCACCCACCCCCACCCACCCTCACCCACCCACCCCCACCCACCCTCACCCACCCACCCTCTCCCACCCAACCCCACCCACCCTCACCCACCCCCACCCACCCCCACCCACCCTCACCCACCACCACCCACCCTCTCCCATACCCACCCCCACCCCCACACACCCTCACCCACCCTCACCCACCCTCTCCCACCCACTCCCACCCACCCTCACCCACCCCCACCCACCCCCACCCACCCTCACCCACCACCACCCACCCTCTCCCATACCCACCCCCACCCCCACACACCCTCACCCACCCTCACCCACCCTCTCCCACCCACCCCCACCCACCCTCACCCACCCTCTCCCACCCACCCCCACCCACCCACCCCCACCCACCCTCACCCACCCTCTCCCACCCACACCCACCCACCCTCACCCACCCTCTCCCACCCACCCCCACCCACCCTCACCCACCCACCCCCACCACCACCCACCCTCTCCCACCCACCCCCACCCACCCTCACCCACCCTCTCCCACCCTCACCCTCACCCACCCTCTCCCACCCACCCCCACCCACCCTCACCCACCCACCCCCACCACCACCCACCCACCCCCACCCACCCTCACCCACCCTCTCCCACCCTCACCCTCACCCACCCTCTCCCACCCACCCCCACCCACCCTCACCCACCCACCCCCACCACCACCCACCCTCTCCCACCCACCCCCACCCACCCTCACCCACCCTCACCCACCCTCACCCTCACCCACCCACCCTCACCCACCCTCACCCTCACCCACCCACCCCCACCCACCCCCCACACACCCTCACCCACCCTCTCTCACCCACCCCCACCCACCCTCAACCACCCTCACCCACCCTCACCCTCACCCACCCACCCCCACCCACCCTCTCCCACCCCCACGCACCCTCACCCACCCCCACCCACCCTCACCTCCCTTACCAACCCCCACCTACCCTCACCTCCTGCACCCACCCTCACCCACCCCCACCCACCCCCACATTCACCCACCGCCACCCACCCTCTCCCATACCCACCCACCCTCACCCACCCCCACCCACCCTCTCCCACCCTCACCCACCCTCACCAACCCACTCCCACCCTCACCCACCCCCATCCACCCCCACATTCACCCACCACCACCCACCCTCTCCCATACCCACCCACCCTCACCCACCCCCACCCACCCTCTCCCACCCTCACCCACCCTCACCAACCCACTCCCACCCTCACCCACCCCCATCCACCCCCACATTCACCCACCACCACCCACCCTCTCCCATACCCACCCACCGCTCACCCACCACCACCCACCCCATCCCACACTAGCTCTCCCCCCTCCCCCACCTGCTGTCCCCCTCCCCCTCCCCCACTCGCTCTCCCCCTCCCCCACTCACTCTGCCCCTCCCCCACTCGCTCTCCCACTTCCCCAATTGCTCTCCCCCCTCCCCCACTCGCTCTCCCCCCCTCCCCCTCCCCCCTCCCCCACCCGCTGTCCCCCTCCCCCTCCCCCAATCGGTCTCCCCCTCCCCCACTCGCTCTCCCCCCTCCCCCACCCGCTCTCCCCTCTCCCCCCTCCCCCACTCGCTCTCCCCCTCCCCCACTCACTCTGCCCCTCCCCCACTCGCTCTCCCACTTCCCCAATTGCTCTCCCCCTTCCCCAATTGCTCTCCCCCCTCCCCCACTCGCTCTCCCCCCTCCCCCACCCGCTCTCCCCCCTCCCCTCTCCCCTACCCGCTCTCCCCCCTCCCCCCTCCCCCACTCACTCTGCCCCTCCCCCACTCGCTCTCCCACTCCCCCAATTGCTCTCCCCCCTCCCCCACCCACTCTCCCCCCTCCCCCTCCCCCTCCCCCACTCGCTCTCCCCCCTCCCCCTCCCCCCTCTCCCACCCGCTCTCCTCCCTCAGCGTTGCCACTCGCGATCCACGCAGGCCGGGGCTCAGTTGGCCGGTGTCAGATCACGGTGCAGAGTTGATCACAGCTGGGGGTTGGCTTCCCAACCACCTCCGCCCACCCCCACCAAGCAGCCCTGCCAAGGGGCAAAATCCTGCCCCAGGGAACCAAGGGTCTAGTGAGAAGGAGGAATTGAAGGAAATTAGTATTACTAAAAAATAGTGCGGCAGAAATTAATGGGACTGAAAGCCGATAAATCCCCAGGGCCTGATAATCTACATCCCAGGGTACTAAAGGAGGTGGCCGTGGAAATAATGTGTTGGTTGTCATCTTCCAAAATTCCATAGATTCTGGAACCGCCCTGGCAGGTTGGAGGGTGACAAATGTAACCCCCCTATTTAAAAAAGAAGGGATGGGGGGAAACGGAATTACAGGCCGGTTAGCCTAACATCAGTAGTAGGGAAAATGCTAGAAGCTATTATCAAGGCGGTGACTAATGGGGTACCACACGGATCAGTGCTTGGGCCCCAGGTTTTCACAATATATATCAATGGTTTGGATGTGGGGACTGAATGTAAGTTTGCAGATGACATAAAACGAGGTGGGGATGTGTGTTGTGAGGAAGATGCAAAGTGGCTTCAAGAGGATTTGGGCAGACTTAGTGATTGGCAGATGGAATATAATGTGAAAAAGTCTGAAGTTATCCATTTGGGTAGAAAAGCAGAAAGGCGGAATATTTCTTAAATGGTGAGAGGTTTGGAAGTGTTGGTGTCCACGGGACTTTGTTCATGAGTCACTAAAAGCTAGCATCCAGGTGCAGCAAGCAATGAGGAAGGTAAATGGTATGTTGGCCTTCATCACAAGGGGATTTGAGTACAGGAGTAAAGGTGTCTTACTGCAGTTGTATAGAGCCTCGGTGAGACCTCACCCAGAGTACTGTGTACAGTTTTGGTCTCCTTATCTAAGAAATGATATACTTGCCATAAAGGGAGTGCAACAGAGGTTCACCAAAACAAAAACAGAGTTACCTGGAAAAACTCAGCAGGCCTGGCAGCATCGGCGGAGAAAAGAGTTGACGTTTCGAGTCCTCATGACCCTTCACCAGACTGATTCCTGGGATGGCAGGACTGTTTTATGACAGATTAAGGAGACTAGGCCTGTATTCTCTAGAGTTTGAAGAATGAGGGGTAATCTCATTAAAACTTACAAAATTCTCACAGGGCTCACCAGGGTATATGTAGATAGGATGTTTCCCCTGGCTGGTGAGTCTAGGCCAGGGGCCAGTCTCAGAATAAGGGGCAGGCCATGTAAGACTGAGATGAGGAGGAATTTCTTCACTCAGAGGATGGTGAATCTTTGGAATTCTCTATCCCAGAGGACTGGGGAAGCTCAGTCATTGAGCATGCTCAAGACAGAAATCAATAGATTTCGAGATATTAAAGATATCAAGGGACATGGGAATAGTGGGGAAAATGGCGCTGAGATAGGAGATCAGCCACAATCTAATTGGATGGCAGAGCAAGCTGGAGGGGCTGAATGGCCTCTTCCTGCTCCTATGTTCCTATCCGGTAACATACCAGGCAGCTCGGTAATTAGAAGCAGAGGGACACCAGCTTGTGGGAATTGGCAAAAGAGACAATGGTGACATGAGGAGAAGCTCCTCTGTGCAGCAAGTGGTTGGGATCTGGAATGCACTGGCTGACAGTCTGATCCAAGCAGGGTCAACCGAGGCTTTTAGAGGAGAATTGTACTGGGCCTAATCTCGATGAGGTGTTGGGGATCAGGCCGGCCGGCTGGCTGGAGAGTGAGAGGGAGATCGGTGCTGCCCAACCACAAGCCAATCAGGGAGTGGGGAGCCCCTCTCTGGAATCAAGTCCCCGGGGGGCTATAGGCCCGCCCACCGAGGGCTGCTGGCCAATCAGAGGCTGGCAGCCCTTGTGCTCAGCAGCGCCATTGAGGAGGCAGTGGCTGCGGCCAGAACAACAGGCATCGGAATGGAAATAGGGAAAACTTGCAGAACTCCGGGCAATAGGCCAGGCATTGGGACAGGGCAAGTTACTCTTACAGAGGGCTGGCACAGACATGACAGGCTGAATGGCCTCATTCTGTGCTGTAACCATGTGTTCTGTGAGCCACTTCATCAACTTAGGAATCTCACGTCAGGAAGAATTCTCCCCTCCACAGCAGATTTCTCTCCAATTCAAGATTCCCATAGGAAAGGAGGGAATCAGCAGCAGCTGCTTGTGGAAATGGGGCAATTTCCAGTTCCTTGTCCCTGCATCCAAACTGTGAACCTGGGCAGGCTTGTCACTGTCTTCTGGGAGTCACAGGTCAGCTGCTCCCACCCAGCAAAGAACCATTAAGTCGGAGGAATTCCTTGTGCCTCTTTTGCCTTGTGAAAGGTCTATTTCATTAATCCCACTGCCCCTGCTCTCTCTCCCCCACAGCTCTGAAAATGTTTCTCTCTCAAGTGTTTCTCAAAATCCCATCTGAGCGTCCCAATCGAATCTGCTTCCACCCCCCCCTTTCAGGCAGCACATTCCAGACCACAACAACTCTCTGTGTGAAAGAAATATTCTCATCTCCCTCTCTGGTTCCTTCACCAATCACCTCCGATCTGTGTCCCTCTGGTTACCTCCCCTCCTGCCACTGGAAACAGTTTCTCCTTATTTGCTCTATCCAAACCCCTCATGAAAAATAAGTTCCATCCCAGAGACAGGCCATTCAGCACAGCTGTTCCGTGCTGGTGTTAATGCTCCACATGAGCATCTTCTCACCATAACTCATCTCCATCAGGTCACCCCCTCAGTATTAGAAAAGCAAAATACTGCAGATGCTGGAAACCTGAAATAAAAACAGAAAATGCTGGAAAAACGTCAGCAGGTCCGGCAGCATCTGTGGAGAGACAAACAGAGTGAACGTTTTGAGGTTCCGAGGTTTTTTTGGTTCTGTTGAAGGGTCATGAGGACTCGAAACGTCAACTGTGCTCTTCTCCGCCGACGCTGCCAGACCTGCTGAGATTTTCCAGGTATTTCTGTTTCTGTTTTTGTTTTGGATTTCCAGCATCCGCAGTTTTTTGCTTTTATCTAACGTTTCGAGTCTGTCTGACCCTTCGGAACTGGTTCCGAGCTCCAACGTTAACTCTGTTTCTCTCTCCGCCGATGCTGCCAGACCTGCTGAGATTTTCCAGCATTTCCCAGTTTATTTCACCCTCCCAATATTTTCTTTTCTAGAAGGAAGGTGTCCAGCCTGTTTAATCATTCCCCAATGACAGCAGATATGGATCATCTCTCTGAATCCTGCTTATCAATCTTCACTCCAAGCAATATCACGACTATCTTTGCTTCTACCGATATTTTGCCACAGCCCCTGGCTAAGCAAACACTGATACAAAGTACTCATTAAATATTCTAGCCTCGCCCTGTTTATATCACTTACTTTATCCAGAATAGGCCCCACCCCAATTCTAGCTACCTGCTTACTACTGACATGCCTGTAAGGGATTTTTGGATTCCGTTTTATGTTAATTACCATTTTATTCTCATATTCTCTCTTTGTCAATCTTACTTTCCTCTTCACTTCCTCACAATTTATTGTATTTGATCTGCCTGACTTGAAAAATTCAGAAGTTCAAGTATTTGTGCTTGTACCTCACCAATCATATTCACCATATTCTGTGCATTTACATACATGCACTTTAAAACAGGAAAGGCGGCCAAACTATGGTTTACAAGGGAAATTAGAGATAGTATTGGATCCAAGGAAGAGGCATAGAAATTGGCCAAAAAAAACAACAGACCTGAGGATTGGGAGCAGTTTAGAATTCAGCAAAGGAGGACCAAGGGATTGATTAAGAAGGGGAAAATAGAGTACGAGAGTAAGCTTGCGGGGAACATAAAAACTGACTGTAAAAGTTTCTATAGGTATGTGAAGGGTAAAAGATTGGTGAAGACAAATGTAGGTCCCTTACTGTCGGAAACAGGGGAATTTATAATGGGGAACAAAGAAATGGCTGACCAACTAAATACATACTTTGGTTCTGTCTTCACAAAGGAGGACACTAATAACATAGCAGAAATGTTGGGGAACACTGGGTTTAGTGAGAGGCAGGAACTGAAAGAAATCAGTATTAGTAGGGAAATGGTGTTGGGGAAATTGATGGGATTAAAGGCCGATAAATCCCCAGGGCCTGATAATCTACATCCCAGAGTACTTAAGGAAGTGGCCCTAGAAATAGTGGATGCATTGGTGATCATCTTCTGAGATTCTATAGACTCTGGAACAGTTCCTACAGATTGGAGGGTAGCTAATGTAACCCCACTATTTAAAAAGGGAGGTAGAGAGAAAACAGGGAATTATGGATCATTCAGCCTGACGTCAGTAGTGGGGAAAATTCTGGAGTCCATTGTAAAAGATTTAATAGCTGAGCACGTGGAAAACAGTGGCAGAATCAGACAGAGTCAGCATGGATTTACAAAAGGGAAATCATGCTTGACAAATCTACTGGAATTTTTCGAGGATGTAACTAGTAGAGTTGATGAAGGGGAGCCAGTGGATGTGGTTTATTTGGACTTTCAGAAGGCTTTTGACAAAGTCCCACATAAGAGATTGGCGTGTAAAATTAAAGCGCATGGGATTGGGGGTAGTGTATTCAGATGGAGAGAAAACTGGTTGGCAGACAGGAAACAAAGAGTAGGAATAAACGGGTCTTTTTCCGAATGGCAGGCAGTGACTAGTGGGGGTACCGCAGGGATCGGCGCTGGGACCCCAGCTATTCACAATATATATTAATGATTTA
The DNA here is from genome assembly GCA_026770705.1 of Isurus oxyrinchus. Taxonomy (NCBI): domain Eukaryota; kingdom Metazoa; phylum Chordata; class Chondrichthyes; order Lamniformes; family Lamnidae; genus Isurus; species Isurus oxyrinchus. Next base: position 1,328,939 of record JANJGN010000011.1, read on the forward strand.
GATGAGGGAATTAAATATAATATCTCCAAATTTGCAGATGACACAAAGCTGGGTGGGAGGGTGAGCTGTGAGGAAGATGCAGAGATGCTTCAGTGTGATTTGGACAAGCTGAGTGAGTGGGCAGATGCATGGCAGATGTAGTATAATGTGGATAAATGTGAGGTTATCCATTTTAGTAGCAAAAACAGGAAGGCAGATTATTATCTGAATGGCTATAAATTGAGAGAGGGGAATGTGCAATGATACCTGGGTGTCCTTGTACACCAGTCACTGAAGGTAAGCATGCAGGTGCAGCAGGCGGTAAAGAAGGCAAATGGTATGTTGGCCTTCATAGCCAGAGGATTCGAGTACAGGAACAGGGATGTCTTGCTGCAATTATACAGGGCCTTGGTGAGACCACACCTGAAATATTGTGTGCAGTTTTGGTCTCCTTATCTGAGGAAGGATGTTCTTGCTATAGAGGGAGTGCAGCGAAGGTTTACCCGACTGATTCCTGGGATGGCGAGACTGACATATGTGGAGAGATTGAGTCAATTAGGATTGTACTCGCTGGAGTTCAGAAGAATGAGGGGGGATCTCATAGAAACCTATAAAATTCTAACAGGACTAGATAGGGTAGATGCAGGAAGGATGTTCCCGATGGTCGGGGAGTCCAGAACCAGGGGTCGCAGTCTGAGGATGTGTGGTAGACCATTTAGGACTGAGAAGAGGAGAAATTTCTTCACCCAGAGAGTGGTGAGCCTGTTGAATTCACTACCACAGAAAGTAGTTGAGGCCAAAACATTGTATGTTTTCAAGAAGGAGTTAGATATAGCTCTTGGGGCGAAAGGGATCAAAGGGTATGGGGAGAAAGCGGGAGCAGGTTATTGAGTTGGATCATCAGCCATGATCATAATGAATGGTGGAGCAGGCTCGAAGGGCCGAATGGCCTCCTCCTGCTCCTAGTTTCTATGTTTCTATGTAAACCTATCTTTCCCTCCTTGTCCTTCTCGGTTTGTCCTCAGCCTTCGACGCTGTTAACCACACCATCCTCATCAACACCTCTCCACTGTCGGCGAGCTGATTCCATTCTTATCAATTGAATTGTAGCCAGAGAATCACTTGCAATGGCTTCTCCTCCTGCTCCTGCACCCTCCCCTCCGGAGTCTCCCAGGATCATTCCTTGGCCTCCTCCTGTCTCCATGCTGCTCCCTCAGAAACACCATCCAAAAGCAGCCTCAGTTTTCACATTTACACTGACCACCCCCAACTCAACCTCACCCCCACCTCTCTCCACTGCTCCACTGTTACTAAATTAGCAAACCGCTTATCCGACACCCAGCACTGGAGAAGCAGAAATTTCCTCCAATTATATCTTCAGTCCCTGCCAAAAACCTCCCTCCTTAGCTGCTGACTCCAGCCCTCCTCCCTGGTAACTGTCACTGGCTGAAGATTTTGCAGCCTTATTATTGCCTTTGACCTTGAGATGAGCTGCGAACCACTTCTCTGCTCCATCAATACAACCACCTACTTCAGCCTCCCACCTTTCCCTAGGCCTCGGTTATCTCCAGACTGAACTATCCTACCACATTCCTGGCTGCTCTCTCACATTCTACCCTCCGTAAACTTGAGATCATCCAAAACTCTGCCGCCCATATCCGAACTCACAGCAGATCCTGTTCACCCATCATCTCTGTGCTCGTTGACCGACACTGGCTCCTGCCTAAGCAATGGATCACTTTTAAAATTCTCATCCGTGGTTTCAAATTCCTTCAAGGCCTCACTCCTCCCTATCTCTGTCATCTCCCGCAGCCCCATGGCCTTCTGGGATATCTGTGCTCCTCTAACTCAGGCCTCGATTTGAATCACTCCACCAGTGGTGACCATGCCTTCCGTTGTCCAGGCCCCAAACTCTGGAATTCCCTCCCTGCACCTGTCCACCTCTGCCTTCCTTTAAGGATCTCCTTAAATCTGACCTCTTTGACTAAGCTTTTGACCATTGGCCCAATAGCTCCTGAGGTGGTTCAGTGTCATACAACGCCCTAGTGAAGCATCTTGGAATGGTTTATTATGTTAAAGATGCTACACAAATCCGACTTGTTGTGAATCTTGAGAATTCTCTACCCCAGATGACTCTGGGTGATCAGCTGATGGGTATATTTAAGGCTCAAATTGATAGATTTCCTTTGGGGAACTAAACAATCACAGGATATAGGGATAGGGTGGGAAAGTGAGGAAAGTACAGTGGGCAGATAGGTGGCAGATGAAGTTCAATGTGGAGAAGTGTGAGGGGATGCATTGTGGTCAGAAGAACATGGACTGACAATATAAATTAAAGGAGTAGAGGGGCCTGGGTGTATATATGCAAAATCATTGAAGGTGGCAGGACAGGTGGAAAGAGCTGTTAATAAAGCACTAAGTATCCTGGGCTTTATTAATAGGGATGTAGAGTTCAATAACAGGGTGGTTATGTTGAGCTTGGATAAGACACTTGTTAGACCTCAGCTCGAATATTGTGTACAGCTCTGGGCACCACACTATAGGAAGGATGTGAACACATTGGAGAGAGTGCAGAAGAGGTTTACAAGAATGGTTCCAGAGATAAGAAACTTCAGCTATGAGGATAGATTGGAGAGGTTGGGACTGTTCTCCTTGGAGAGAAGAAGCTGAGAGGAGATTTGATAGAGATGTTCAAAATCATGAGGGGTCTGGACAGAGTAGATAGGGAGAAACTGTTCCCGCTCGTAATAGGGTCAGACTCGATGGGCCGAAGGCCCTCTTTTGCACTGTGTGATTTTGTGATTCCGAAACATCCTCTCCACATCCCCCCTGTCAAGATCCCTCAGGATCTTATATGTTTCAATCAAGTCACCTCTAACTCTTCCAAACTCCAATGGATACAAGCCTAACCTGTCCAACCTTTCCCCATGAGACAACCTGCCTATTTCAGGTATTAGTCTAGTGAACCTTCTCTGAAGGTTACCTTCCTTAAATAAGGTGACCAGTACTGTACACAGTACTCCAAATGTGGTCTCACTAGTGCCCGGTACAACTGAAGCATAACTTCACCACTTACGTATTCAGTTCCCCTCACAATAAATGATAACATTCTATTAATTTTCCTAATTACCTGCTGAACCTGCATACCAGCTGTCATGAAGCTATTAATGTATATAATATTTCAGAAAATAATTTTTTTAAAATAGAGGTTTAGTCTGTGGGTGTGTCTTAATTGGATTAAAGCAGCTAGTCTGGGTGCTTTCTAATGTACTAGTTTTGATATGTGAGAGATTTGACTGCATTTGCATTTTTTTGAATAGAGCATTCAAGAAGTGGGGTGAAAACTGACACATTTCTAGCAGTCACCAAGCAATATGTTTATATTACTAATAAAATTGGTAAGGTGAAAGGGGTTTTCATTGTTAAAAGGTGAAGTTCAAAGAGGCTGGTGAGACAATGAGAATTGGAATGCAATCAGTGGTGGTAGGTATAACTTCAGTAGTTTTCTGGTGTACAGAGCAGAGGCAATGTGAGATCAAAAGGCAGCTAGAAGCCTCCAACTGGCTTCACAGTGAAATGAACCTCATTTTGAATGTGTAAGGTGAAAATGCTTTGCCTGGTGTTTGGTTAAATCTATGGGTAGCTGCTGGAGATTAGTTTGGGAATTTGTTAAAAGTTATGATAGTAGTAATTTGTAGCCATGTGTATACATTCTAACCTGTGTAAATTAATAAAATGTTTCACTTAATTTTATGTAAAACCTTGAGAACAGGTGGTCTGAATCCTGAATTTAGAGTCGCATCACAAATATAACACTTAAAATTATAGGTTATGACAGTTGTTTAAAGTTTCCCTCTGAGATTTTTAAATGACTCAGCTTTACCAACTGCATCAGTCATAACAATTGGGGTCTGTGCCGGGATAAATTATATTTCTAATTCCTTGATTGGTTAGGAATTGGTGAATCTTAAGCTTATGAGTACGATAGGCTCTTTGAATTCAGGAGTTAGTGAGGTATTTTAGAAGTATTGAGACTGAAAGATGGCTTTGGCAATTAAGACGTGTCTGGGAGTAGAAGAGGTAACTCTGATTGGGTTGGAGAGAATAACCAAAACTAAGTTAACAGAGTTGGCGGATCAGTTACAATTGGGGTTACCTGTGGGAGTTAGGAAATCAGATATAGTTAAAAGTAAAGCACAGCATCTACCATTGGAAGTGAAATCTGACACTAGTGAGTCACAGCTGGAGGTAGTGAGACTTCAGTTGCAAATGAAACAGCTTGAATTAGAAGCAAAGGACAGAGAGATGTCTATTAAAAGAGAATTGGAAATTATGAAGATGGAGAAGGAGGAAAGAGAAAAAGGGAGAGAGAGTTCCAACTGAAAATGTTGGCAGTTAGACAAGAGGTGTCAGTTGGTGAGGAAGAATTTAACTCCAGAGTAGAACCCAGTGGGGAGATATTTAAATTTGTACAAGCTCTTCCAAAGTTCAGGGTAAAAGATATTGAAGCATTCTTTATTTCATTTGAGAAGCTAGCTAAATAGATGAAATGGCCACAGAAAACTGGACATTATTATTACAGTCTAAGTTGTTAGGTAGGAGCTTGAGGTATATGCTTCACTGTCAGAAGAAATGTTGGTGAACTGTGATGTGGTGAAAAAGGCTATTCTGAGTGTGCATGAGTTGGTTCCTGAATCATACAGGCAGAAATTTAGGAATATGAGATAACAGCCTGGGCAAACTTAAGCTGAGTTTGAAATTGTAAAACAAAGTTAATTTTGACTGGTGGATACAGGCGTTAAAAATAGAGACAACCTATGCAGTTCTTAGGGAAGTCATTCTTTTAGAAGAATTTAAAGATTCAATCCCTTTGGTAGTGAGAATTCATGTGGATGAACAGAGGGTTGATTCTGTGAGACAAACAGCAGAGAAAGCTGATGATTATGAGTTAGTTCATAGAGCTAAACCTTTATTTCATCACCCTGTCAAATTGGAAAAGGATAAAAAGTGGAAAGGTGAAAGCAAGGTAGGAAGTCAGGGAAGAGAAGGAGCAGCTGGAAGTTCCCAGGAAGCTTTTCTCAGAACAAAAAGGAAGGTGCTGAGGTAGGAGTGACATTCAAAAATTAAGATGTATTCATTGTAATAAAGTGGGGCACACAAAGTCAGTGTGTTGGAGGCTGAAGGACAAATCTGTAGGAATTATTGGGGTACAAGAACGCTCTGGAAGTAAAAGTGCTATGGGTTCTGAGGTTCAGGCACAGGAGAAACCAGTGGTTTGTGTACAGGTGAAACAGGGAGAATCAGTGATAGGTATAGAAATGGAATTGTGTTCACAATTTACTCAAGATAATTCTGAGCAGCAGGCTGCAGAAATGTTTAAAGACTTTTTGTGTGTGAAGGGAAAGTCTTTCCATGTGTACAGGGCGGAGTAGGTAAAGATGTTAAAATTTTAAGAGACACAGGGGATAGTCAATCCTTAATGTTGTGGGATAGCGATATTTATTGTTCAAAGGGAGTGTTGCAGGAAAAGGTAATAATAAGTGGAGATTAAGATGGAGATGCTAAATCTATTCCATGGGGGAAGGTAAATTTAAAGAGCAGATGGAAAACAGGTGCATTTATAGTTGGAGTGGTAGAAAACTTGCCTATTGCAGGGGTTCAATTTATTCTGGGTAATGATATAGCTGGATCAAAAATGTGGGTGATGCCTGTGGTAGTTGAGCAGCCTGTAGCAGTGTTTTCAAGGAACATCCTGGATTGTTTCCTGATTGTGTTGTAACGAGATCAAAGGCTCATAGGGAAGAACAAGATAAACAAGATAAGCAGGCAGTTCAAAGGCAAGAAGAAGGTGTTGAAATCCAATTAGCTGGCACTGTGTCTGATAACATTGTTCAGGAGGAAGGAATACAGGATAGTTCAGCTGAAGTGTTTAACTCAAGGAGGTTAGTGGAGTTACAGAAAAATGATTTGCAATTAAAGCAGTTACATCAGAAAGCTGATTCAGAAACAGGAGCAAAATGTATTCCAGTATGTTATTATCTTGGGGGAGATAAGAAAATGGAAGTTGGATCATGTCTCACCAGATGAAAACTGGAGGGAGGGACATCAGATTCTTATCCCATTAGGGTATAGAAATGAGATTCTGAGGATTGTTCATGAAATTCCAATGGGGGGAACATTTAGGAATTAGGAAAACACAGGAAAAGATACAGAGGATTTTTTTTGCCCAGGATTGCATAGGGATGCAGTCAAATTCTGTAGAACCTGTTATAAATGTCAAAGGGAAACCACAAGCAGTGATTAAGCCAGCGCCTTTAATCCCAATACCAGCATTTGAAGAATCTTTTACCAGGGTCATGATTGATTGTGTAGGACCCGTCCCTAAGACTAAAAGTGGAAATCAGTATTTACTGACAATAATGGGTTTGTCTACCAGGTTTCCTGAAATGATACCTTTAAGAAACATTACAGCTAATAAGATTGTGGAGGAGTTAGTTTAATATTTTACAAGTTATGGTTTACCTAAGGAAATACAGTCAGATCAGGGGTTAAATTTCATGTCACAGCTGTTTAAGGAAGTAATGAACGGTTTGGGAATAAAACAGTTTAAATCAACAGCTTATCATCCAGAGTCACAAGGAGCTTTGGAAAGGTGGCATCAAACTTTAAAAACTATGATGAGAGCGTACTGTCAGGATTATCCACACGATAGGGATAGGGGAATTTCATTTCTGTTATTTACTATTAGAGACGCTCCTGAAGAAAGCGGATTCATATCCTATACCACGGTTGGAAGATTGCATTGAGAAATGGGGCAGTTGAAATTTACCACAAAGATTGACTTGTGAAAAGGATATTGGCAGGTACCATTGTTGGAAAGAGCAAAGGAGATATCAGCTTCTGTAACACCAAGCGGACTATATCAGTTTAAAGTCACGCCATTTGGTATGAAGAATGCACCTGCGACATTTCAAAGACTGACAGACAAAGTAATTGTGGGTCTCAGAAATTGTGCTGTTTATATTGATGATCTAATCGTTTTCAGCCAGACGGGGGAGGAGCATTTACAGCATCTGGAAGAATTATTTACTGGACTACAAGAAATTAATTTAGTGATGAACTTGCTAAAAATAAATTTGCAAAAGTGCATGTTACATATCTAGGCCTTACCATTGGACATGGTGAGGTGGCTCCGAGAGGTGTGAAAGTCAAGACTATCGTGGATTTCCCAGTGTCTACAGCAAAATGAGAAGTTTTGGGATTTCTGGGCATGAGTGGGTTTTACCGGAAATTTGTAGCAAACTTTAGCCAAGTGGTTGTTCCACTGACTGAACTATTGAAAAGGAACAAGAAGTTGCAATGGACACTGGAGTGTTAGAAAGAATTTGATAGTTTGAAAACTGTATTAATTACAACACCAGCGTTGGCAGTACCCAATTATACCCAGCAGTTCAAGTTGGCCATTGACGCAAGCGATATAGGCATTGGGGCTGTACTGTTACAAGAAGATAACACTGGAATTGAAAAACCGACAGGGTATTTTTCATGGAACCTGAATGTACAACAGAGAAGATATTCAGCGGTTGAAAAGGAGATGTTGGGTTTGGTGTTAGCATTGCAGCATTTTGAAATTTATGTTGCAAACAATTCATCAGAAACAATTGTTTATACAGCCCATAATCCTTTGAGGTTTTTGGACAAAGTTCAAGACAAAAGTGCAAGGCTTTTCAGCTGAAGTCTGTTATTACAATCATTTAATCAACAGATTACATATATTGCTGGAAGAGAGAGTCTGTTCACAGATACATTATCAAGAGTTTGAAGTTTAAAGGAAATTGGGACATTTAAAAAAAAACCTGGACACTGAACTGGAGTGAAATATTTTTCTTTTAAAATAGCAGTTTAGTCTGTGGGTGTGTCTTAATTGGATTAAAGACAGCTAGTCTGGGTGCTTTGATATGTACTAGTTTGAGATGTAAACAGAGAGGTAGAGTGCATTTGCATTTCTTGAATAGAGCATTCAAGAAGCGGGGTGAACACTTGATGCCTTTCTAGCAGCTACCAAGCCATATATTTATATCACTAATAAAATTGGTACTATGAAAGGGGTTTCATTGTTAAAAGGTGAAGTTCAAAGAGGCTGGTGAGACAATGAGAATTGGAATTCAATCAGTGGTGGTCGGTATAACTTCAGTAGTTTTCGGGTGTCCAGAGCAGAGGCAACGTGAGATCAAAAGGCAGCTGGAAGCCTCCAACTGGCTTCACAGTGAAAGGAACCTCATTTTGAGTTTGTAAGGTAAAAATGCTTTGCCTGGTGTCTGGTTAAGTCTATGGGTAGCTGTTGCCTTAATGGAGATTAGTTTGGGAATTTGTTAACAGTTATGATAGTAGTAATTTGTAGCCACGTATATACATATTCCAACCTGTGTAAATTTTAAAAATGTTTCAATTAGCTTGATGTAAAGCCTCGAGAACTGGTGGTCTGATTCCTGAATTTAGAGTCGCATCTCAAACATAACACTTAAAATTATAGGTTATGACAGTTGTTTAAAGTTTCCCCCTGGGAATGTTACATAACTCCACTTCACCAACTGCACCGGTCATAAAACCAGCCTTTTGTGATTCATGCACTAAGACACCCAGATCCCTCTGGATCTCAGAGCTCTGGAATCTCTCACCATTTAGATAATATGCTTCATGTTTATTCTTCCTGCCAAAATGGATAATTACACATTTTCCCACATTATACTCCATTTTCCAGATCTTTTCCCACTCATTTAACCAATCTATATCTGTTTGTAGCCTGCTTATGTTCTCTTCACAACTTAATTTCCTATTTTTGTGTCATCAGGCAATTTAGCAACAACCCATCCATCCCTTTGTCCAAGTCTTTTATACAAGCTGTAAACAGCTGAGGTCTCAGCACTGATCCCTGTGACACACCACTCATTACATCCTGGCAACCTGAAAAAGACCCATTTATGCCTACTCTCTGCTTCCTGTTAGCTAGCCAATCCTCTATCCATGTCAATATGTTACCCCCTATACCATAAGCTTTTATTTCCGCAATAACTTTGATATGGCACTTCATCAAATGCCTTATGGAAATCCAAGTACAGCACCTTCACCGGTTCCCCTCTATCCACAACACATGTTACTTCCTGCTTCTCCCTGTCACACCCTGTGAGAAGTTTATAAGTTTCAATGAAATCACCTCTCATTCTTTGAAACACTAGAGAATACAGGCCGAGGGGCCCAGTCTCCTCAATCTCTCCTTATAGGACAATTCTGCCATCCCAGGGATTAGTCTGGTGAACTTCCATTGCACTCCCTCTATGGTAAGTTTCTCCTTCCTTAGATAAAGAGACCAAAACTGTACACAGTGCTCTGGGTGAGGTCTCACCGAGGCTCTATACAACTGCAGCAAGACACCTTTACTCCTGTACTCAAATCCCCTTGTGATGAAGACCAACATACCATTTACCTTCCTCATTGCTTGCTGCACCTGGATGCTAGCTTTCAGTGACTCATGAACAAGGACACCCCGGTCTTCCTGGACACCAACACTTCCAAACATCTCACCATTTAAGAAATACTCTGCCTTTCTGCTTTTTCTACCAAAGTGGATAGCTTCATATTTTTCCACATTAGATTCCATCTCCCATGTTCTTGCTCACTCACTCAGCCTGTCTAAATTCCCTTGAAGCCTCTTTGCATCCTCTTAACTCAGATTTCCACCTAGTTCTATGTCAAACACAAACTTGGAAATAATGCATTTAATCCCCACATCCACATCATTGATGTAGATTGTGAATAGCTGGGGCCCAAGTACTGATCCTTGCAGCAGCCCATTAATCATAGCCTGCCAAACTGACAATGGCCCATTTATTCCTACTCTGTTTTCTGTCTGTTAACTAATTCTCAATCCATACTAGTATCTTACTCCTATCCCACGTGCTCTAATTTTGTTTACTAACCTCCTGTGTGGTACCTTATCAAAAGCCTTCTAAAAATCCAAATACACCACATCCACTGGTTCTCCTTTATCTATGCTACAAGTAACATCCTCAAAATAACTCCAACAAGTTTGTCAAACATGATTTCCCTTTCATAAATCCATGTTGACTGCCCAATCTCGCCAATCTTTTCCAAGTATCCTGTTATCACATCCTTTATTTTAGATTCTAGCATTTTCCCTCCTACTGACGTCAAGCTAACAGGTCTGTAGTTCTCCATTTTCTCTCTCTCTCCTTATACAGTGGGGTTACATTTGCCACCTTCCAATCTGCAGGAACCATTCCAAAATCTATAGAATTTTGAAAGATAACCACCAATGCATCTACTATCTATACAGCCACCTCATTCAACACTCATCAGTTTCAGAGGATTCATCGACTTTCAGTCTGATTAATTTCTCCAGTGGTGCTTTTTTACTAATGATAATTCCATTCAGTTTTTCATTCTCACTCGGTCTTTGGTTCTGTTGTATTCCTCGGACATCATTTTGCATCTTCCTCGGTGAAGAGAAACACAAAGGCTGGGATTTTCCGGTCCTGCCCGAAGCGACGGACCAGCCTAAGGCCTGTTGATTTCCAGTGGGAATTTCCGCTCCCGAAACTCAAGGCCACAGTATTTGTTTAGTTTCCCTGGCAATGCCTTATTCTCCATTATAAATTCCCCAGTCTCTGCTGCTAATGGATTGAATGGCAAGGCAGACAGGCTCGAGCAGCCAAATGGCTTCCTCCTGTTCCCATTTCTTATGTTATTATTTTGCAGTTCAATTCAATAAATCAGGTCCTTTGTGGACAAGTTAACCTCCTGATTAAGTCGCACATCCTTCACTAACACTGACTCCACCCAATCTCACTTCCACGTGACTCCAGACACACTGGCTAGAATGAACCAAGTGTGACAAACGCAGCCATGTCAGTAACACCCACATCCCACTTCACTCACAACACAGGAGAATCCTTTAACCTAATGGCTTCTGTGTTGGGAACTGTCCTGATCTTTGTTGACATGTTTAATGACTGATTCAGTCGAGGCTTTATTTAATTACAGAAACGTGCTTTTGATTGTTACAGAAGCTTCTAGAACAGATTCAGTGTGTCAGTAAATACTCAGCAGGTCAGGCAGCATCGGTGGAGACAGAAACAGACCAACAAGAAGAACAGAAACAAGGTGGAGGCAGACGTTATGATCTGAAATTGTTGAACTCAGTGTTGAGTCCAGAAGGCTGTAGAGTGCTGAGTCAGAAGGTGAGGTACGATTCCTCGAGTCTGTGTTGAGCTTCAGTGGAACACGACAGCAGGGCCAAGGACAGAGAAGCCACATTGTGAGCAAGATGGAGAAGTAAAATGTCAGATAATCAGAAGTTCAGGGTCATGCTTGCAGAGTGAAAAGAGGGGGTCACCCAATCTGTATGTGGTCTCCCCAGTAGAGGACAGCGACTACAGTACACCAACTTGAAAGGAGTACAAGTAAATCACTGCTTCACCTGAAAGGGTTGTTTGAGGCCTTGGGTTGTGTGTGGAAAGAGGAGATGAAAGGCGGAGGTGGTACATCTGCCTTTGTACAGAAAGTTACAGAAGGGAAGGGATAAGAAGCTCCTGGTGACTGAGGAGTGGACCAGGGTAGCTTCTTTGTTTAATTCATTCAATCATAGGATGTGGGCGTCACTGGCTGGGCCAGCATTTATTGCCCATCCCTAGTTGCCCTTGAGAAGGTGGTGGTGAGCTGCCTTCTTGAACCGCTGCAGTCCATGTGGTGTAGGTACACCCACAGTGCTGTTAGGGAGGGAGTTCCAGGATTTTGACCCAGTGACAGTGAAGGAACGGTGATATATTTCCAAGTCAGGATGGTGAGTGACTTGGAGGGGAACTTCCAGCTGGTGGTGTTCCCATCTATCTGCTGCCCTTGTCCTTCTAGATGGTAGTGGTCGTGGGTTTGGAAGGTGCTGTCTAAGGAGCCTTGGTGAACTCCTGCAGTGCATCTTGTAGATGGTACACACACTGCTGCTACTGTGTGTCGGTGGTGGAGGGAGTGAATGTTTGTGGATGGGGTGCCAATCAAGTGGGCTGCTTTGTCCTGGATGGTGTTGAGCTTCTTGAGTGTTGTGGGAGCTGCACTCATCCAGGCAAGTGGGGAGTATTCCATCACACTCCTGACTTGTGCCTTGTAGATGGTGGACACCCTTTGGGGAGTCAGGAGGTGAGTTATTCATTGCAGGATTCCTAGCCTCTGAGCTGCTCTTGTAGCCACAGTATTTATATGGCTAGTTCAGTTCAGTTTCTGGTCAATGATAACCCCCAGGATGTTGATAGTGGAGGATTCAGTGATGTAATGCCATTGAACATCAAGGGGCAATGGTTAGATTCTCTCTTGTTGGAGATGGTCATTGCCTGACACTTGTGTGGTGTGAATGTTACTTGCCACTTGTCAGCCCAAGCCTGGATATTGTCCAGGTCTTGCTGTCTTTGGACATGGACTGCTTCAGTATCTGAGGAGTTGTGAATGGTGCTGAACATTGTGCAATCATCAGTGAACATCCCCACTTCTGACCTTATGATGGAAGGAAGGTCATTGATGAAGCAGCTGAAGATGGTTGGGCCGAGGACACTACCCTGAGGAACTCCTGCAGTGATGTCCTGGGACTGAGATGACTGACCTCCAACAACCACAACCATCTTCCTTTGTGCTAGGTATGACTCCAACCAGCGGGGAGTTTTCCCCCTGATTCCCATTGACTCCAGGTTTGCTCGGGCTCCTTGATGCCTCACTCGGTCAAATGCTGCCTCGATGTCAAGGGCAGTGATTGTCACCTTACCTCTGGACTTAACCTTGATGCTGGGGAAACATCTAGAAACAATAATTTGGGACAAAATTAATTGTCACATGGACAAATACAGGTTAATTAAGGGAAGCCAGCATGGATTCTTTAAGGGAAGATCATGTTTAACTAAGTTGCTGGAGGCTTTTGACAAGGTGGCAGAGAGGGTTGATGAGGGCAATGCTGCTGATGGGGTACATGGACTTCAAAAAGGCATTTGATAAAGTGCTGCATAACAGATTGGGGTAAAAATTAAGGCTCATCGAATAAAAGGGACAGTAACAACATAGATATGGAATTGGCTGAGTTACAGGAAACAAAGAGTAATGGCTGATGGATAGTTTTCAGGCTGGAGGAAGGTTTGTAGTGGAGTTCCCCAGAGGTCATTGTTGGGACCCTTACTCTTCCTGATATATATTAATGACCTGGACCTTGGTGAATACAAAGAAATGGTGAAAACATTGGACGGGTATTTTGTCTCTGCCTTCATGGTAGAGGACTTAGAAAACTTTCCAAAGATTCTTGAAAATCAGGAGGTTCCTAAAAGAAAGTTTTGGAAAGGTTCTAGTGGATTGGAAAATAGCCAATATAACACCTTTATTCAAGAAAGGAGGGAGGCAGAAAGCAGGCATCTACAGGCCAGTCAACCTAACATCTGTCACAGGGAAATTTCTAGAACCAATTATTAAGGAGGTTAAAGCAGGATTCTTAGAAAATTATAGTGTGATCAGACTGAGTCAACATGGGCTTCTGAAAGGGAAATCATGTTAAACTAATCTGTTAGAGTTTTTTGACAAAGTAACATTCACAATGGATATAGGGGAACCTGTAGGTGTGATGTACTTAGATTTCCAAAAGGCATTCAATAAAGTGCCACATGAAAGGTTACAACATAAGATAAGAGCTCATGGTGTAGGGGGTAACATATTAGCATGGGTAAAGGATTGGTTAGCTAACAGGAAGCAGAGAGTACTAATAAATGGGTTTTTTTGGGTTGGCAAGCTATAACTAGTGGAGAGCCACAAGGATCAGTGCTGGGGTCTCAGTTACAATCTACATCAACGACTTGGATGAAGGGACTGAATGTATGGTAGCTAAATTTGCTGGTGGTGCCAAGATGCATAGGAAAGTAACTTGTCAAGAAGAGGTAGGGAGTCTGCAAAGGGATATAGACAGGTTAAGTGAATGGGCCAAAATTTGGTAGATGGAATATAATACGGGGAAATGTGAGTTTGTTGGCTTTGGCAGGAAGAATAGAAAAGCAGCGTACATTTTAAATGGAGAGAGACTGCAAATCCTGGTGGTACAGAGGGATCAGGGTGTCCTGGTACATGAATCACATACAAACATACGAATTAGGAGCAGGAGTAGGCTACTCAGCCCTTCGAACCTGCTCCGCTATTCAGTAAGAACATGATCATAAGATTATAGTCTGAACTCCACATTCCCACCTTTCCCTTTGACCCGCCTTACTTACCAAGAATCTATCTAGCTCGGCCTAAAAAATATTCATAGACTCTGCTTCCACCACCTTTTCAGGAAGAGAGTTCCAAAGGCTCACCACCCTCTGAGTGAAAAAAATTCTTCCCGTCCCTGTCTTAAATGGGTGACTCTTAGTTTTAGACCTTGATCCCTAGTTCTAGATTCTCCCACAAAAGGAAACATCTTCTCCACATCCACCCTGTCAAGACCCCTCAAGATCTTACATATTCCAATTAAGTCGCCTCTTACTCTAACTCCAGCTCCACCTGTCCCACCCCCCCCCCCCCCCCCCCCCCCCACCACCTTAAACAGCTTATATTTCATCACATTTCTATTTCGCTTTAGTTCTGATGAAGAGTCATACGGACTCGAAACGTTAACTCTATCTTTCTCTCCACAGATGCTGTCAGACCTGCTGAGTGTTTCCAGCAATTTTTGTTTTTGTTTCAGATTTCCAGCGTCCGCAGTATTTTCCTTTTTGCTTTCACCTCTCTCTCTTCTAAACTCCAGTGGACACAAGCCTAACCTGTCCAACCTTTCCTCATAAGACAACTCACCCATTCCTGGTATTAGTCTGGTAAACCTTCTCTGAACTGTTTCTAATGCATTTACATCTTTCCTTAAATAAGAAGACCAGCACTGCACACAATACTCCAGATGTAGTCTTACCAATACCCCACACAACTGAAGCATAACCTCCCTTTTATTGTGTTCAATTCCCCTCACAATAAATGATAACATTCTATTAGCTTTCCTAATTACCTGCTGTACCTGCGTACTAACCTTTTGTGATTCATGCACTAGGACACCCAGATCCCTCTGCACCTCAAATCTCTACAATCTGTCACATAGTTTACATGCAGGTACATCAAGTGATGAGTGTTACAAGATCAAAGGCTCCAGTCTTTTAATGTAGTGTCTTTAATGAACTGAAAATAAATGGCTGCCTGTAGGGAGTCCCTTGTGGCAGAGTTCACATGGCTATGGTAAGCCAGATAGGACATGCAGTAAATGATTGCATTTCAACACCCAAACATCACCCTTTTCATAACAAGCAGACAAATTTGCATGCACTCTCATGTGTAACTGTGAGTTCCCCATGTTACCCACTATACCACAACTATTTCATCACAGAATCTTTAAAGTGCAGAAGGTGGCCATTCGGCCCATTGAGTCTGCACTGGCTCTCTGAAAGATCATTCTGCTTCATCTCACTCTCCTGCATTATCCCCGTAACCCTGCATATTCTCTCCTTTCACCAATCCAATTCCTTTTTGAATACCTCGATTGCACCTGCCTCCAACACCCTGTCAGGAAGTTCATTCCAGACTCCATCCAACCTCTGGGTGAAATATTTTCTCCCCACATCACTTTTACTTCTTCTACCAATTATTTTGAATCTGTGCCCTCTAGTTCTTGATGGTCTCTTTAGTGGGAACAGTTTCTCACTATTTACCCTGTCCATACCCCTCAGTATCTTGAATACCTCCATCAGGTCTCCTCTCCGCCTTCTTTTCTCCAAGGAAAACAGTCCCAAACTCCCCTGTCTGTCCTCATAGCTACAGTTCTTTATCTCTGGAATAATTCTTGTGAATGTCCTCTGTACCCTCTCCAACGCCTTCACATCCTTCCTCAAGCATGGGGCCCAGAACTGGACACAGTACCATGGATGAGGCCTAACTAGTGTCTTGTACAAGTTCAACATGAACTCCTTGTTCTTGTACTCAATGCCCCTATTAGTAAAGCCTAAGATACTAACTGCTCTCTCAACATGCCCTGCCAACTTCAATGACTTACGTACATATACACTAAGGTCCCTCTGTTCCTGCACCTCCTTTAGAGGCTCTCCCTTTATTTTATACTGTCTCACCATATTTTTCCACCTCACACTTCTCTGCATTGAAC
Organism: Isurus oxyrinchus; assembly: GCA_026770705.1. Taxonomy (NCBI): domain Eukaryota; kingdom Metazoa; phylum Chordata; class Chondrichthyes; order Lamniformes; family Lamnidae; genus Isurus; species Isurus oxyrinchus. Next base: position 1,345,134 of record JANJGN010000011.1, read on the forward strand.
TTCATCTGCCACTGTCTGCCCAATCTACCAACATGTCTATGTCCTTTTGAAGTTCAAGACTATCCCCATCACAGCTGACAACATTTCCAATCTTCATATCATCTGCAAATTTTGAAATCATGTCCCGCACAACACAGTCTAGGTCATTAATATATATCAGAAAGAGCAAGGGTCCCAACACTGACCCCTGGGGAACTCCACTACAACCCTTCCTTCGATCTGAAAAACAACCATTTATCACTACTCTCTGTTTCCTGTCACTCAGCCAATTTCTTATCCAAGTGCCTCCTTTCCCTTTTATTCCATGAGCTAGAACTTTGTTCACGTCTGTTGTGTGGCACTGGATCAAATGCCATATATATCACATCAACTGCGTTGCCCTTATCAACCTTCTCTGTTACCTCCTCAAAAAAACTCCAGCAAGTTAGTTAAACATGAATCCATGCTGGCTTTCCTTAATTATCCTACACTTGTCTAAGTGACTGTTGATTTTGTCCCAAACTATAGTTTCCAGAAATTTCCCTATCACTGAAGTCAACCTGACTGGTGTATAGTTGCCGGCTTTATCCCTGCACTTGGCATGTCATAACATTCAAGGCTATGGGCCAAGTGCTGGTAAATGGGATTAGGTAGGTAGGTCAGGTGTTTCTCACGTGTCGGTGCAGACTCGATGGGCCGAAGGGCCTCTTCTGCACTCTGTGATTCTGTGATTCTGACTCTGTGATCCCTTTGTTAGGAACTAGAGATATCTAGGTGGGTTGTATTTCTGTGTGTGTGTGTGTGTGTGTGTGTATTTGTGTGTGTGTGTGTGTGTGTGTGTGTGTATGTATCTGTGTGTGTGTGTGTGTGTGTATGTATCTGTATGTGTGTGTGTGTGTGTGTGTGTGTATGTATCTGTGTGTGTGTGTGTATCTGTGTGTGTGTGTATGTATCTGTATGTGTGTGTATCTGTGTATGTGTGTATGTATCTGTGTGTGTGTATCTGTGTGTGTGTGTATCTGTGTGTGTGTGTGTATGTTTCTGTATGTGTGTGTATCTGTGTGTGTGTATGTGTGTGTGTGTGTGTATCTGTGTGTGTGTGAATGTGTGTGTGTGAGAGTGTATCTGTGTGTGTGTGTGTATCTGTGTGTGTGTGAATGTGTGTGTGTGAGAGTGTATCTGTGCGTGTGTGTGTATCTGTGTGTGTGAGAGTGTATCTGTGTGTGTGTGTATCTGTGTGTGTATCTGTGTGTGTGTGTGAATGTGTGTGTGTGAGAGTGTATCTGTGTGTGTGTGAATGTGTGTGTGTGAGAGTGTATCTGTGTGTGTGTGTATCTGTGTGTGTGTGTGTATCTGTGTGTGTGTGTGTGTGTGTGTGTATCTGTGTGTGTATCTGTGTGTGTGTGTAAATGTGTGTGTGTGTGAGTGTTCAGAATAAGGTACATCTTTAAGTTTAAGTTTAATTTGTATTTCTGTATTTGAGTGTTAAGAAAGGGGGAACTCGAGTTTTAGTTTCACTTTAAAAATGCCTGCATTCTATGATGGTCTTATGACTCTTGAAGGGAAGTTGAAACAAACACAAAGTAGAAAAAAACTGTTGCTGCTCAGCAACGAGGGTCCAGAGAGAGGGACCCACAGAGAAACCAAAAGCGGTTTGAGATCATTGGTGATTGTGCTCTAAGGTGATTGGAGCATACAAACAAGGAGCAGGAGTAGGCCATTCAGCCCCCGAGCCCCATTTAATAAGAGCATGGCAGATCTGAAATCTGCATCCCACCCACCCCAATATCCTATCACCCCCTTGCTTACCAAGAAACTATCCAGCTCTGCCTTAAAAATATTCAAAGACTCTGCTTCCAGCACCTTTTGAGGAAGAGAGTTCCAAAGACTCATAACACTGTGAGTGAAAAAAATTGCCTCATCTCTGTTTTAAATGGGCGACCCCTTATTTTTAAGCAGTGACCCCTAGTTCTAGATTCTCCCACAGGAGGAAACATCCTCTCCATATCCAACCTGTCAAGACCCCTCAGGATCTTAAAGGTTTCAGTTAAGTCTCTTCTTCCTCTTCTAAACTCCAGCTTAAGTCTCTCTCTAGCTGGACATACTAGCAGATTATTGAGGAAAATAAGTTTAAAAACCTTAGATAAGTTGCTCTAAAGTTAAAGTTAACAGTGAATGTCGAGTGAGTCCTGGATCTCAGGGGAGATAGCGAGTTGTCAGCAGTCTATTGGGAGAGGGAACTGCAGGGAGCGGGTCCTAAAGGAAAAAGAGAATGGCCCCAAGAAGCCCTTTACGTTAAAGTCAAAGGACAAGGACAGGAATCTGGAAAAGGCCCAGTTGAATGGAAGTAAAAGCAAGGAGCAGAGAGGAAGGCTCCAAGCTTAAAAGGAAAAAGCTGCTATGTGCTTGTAAGGAGCCAGAAGGTCCACGGAGACAGCTGGAGGTCTGCAACGCTTTACTATGGCCATGTGAAGCAGTGGTGTTCTGTTGACATGGCTGACCATTTGAGAGAGGGCCCGTGGGTGAAAGCTCAAGTACATGTGACAATCCAGGGGAGAGGAACATCAGAAGGAGAGTTTAAAATCCTGATGGAAGGCGTCTGAGAGAAAGCGTTGGCTTGGGAGAAGGTTCCAAAGTGGGCTCTCTGAGAGTGGAGATTGGAAACTCCCATGTGAAAGGCAGAACTCAGTGAGTTGGTTGGCTAGCGGTGTGACAAGTGTCTGGGTGGAGTTGATGAGGGATCCATTGCATTTGTTTAGGGGGCTTCTGTCACTTGGTTTCAGAGTGTGGTGCCTGACCACAGGGTGCCTATTGGTTTACATCAACTGTGTACTTGTTCAGAATATTAGAGTATGAGCTAGCTTTTGTAACTTGTGTTATCCTCATGAATCTCTATGTACCTGTAAAGCTATAGTTATGGGTGAAGGAGCATTGTAATATAGTTCATCTTTATTCTTTTATTAAAAGTTCATCCGCTGACTCCTGTGACTCTGTTTAGTAGCCATTCTCCACATTTCTAAACAAAAAATAAAAGCTAGGATCTATCAAGCAGGTTCCACCCTGGGATTTGGCTTGTCCAGTAGTAACAACAGCTGGGGTCATAACACCTTATTGAACAAGGGAATAACATTCACAATTCTCCAGTCCCCTGGCACCAACCCTGTGGAAGATTATCACTAGTGCCTCTGGAATTTCCACTCTCACTTCCCTCAGTACCCTTGGATGTATCTCATCCGGCCCTGGTACCTTATCTAGTTTAATTAAAGATAGCCTTTCTAAAACCTCTGGTGTACCAGTTACCTCCTCTCTCACCTCAGCCTGGGGAGCATCTTCTTCCTTTGTAAAGACAGACACAAAGTACCCATTCAATACCTCCTCTATTTCTCCAGCCTCCACATGCATGTCCCCTTTTTTATCCCTAATTGGCCCTACTCTTTCTTTTACCACCCTTTTATTATTTATATGCTTATAGAAGGCATTGAGATTCCCTTTTATATGAGCTGCCAGTCTCTCTTCATGCTCTCTCCTTGCTTTTCTTATTAGTTTCTTCACTTCCCCTTTGGTCCTTCTATATTCAGCCTGATTCTCCATTGTATTTTTACCTGACATCTGTTGTGTGGGCACTTCTTCCTTTTCATCTTCACCTCTATCTCTCTTGTCATCCAGGGTGCTCTGGATTTATTTGTCCCACCTTTCCCTTTCAAGGGAATATATCTTGACATTTCCTGCAATACTTTTTCTTTGAAGGTAGCCCATTGTTCTTTTCTGCCAACATTTGATTCCAACTCACTCAACTCAGATGCATTCTCATCCCATCAAAGTTGGCTTTCTCCCTATTAAATCTCCCTGCTCTGGATTGTTCCTTGCCCTTTTCCATCACCAGCCTAAACCTTATAATACAATGGTCACTGTCCCCTATAAATGCTCTCCCACTGATATTTGATCCACTTTGTCCAACTCATTCACCAGAACCAGGACCATCAGTGCCTGCCCTCTCATTGGATGGGAAACATACTGCTGCAGAAAATTATCTTGAACAGATACCGGGAACTCTCACCCCTCTTGTCCCTTTGCACTATCCTTATCCCAGTCAATATTTGGATAACTGAAGTCGCCCATTATGATTACTCTATAATTCTTGCACCTGTCTATAATTTCTTTGCTAGTTCCTCTACATCTCTTCCACTAGTTGATGGTCTGTATACTACACCAATCAATGTTATTGCACCTTTTTCATCCCTTACCTGTAGTCAGAGAGATTCTATCCTTGACCCCTCTGGAACACCCTCCCTCTCCAGTACTGCAATACCATCTTTAATCAATACTGGCACCCCCACCCCTCCCTTTTCTTCCTTTCCTGTCTCTCCCAAGCACCTTGTACCCGGGAATATTTATTGCCCAGTGCTGCCCTTCTTTGAGCCAGGTCTCTGCCAAGGCAATAATCTCATAATTCCATTTGTCAGCCTGTGCCTGTGGTTCACCAACCTTATTAAGCACACTCCATGCATTCACATACACGCACATTAACCCTGATGTAGGCTTTACTTTCCCCCTTACTCCAACCCCATCTAATGACTTATTGCCTGCTCTAGTTTTATCAAACTCTTCCCAAGTATTCTATTTACCTTGATAATACTCTGATATATCCTCCTCATCAGTTAATACTTCTCTGCTTCCCACAACCAGTTTTTTTCTCCTCTCCTCTCTGAATTGCCCCTCAGGTTCCCATCTCCCTGCCAACCTAGTTTAAACCCTCCTCGGCTGCATGACCAAACCTCCTCACGAGGACATTAGTCCCAGTCCTGTTAAGATGTGACCCATCCTTCTTGCACTGGTCCCACCTGCCCTAGAACTGGTTCCAATGCCTCAGAAATCTAAAGCCCTCCCTCCTACTCCATTTCTCTAGCCACGTGCTGAACTGCTCAGTCTTCCTATTCTGATGCTCACTAGCACGTGGCACTGGGAGTAATCCTGAGGTTACTGCTTTTGAGGTCCTGCTTTTTAATTCCCTTCTGAACTCCCTCAAATCTGGGGCAGAATCTTCGGCTCATTGGAGTTGGAGTTTGGTGAGAGAGGGAGTTCTGTGAAGAGTGAAGAAGGTAATCCTTTCATCTTCTACCTTTCCTCAGTGAGAAGAGCGGCAGCCTTGGTAAGTAGGACCTGGTGGGTATTCCTTCTGTCCTTAATATCCTCTAAACCAGGGGAAGTAAAAGTAAAGGGGTAATTTCTCATAGCAGGGCAGCTCAGCCAGGTGGAATGCTCCTCCTGTGCAATGTGGGAAGTCAGGGACACTTCCAGGTGTCCAGGGTGACCATGGTTGCAGGAAATATCTCCAGCTACAGCTACTGGAAATCCATGTTTCGGAGCTGGAGCTGTGCCTGGAGTCACTGTGCAGCACCTACAAGGCTGAGATCTTTTGGATCGCACGTACACTGAGGTGGTCACACTGCAGGTAAAGAGTGCACAGGCAGAAAGGGAATGGGTGACCACCAGACAGAATAAAAGCACTAGGCATGTAGTGCAGAGGCCTCGTCTCTCCACCTCCCTCTCTAACAGAATTTCCATTTTGGATATTGCTGAGGGAGATGGTTTCTCAGGGAAATGTGGCAAGAGCCAAGTCCACGGCACCACAAGTGGCTCAGCTGCACAGAGTGGGGAGAAAGAGCGGGAGATCAGTAGTGATACGGGATTCTATCATAAGGGGAACAGATAGACATTTCTGCAGCCGCAGACATGATTCCAGGATGGTGTGTTGTATCCCTAGTGCCAGGGTCAAGGATGTCACTGAACAGCTGCAGGACATTCGAAGGGGGAGGATGAACAGCCAGAGGCTGTGGTCCATATCAGTACCAATGACATATGTAAAAAGAGCGAAGAGGTCCTGAAAGCAGAATATACGAAGCTAGGAAATAAATTAAAAAGCAGAACCTGAAAGATAGAAATCTCAGGATTACTCCCAGTGTCACGTGCTAGCGAGATCAGGAATAGGAGCATAGACCAGATGAATGCATGGCTGGAGAGATGCAGTAGGAGGGAAGGATTTCGGAGGGACCGATTCTGGGGAAGATGGGACCTGTACAAGCTGGAGGGGTTGCATCCCAACAGGACCGGGACCAATATCCTCACAGGGGGGGTATTCGCTAGTACTGTGGGGGATTGCCTTTGCATTGGGCTCTCAAACTAATTTTCCCTCTCAGAATGAGTATCGTGCCATCATATAGACTCAACCTTACTAAAAGGGCTTCATTTTCAGATGGCCACGTTGAGCCACTTCACACAGATCTGTAAAGGTTGTGATGATGCACCAGTGTCCATCTGACACTTCATCCTCACTGGATGCTCTCCCTCTCCCGTTGTCATTGTAACACTCACAAACCATTTCTCATCTATAGACTTGATGGAACCAACCTGTAGTACGGTGTATGTGCTTCATCAGACTCTTCTGGTGAAACCTCTCCACTGACCATCTGTATCGGGTTGTTTCCCTTCTTTCTAGCCAAACACTTGAGTGTGAAATGATTCGGCTTCTTGTAGTTAAAACACTGCTTTCCCCACACTGGACAATCCTTCTTTTCCTTTGTATACTGTCCTCCACAGTATTTGCATCCTGCCCTTTGTCCGGAATGTTCTGTTCTTTCAGTCGGGAATGTCTCTCGGTGTAATGGATCTCCTGTCTGTTCTGCTATTTGTGTGTCCCAGCTGATGTTTTACAACATCTGGGCTTCTGCAAACTTCTATCACTTTCTGAAGAGTAAGTTTCTCCCCTCTCAGTAGACTTGCTCTCACTACAGGATCTCTTATCCCTAAGATGATTCTATCTTTAATGAGATCATCTTTTAGTTGCCTGAATTCCGATGATTCTGGGAGCTGTGTTACTGCAGTCACATACTGATCAATAGACTCTTTTTCACCATGAGCCCTAATGTTGAACACATATTGTTCATAAGTTACATTCACCTGGGGTTCAAAATATGTCTAGAAGTCTTTCAAAATCTCTGTCATATGTTTTTATTTGTTCTTCAGAGAGAGTTTGGGTGGAATACAATTTGTAGCAGTCTCTCCCCAGCAGTGGTAAAAGTATTGTGATTAATTTTGGCCGAACCTGTTAATTACATCTGTTGCAATCTCGTAGTTCTTTCGTTGCAAGTGGAAAAGCTGCCAGTTCTGCCACACATCACCTTTCAGTTTGACAGGAGCTCAGGTTGGAAGATTTACAGCCATTTTTGACTCACCCAATATTTCACTTGAAGCTTTCAGCTTGTGTTAGCCTTTCCTCGTCTTCGGTTTTCTTTCACAGTGTTTAGCAGGTTGGAACATTTCAGCATTCCTCTTGCAGTAGCTGAAGCTTCTCTTTCAACTTTTCAAAACTTAATCTCAGCTCCACTCCTGCCTCCATGTTACGAGCTCAAAGACTACAGTCTTTCTAGTGTAATGTCGTTATTGAACTGAATTTAAGATGACTGCCTGCAGGGAGTCCCTCATACGAATTAGGCAGAGGTCACATGACTATGGCAAGCCAGATTGGACATGTAGCAGTGATTACATTTCAAAACCCAAACAATGAAGAAGGCAAATGGAATGTTGCTGTTTATTGCAAGAGGAATGGAATATAAATATAAGGACGTTTTACTGAAATTGTACACGGCCTTGGTGAGACTACATCTGGAGTATTGCGTGGATCTCTTGTGTGTATTTGGTCTCTTTATTTAAAAGCAATAAAATTGCTTCAGAAGATGCTCAGAGAAGGAACACTGGACTCACTCCTGGGATGAAGGGGTTGTTTCATGAAGAAAGGTTGAGCTTTTACCTACTGGAGCTTAGAGGAATGAGAGGTGATTTTATTGAAATATATAAGATCCTGAGGGGACTTGACAGGGTGGATATCCAGAGGATGTTTCCTCTTGTGGGGGAGACTAAAACTAGAGGACAGAGTTTAAAAATAAGAGGTCTTACTTTTAAGAGACAGATTAGGAGAATTTTTTTCTCCCGGAGGGTGGGTAGAATGGGGAATTCCCTTCCCCAGAAAGGAGTGAAGACTGCGCGTTTGAATTTATTCAAGACGGAGTTAGACAGATTTTTGTTAGGCAAGGGAGTCGAGAGTTGTGGGGAGGCAGACAAAGAGTAGAGTTGAGAGCACGACTATATCAGCCATGATCATACTGAATGGTGGAATAGGCTCGAAGGGCCAAATGGCTTACTCCTCCTATATTCCTAAACTTCACTCTACTCCATAGAACCATAGAAAAGTTACAGCACAGAAGGAGGCCATTCAGCCCATCTTGTCCATGCCAGCCCGAGGACACCCAGGTGCCCTTTCTAATCCCACCTTCCTGCACCCGGCCCATAGCCCTGCAGCTTACAGCACTTAAGGTGCAGATCCAGGGACTTTTTAAAAGAGTTTAGAGTTTCTGCCTCTATCACCAACTTGGGCAGTGAATTCCAAACACCCACTACCCTCTGCGTAAAAAGCTCTTCCTCATGTCCCCCCTACACCTTCTGCCACTTATCTTGAATCTATGTCCCCTGGTTCTAGAATTCCCCACCAGGGAAACAATTTGATCCTGTCCACTCTATCGATTCCCCTCATAATTGTGTACACCTCAATCAAGTCACCTCTCAGCCTTCTTTGTTCTAAGGAAAATAACCCCAACCTATCCAATCTCTCCTCGTAGCTACACTTTTCTAACCCTGGCAACATTCTTGTAAACCTCCTCTGCACTCTCTCCAGATCTATTACATCCTTCCTGTAATGTGGTGACCAGAACTGCACACAATACTCCAGTTGTGGCCTCACCAGTGTTTTATACAATTCCAACATTATATCCTTACTTTTATATTCTATACCTCTGCCAATGAAGGAGAGCATTCCATATGCCTTCTTTACAACCTTGTCCACATGAACTGCTGCCTTCAGGGACCTGTGTACTTGTACGCCAAGATCTCTCACTTCATCTACCCCTCTTAGTATATTCCCATTTATTGTGTAATCCCTGTAACTGTTTGACCTCCCTAAATGTATGACCTCACACTTCTCTATGTTAAAATCCATCTGCCACTTTACCGCCCACTCCACCAGCCCATCTATATCGTTTTGGAGATTATGACTATCCTCTACACTACCCACTACTCGGCCAATCTTTGTGTCATCTGCAAATTTCCCAGTCGTGCCCCCCACGTTCACATCCAAATCGTTAATATATAACATGAACAGCAAGGGTCCCAACACCGAGCCCTGTGGAACACCACTTGAGACTACTTTCCATTCACAAGGGCATCCATTGACCATTACCCTTTGTTTCCTGTTACAAAGCCAACCTTTTATCCAGTTTGCCACATTACCCTGAATCCCATGGGCTTTTACTTTCCTGACCAATCTGCCATGTGGGACCTTGTCAAATGCCTTGCTTAAATCCATGTACACAACATCCACTGCACTACCTTCATCAACCCTTCTTGTCACTTCCTCAAAGAATTCCATCAAATTTGTGAGGCAAGACCTTCCTTTAACAAATCCATGCTGACCATCCCTGACTAGTCCATGCCTTTCCACATGACAGTTAATCCTATCTCTCAGGATTGATTCTACTAATGTGCTCACCACTGATGTAAGACTAACTGACCTATAATTGTTTGGCATTTCCTTTGATCCCTTTTTAAACAATGGAACTACGTTTGCATTTCTCCAGTCCTCCGGTACCTCCCCTGTATCCAGTGAAGATTGGAAAATCATCCTCAGAGCATCTGCTATCTCCTCCCTGACTTCCTTCAGCAGCCTCGCAAACAATCCATCTGGACCTGGTGACTTATCAACTTTCAAGGATTTCAACCCTTCGACTACTTCCTCTCTCTTTATGACTATCCCGTCCAATATCTCGCAGTGTTCCTCCTGGACTATATCTACATCCTCCCTTTCCTTTGTAAACACGGAGACAAAATATTCATTCACAACCCTTCCCACAGCCTCTGCATCTACACACAAGTTTCCGTCTTCATCTCTGATAGGTCCCACTTTTTCCTTAACTAACCTTTTAGCATTAATGTATTGGTAAAACATCTTTGGGTTATCTTTAACTTTACTTGCTAATCTTTTTTCATGCCCTCTCTTTGATTTCCTTATTTTCTTTTTTACGTGGTCCCTGCAGTTCCTATATTGGTCTAGGCTCTCTACAGTGCTTAGTGCTTTGTGCCTGTCGTATGCTTTCTTTTTCTGTTTGATCTTCCCCTGTATTCCTCTAGACAACCAGGAGGGTCTAGATTTGGCAGTACCACTCTTATTTTTGTAGGGGACATGTCTACTTTGTACAATTAGGATCTCGCTTTTTAGTGCTACCCACTGGTTTCCCACTGTTTTATCCTCCAGCAGTGCTGTCCAGTCCACCTCAGCCAAGTCCCTTCTCATTTCTGCAAAATTTGCCTTCCCCCAGTTCAAGACTTTTACTCCTGTCTTATCTCTGTCCTTTTCCATGGTAATGCTAAATCTAACTGAACTGTGATCACTGTCCCCGATATGGTCGCCAACTCCTCCCATGTTCCCAAGTGTACAGGGCACAATTTGAAAGTTTGTGGATGATATGAAATTTGGAAGCATTGTGAACTATGAGGAGGATTGTGTAGAACTTCAAAAGACATAGCCAAGTTAGTGGAGTGGGTGGACAGATGGAGTTCAATGGGGAGAAATGTGAAGTGATTTTTGTGGTAGGAAGAACATGCAGAGAGAATAGAAAATACGGGGTCCAACACTAAGGGGTGCAGGAACAGAGGGACCTGGGGGTATATGTGCACAAGTCACTGCAGGTAGCAGAACTGGTTGAGAGAGCGGTTACTAAAGCATTTACTCTAGGCTTTATTAATTGGGGCACAGAGTACAAGAGCAAGGAGGTTATATTGAACTTGTTTAAATCACTGGTTCAGCCTCAGCCCGGGTATTAGATCCAGTCTGGGCACCACACTATAGGAAGGATGTGAACACATTGGAGAGAGGGCAGAAGAGGTTTACAAGAATGGTTCCAGCGATGAGAAACTTCAGCTATGAGGATAGATTGGAGAGGTTGGGACTGTTCTCCTTGGAGAGAAGAAGCTGAGAGGAGATTTGATAGAGATGTTCAAAATCATGAGGGGGCTGGACAGAGTAGATAGGGAGAAGCTGTTCCCGCTTGTAAAAGGATCAAGAACGAGAGGCCACAGGTTTAAACTGATTTGCAAAAGAAACAAATGTGACATGAGAAAAAACTTTTTCACACAGCGAGTCGTTCGGGTCAGGAACGCACGGCCTGGAAGTGTGGTGGAGGCAGGTTCAATCGAAGCATTCAAGAGGGCATTGGATGATTATTTAAATAGAAACAATGTGCAGGGGTACAGGGAAAAGGCAGGAGATTGGCGTGGAGTCATAATGTTCATTCGGAGAACTGGTGAAGATACGATGGGCTGAATGGCCTCCTTCTGTGCCATTAACAATTCTGTGATTCTGTGAATTGTCCACCACCATTCACGACTGGATGTGGCAGGAGTGCAGAGCTTAGATCTGATCCGTTGGTTGTGGGATCGCTTGGCTCCATCTATCACTTGCTGCTTATGCTGTTAGGCATGCAAGTAGTCCTGTGTTATAGCTTCACCAGGTTGACACCTCATTTTTAGGTATGCCTGGTGCTGCTCCTGACATGTCCTCCTGCACTCTTCATTGAACCAGGGTTGACCCCCTGGCTTGATGGTAATGGTAGAGTGGGACATATGCTGGGCCATGAGGTTACAGATTGTGTTCGAGTACAATTCTGCTGCTGCTGATGGCCCACAGTGCCTCATGGATGCCCAGTCTTGAGTTGCTAGATCTGTGTGAAATCTATCCCATTTAGCACAGTGGTAGTGCCACATAATGTGCTGGTGACTAGCCTCAATGTGAAGATGGGACTTTGTGCCCATGATGACTGTGATGGTCACTTCTACCCGTACCGTCATGGACAGGATCGAGGGGTGTTTGCTGATGATTGCACAATGTTCAACACCATTCTAAACATCATTCCTCATTCACGATATATATAAATGACTTCAGTGAGGGAACCAAATGTAATATTTCCAAGTTTGCTGATGACACAAAACTGGGCGGGGTTGTGAGGAGGATGCAAAGAGGCTTCAGGGTGATTTAGACACGTTGTGTGTGTGGAGCAAACACATGGCAGATGCAGTATAACGTGGATAAATGTGAAGTTGTACACTTTGGTGTGAAAAACAGAAAGGCAGAGTATTATTTAAATGGTGATATATTGGGAAATGTGGATGTACAAAGGGATCTGGGTGTCCTTGTACACCAGTCACTGAACGTAAACAGGTAGGTGCAGCAAGCAATTAGCAAGGTAAATGGTATGTTGGCCTTCATTGCAAGAGGACTTGAGTTTAGAAGTAGGGATGTCTTACTGCAGTTATACAGAGCCTTGGTGAGACCACACCTGGAGTATTGTGGGCAGTTTTGGTCTCCCTCCCTAAGAAAGGATGTACTTGCCATAGAGGGAGTTCAGTGAAGGTTCACTAGGCTGATACTGGGGATGGTAGGACTGGCCGTATGAGGAGAGATTGGTTCGACTGGGCCTGTATTCACTAGAGTTTAGAAGAATGAGAAGGGATCTGATTGAAACGTATAAAATTCTAACAGGGCCAGACAGACTGGATGCAGGGAGGATGTTTCCCCTGGTTGGGGAGTCTAGAACCAGGGGCCACAATCTCAGGATATGGGGCAGGCCATTTAGGACTGAGTTGAGGAAAATTTCTTCACTCAGAGGGTGGTGAACCTGTGGAATTCTCTACCTCAGAAGGTTGTGGAGGCCGGGTTACTGAGTATATTCAAGAAAGAAATTGATAAATTTTTGGATATTGAGGGCATCAAGGGGTGTGGGGAGAAATCGGGAACATGACGTTGAGATAGAGGATCAGCCATGATCATATTGAATGCTGGAGCAGGCTTGAAGGGCTGAATAGCTACTCCCGCTCCTAGTTTCTATGTTTCTATGTTTCATTTGCGGCTCCTCAGATACAGAAGCAAGCCTTCCCCTGAAAGGGGCAAGTAACATCCGTGCCACACAAGTGTCAGGCAGTGACCATCTCCTACAAGAGAGGATCTATCCATCACCCCTAGACATTCAATGGCATTACCATCACTGAATCCCCCACTATCAACATCCTGGGGGTTACCATTGACCAGAAACTGAACTGGACTAGCGATATAAATACTGTGGCTACAAGAGCAGCTCAGAGACTGGGAATCCTGCAGTGAGTAACTCACCTCCTGACTCCCCAAAGCCTGTCCACCATCTACAAGGCACAAGTCAGGAGTGTGATGGAATACTCCCCACTTGCCTGGATGAGTGCAGCTCCCACAACACTCAAGAAGTTTGACACTATCCAGGACAAAGCAGCCCACTTGATTGGCACCTCATCCACAAACATTCACTCTCTCCACCACCGACGCACAGTAGCAGCAGTGTGTGTACCATCTACAAGATGCACTGCAGGAATTCACCAAGACTCTTTAGCACCTTCCAAATCTGCAATCAAAGCAGTCGAGCTTATCATGTGGCTCAACTGACATGTGTTCACACGCAGAGACCCATTCTCCACCAACAAAAGGAATGTGTTCAATGTTGTGCCTTTTTTTAATTACTTGGGAGCTTGGGCAGCCTCCAGTTCGCCATTGCTTTCGCCATGGCAATGTCTTGACCAATCAGAGTCAACGTGCCAACCAATTCACACCCTTTTCTCCCGTAGCATAAATTATTGTGATTGTTTGAAACTTGGTATTCTTGTGTTTGTCCTCCTGAGTGTAAGGTGAAAAACTTTGGCGACATGTCTCTCTTTTCAGTAATTTCTGTACAACCAACTGACAGTTTATTTTGCTTTTGTTCAATCTCTCTATCTCCTGAGTTTAATCTGGAACAATTAGTGTCAGAATCATTACTCGAGGGGAGGCAGTGACCTAGTGGTACTGTCACTGGGCTAGTAATCCGAAGACCCAGGTTAATATTCTGGGGATCTGGGTTCAAATCCCATTCAATTAAACATCTGGAATTAAAGTCTGATGATGACATTGAAATGTCGATTATTACAAAAACCCATCTGGGTCACTAATGTCCTTTAGGAAAGGAAATCTGCCCTTACCTGGTCTGGCCTACATGTGACTCCAGACCCCCAGCAATGTGGTTGTCTCTTAAATGCCCTCTGTACAAGGGCAATTAGAGATGGGTATTTGTGGCTTAGCCACCGACACCCACATCACATGAACCAATTTTTAAAAAAAAGAATCATTGCTGATGCTCCCTTTCTCCATGTAACTGAACAGACAACAACTCCCCCATTGTTCTTCCTCCCAAGAGGTATCCAGCCATGTGGAAGTGATCCCAAGATCTGAGCCCAACAGGCAGAGTAAGGGGGAGTTCACACCAAGGATCCTTTTCCATGACACTGTTATCTGGGGGGTGGTTGAACAGCACAGTCACCCATCACTAGGATCTTGCCCTGTGCCCACTGCTCACTCTGATCTGGTAAGATACCTACCCCTCACCGATGTCAGGGACCAATCGTTACCCACAGAGGATGATGTTCCCTCTGTCCCACTCTCCCTCTCCCTCTCTCCTGCTCTCCCTCTCCCTCACTCCTCCTCTCCCTCTCCCTCTCTCCCGCTCTCCCTCACTCCCTCTCTCCCGCTCACCCTCTCCCTCACTCCCCCTCTCCCTCTCCCTCTCTCCCGCTCTCCCTCTCCCTCTGTCCCGCTCTCCCTCACTCCCTCCCTCCCTCTCTCCCACACTCCCTCCCTCCCTCTCTCCCTCACTCCCTCCCTCCACACGGAGTTGTGTCTCAGTCAGAACGTGATCGAGCAGCTGATCCGGTCAAGGTTAGCTCACCTGTTCCTCGCCATTTCTCAGAGGGGATTTTGCTCTGAAGCTCCTGCGAACACTGAGTCGCTTCTGTTCATCTTTGCGGCCAAACAGCTCTTCCATTCTCTCAGTGTCGATGTCGAAATTGTCGGGACATTTATCGACCGTCCAGATGTTCTGCTTCCCAACCACACGGTGCTGGGGAAGAGCATCCCAGTTAAATTTTCTTAGTGTGGATTGGCGAGTCACTCCAAATCTCTGGAACCCTCCCAAGGGAGGAGGAGGGGGTGGGGGGCCAGACCCACCTGGAGGCGGAGGAGGAGGAGGAGGGGGAGGAGGAGGAGGAGGAGGAGGTGGGGGTGCGGGCCAGAGTCCAGTGGGCTGGGAGGGAGGAGGCAATTGCCCTTGGTTACCAGGCTTAAGGGGAAGACTTGATTGCCCTTGGTTACCAGGTTGGGGGGGAGGGGGTGGATGCCCTTGGTTACCGGGTTGGGGGGGAAGGGGTGGTTGCCCGCGGTTACCAGGTTGGGGGGGAGGGGGTGGATGCCCTTGGTTACCAGGTTGGGGGAGAGGGGGTGGTTGCCCGCGGTTACCAGGTTGGGGGGGTGGGGGTGGTTGCCCTTGGTCACCAGATTGGGGGGGAGGGGATGGTTGCCCGCGGTTACCGGGTTGGGGGAGAGGGGGTGGTTGCCCGTGGTTACTGGGTTGGGTTGGAGGGGGGTGGTTGCCCGCGGTTACCGGGTTGGGGGAGAGGGGGTGGTTGCCCGTGGTTACCGGGTTGGGGGAGAGGGGGTGGTTGCCCGCGGTTACCGGGTTGGGGGAGAGGGGGTGGTTGCCCGCGGTTACCGGGTTGGGGGAGAGGGGGTGGTTGCCCGCGGTTACCGGGTTGGGGGAGAGGGGGTGGTTGCCCGCGGTTACCGGGTTGGGGGAGAGGGGGGTGGTTGCCCACGGTTACCGGGTTGGGGGAGAGGGGGTGGTTGCCCGCGGTTACCGGGTTGGGGGAGAGGGGGTGGTTGCCCGCGGTTACCGGGTTGGGGGAGAGGGGGGTGGTTGCCCGCGGTTACCGGGTTGGGGGAGAGGGGGTGGTTGCCCGCGGTTACCGGGTTGGGGGAGAGGGGGGTGGTTGCCCGCGGATACCGGGTTGGGGGGGTGGGGGTGGAGCTGCTGCCGATTTTCCAGGTGAATCAGAAGGAAGGGTAAGCGTGAGGCCCAAGTCAGTTGTTGTTACCACGGTTACAGGGGTCCCTTCCATGTTCTAGTATGAGCGATTCCAACAACAAATCAGTAACAATAATCAATCCTGATCACATCTAGCGGAGATGGCATCTTCCCAGGAACGGCGAAGAGTCTAACACTGACAGGACTGGAAAGAGGAAACTTCAAACCAACCACCCAACTGGCCCTGGAAGAGGAAACATGTCAACAAGGTCAACAACAACAACTTACACACAAACAAATGAATCAGGAGCAGGAGTAGGCCACTCGGCCCCTCGAGCCTGCTCCCCCATTCAATAAGATCATGGCTGATCTGAATGTAACCTCAACCTCACATTCCTGCCCTCCCCCGATAACCTTTCACCCTCTTGTTAATCAAGAATCTATCCGGCTCTGCCTTAAAAACATTCCAAGACTCTGCTTCCACCGCCTTTGAGGAAGAGAGTTCCAAAGACTCACAACCCTCTGAGAGAAATGAAATTTCTCCTCACCTCTGTTTAAAATGTGCGACCCCTTATTTTTAAACCGTGACCCCCTCGTTCTAGATTCTCCCACAAGAGGAACCATCCTCTTCACCCCCCCACCCCCTGTCAAGACCCCTCAGGATCTCAGAGGTTTCAATCAAGTCACCTCTTACTCTTCCAAACTCCAGTGGATACAAGCCTAACCTGTCCAACCTCTCTTCATAAGAGAAGTATATTTTGCTCGCGTCTTTAAGAAACCATTCCAAACCGTGTCACAGCAGCAACTTATCCAACTGACCGAGCGATGTACAGAGAGACTGGGACAGGTGCCTAACCGTTTGGTGAAAGGTTTTATGAAGTGTTTTAAAGGAAGGAGGTGAGGTAGAGAGGTTTGGGGGTGGGGGGGGGGGTGGAATTCTAACAGGCGAATGATTAAATTCAGGGATTACTGAAAAAAAAAATCAAAAGAATCAGAAATAATAGCTTCCCGCAGCAGAAATAGAGAAACAATCTCTACCTTCATCCCACAGCCCCTCTGACTCTCCCTGTCACAGATTCTCCCTGAGATTCTCCCTATCCGGCCTGTCGGAGAGGGCAGCGCCTGGATTGTAGCAGGAATTGGGGTGGTTTCAGGGTGGATATTTCAGATGCGTTGATGTGAAACAGGTAGAAACAGTTTGAGCATGAGCTGGGACTGAGAGGAAGGCGTCAGAGGTTGTTACGTATACAGAGCAATGAGCAAGAGTCTCTCCCTGAGGGTACCACACCCACTTCCACCAGGGAAACTATTTGGAGCTTCACACCAGCCCCAGTCATTTAAAGGGACAGGCACATCTTTTAATGACACAGTTTCGCAGGAGCTTGGAAGGAGGAGGAGGTATCTCAGTCAGAGGAGTAGGGGAGTTCTGTCAAACCCCTCAAAGACTCACACAGCCAGTTTAAAAATCGGAGTGAAACTGAATTATAACCATCATCGAAGAGGCTGAAACAGAAACCGAATTACCTGGAAAAACTCAGCAGGACTGGCAGCATCGGCGGAGAGGGCCACAGTTAACGTTTCAAGTCCGTATGATTCTTCAACAGACATACAGGCTCGAGCATTAACTGTGTCCCTCTCCGCCGATGCTGCCAGACCTGCTGAGTTTTTCCAGGTAATTGTGTTTCTGTTTTGGATTTCCAGCATCCGCAGTTTTTTTTGCTTTTATCAAAGAGGCTCAGACCGACCCCTGACCCCGGGTACAGAGACCGACCCCCGACCCCGGGTACAGAGACCGACCCCCGACCCCGGGTACAGAGACCGACCCCCGACCCCAGGTACAGAGACCGACCCCCGAACCCGGGTATAGAGACCGACCCCCGACCCCGGGTACAGAGACCGACCCCCAACCCCGCGTACAGAGATTGACCCCCTGACCCCAGGTACAGAGACTGACCCCCGACCCCGGGTACAGGGACTGACCCCCCGACCCCGGGTAGAGAGACTGACCTCCGACCCCGGGTACAGGGACTGACCCGCTTCCGATCCTGGGATCACCTATTCCCCCTCTAGTGATTTTAAGGCGGTTAATGGAATGTTATCCTTTATTACCAGAGGAATTGAACATAAAAGTAAGGATGTTATGCCTCAGTTATACAGGGCAGTGGGGAGACCGTACCTCGAGTACTCTGTGCAGTTTCAGTCTCCTTATTTAAGGAAGGATGTAAATACATTGGAGACGGTTCAGAGGAGGTTTACTAGATTGATACCTGGAATGAGTGGGTTGTCTTATGAGGAAAGGTTGGACAGACTGGGCTTGTTTCCACTGGAGTATAGAAGAGTGAGGGGTGATTTGATTGAAGTTTACAAGGTCCTGAACGGCCTTGACAAGGTGGATGTGGAAAGGATGTTTCCTCTTGTGGGTGAGTCCAGAACTAGGGGGCACTGGTTTAAAATTAGGGGTCGCCCTTTTAGGACAGAGATGTGGAGAAATGTTTCTCTCAGAGGGATGTGTGACTTTGGAATTCTCTGCCTCAGAAGGTGGTGGAGGCAGGGTCATTGAATATTTTTAAGGCAGAGGTAGATAGATTCTTGTTAGACAAGAGAATCAAAGGTTATCGGGGGGTAGATGGGAATGTGGAAATGGAAACACAAGATGGCCTCCTCCTGTTCCTATTTCTTATGTTCTCTTCTCTCACCTGATTCTAGACTCACCCTTCTCCCAATCCTACTCCAGTTAATCGCAATTACTCCTAATTAATCCCTGTTACTGTTGGCTAATCTCAGTTAAACCCGATTGACCCCAGAAGCTCCTCATCCTTCATCCAGTTCTGGATTGAAACATTTTTCAACTTCACCTGAAATTTCCTATTCAGGAGGTTAATGTGTGTTAGTCCCTCTCAGGAGGTTAATGTGTGTTAGTCCCTCCCTCAGAAAATCAGAGAATCCCAGCGACTTGTACAGTCAGCACCCCAACCCCAGCAGGACCCCAACCCCAGCAGGACCCCAAATCTAGCAGGAACCCAAACCCAACAGGAACCCAAACCCAACAGGAACCCAAACCCAACAGGAACCCAAGCCCAACAGGACCCCAAATCTAGCAGGAACCCAAACCCAGCAGGAACCCAAACCCAGCAGGAACCAGAATCCAGCAGGAACCCAAACCCAACAGGAACCCAACCCCAGCAGGACCCCAAATCTAGCAGGAACCCAAACCCAACAGGAGTCCAACCCCAGCAGGAACCCAAACCCAACAGGAACCCAAACCCAGCAGGACCCCAAATCTAGCAGGAATCCAAACCCAACAGGAACCCAAACCCAACAGGACCCCAAATCTAGCAGGAACCCAAACCCAACAGGAACCCAAACCCAGCAGGACCCCAAATCTAGCAGGAACCCAAACCCAACAGGAACCCAAACCCAGCAGGAACTCAAACCCAACAGGAACCCAACCCCAGCAGGAACCCAAACCCAACAGGAACCCAACCCCAGCAGGAACCCAAACCCAGCAGGAACCCAAACCCAACAGGAACCCAAACCCAGCAGGAACCCAAACCCAACAGGAACCCAAACCCAACAGGACCCCAAATCTAGCAGGAACCCAAACCCAACAGGAACCCAAACCCAACAGGACCCCAAATCTAGCAGGAACCCAACCCCAGCAGGAACCCAAACCCAGCAGGAACCCAACCCCAGCAGGAACCCAAACCCAACAGGAACCCAACCCCAGCAGGAACCCAAACCCAGCAGGAACCCAAACCCAACAGGAACCCAAACCCAGCAGGAACCCAAACCCAACAGGAACCCAAACCCAACAGGACCCCAAATCTAGCAGGAACCCAAACCCAACAGGAACCCAAACCCAACAGGACCCCAAATCTAGCAGGAACCCAACCCCAGCAGGAACCCAAACCCAGCAGGAACCCAAACCCAGCAGGACCCCAAATCTAGCAGGAACCCAAACCCAGCAGGAACCCAAACCCAGCAGGACCCCAAATCTAGCAGGAACCATGATCCAGCAGGAACCCAACCCCATCAGGAACCCAAACCCTGCAGCCTGACAAAATAGGAACTCGCATTGGACAGCCTGGTCCAGTTGCAGTGGTAGGAACAGGGAGAGGCCATTCATCCCCTTGAGCCTGTTCTGCCATTCAATTAAATCACACAAACATAAGAAACAGGAGCAGGAGTAGGCCACTCAGTCCATCGAGCCATTCAATACCATCATGGCTGATCTTGGGTTCAACTCCATTTTTCCGCCCGCTCTACATATCCCTTAACTCGACATGAGACCAAGTGCCTGCCTATCTCAGCCTTAAATATATTCAATGGAGGAGCATCCATAACCCTATGGCTTCTGCATCCCCAAAAAATCCATCAAATCACCCAGATTCAACAGCACAGCTGCTGTTAACCCTATTCCTCATGGTTTTCACACCCTCTGAGCTGCTCTTGTAGCCACAGTATTTATATGGCTAGTCCAGTTCAGTTTCTGATCAATGGTAATCCCCAGGATGTTGATAGTGGGGGATTCAGTGATGGTAATGCCAATGAACAACAAGTGGCGATGGTTGGATTCTCTCTTGTTGGAGATGGTCATTGCCTGACACTTGTGTGGTGTGAATGTTACTTGCCACTTGTCAGCCCAAGCCTGGATATTGTCCAGGTCTTGCTGCATTTGGACATGGACTGCTTCAGTATCTGAGGAGTTTCACAAGGACGTGAGACCAGGTAGGTGTCAGCTGAACTGTACCCCAATGAGAGTCAGCGTGTGTGTGGGACCCGTACCCCAGTGAGAGTCAGTGTGTGTGGCACCCGTACCCCAGTGAGAGTCAGTGTGTGTGAGACCCGTACCCCAGTGAGAGTCAGTGTGTGTGAGACCGGTACCCCAGTGAGAGTCAGTGTGTGTGGGACCCGTACCCCAGTGAGAGTCAGTGTGTGTGAGACCGGTACCCCAGTGAGAGACAGTGTATGTGGGACCCGTACCCCAGTGAGAGTCAGTGTGTGTTTGTGGGACCCGTACCCCAGTGAGAGTCAGTGTGTGTGGATTATTAGGATTGCTGTTGATGGGATGTAGCTGTGCTCAAATTGGTTGACCTGTTGTGTATGTTAACACAGTGACTAACACTTCAAAAATATTTCATTGTCAGTAAAGCGCTTGGAAGATTGTCTGGTTGTGAAAGGTGCTCTGTGAATGCTGGTCTTCCTTTATCTTGAAAGAGAGTAATGGAGGAGGAGCCTTTCCTGCACATGCTCCATGTCACTCAGTGTCCGTGTCACTGCCTGCTGCTGTATTAAAACAAACATTTTGGCTTGACACAGACTAACATTGAAGTTCAAGTTGCCATATTTGGGTCTGCGCAGCCCTTAACCAAACGCAAGTTCTTGTATCTCATCCACTTATCATTTAGCAACTCTACATTCTGTAAGACATGCTTCTGATGTTTGAGTGAAAGGAGTTCCAGATCAGCCATGAAATAATCAAATGACAGAATGGGCTTGAATGAAGGAATGGCCTCCTACTGTTCTAAATGTTTAACAGCCACAGACTAAACAACCTCTATATTATTGCAGCACAGAAGGAATGCAAACAGGCTTGGGCAAGTCAGTTTCCCCACCCTCAGAATAACTGCACCCGCCTGTCTGTCTGACACTGGCTGGGAGAGGAAACCAATTCCTGTTCCAGAGTCTCTCCCGAGACACACAGCAACTGGGCTCAGGATTCAGGACACAGGGGGTTCACCAGCAGTTCTGGGGAGGAGGCTCTGAGGGGTTTTTTTTTCATTCATTCCTGGGATGTGGGTGTCACTGGCTAGGCCAATATTTATTGCCCATCCCTAATTGCCCTTGTTCAGAGCACATTTCAGAGTCAACCTCATTGCTGTGGGTCTGGAGTCACATGTAGGCCAGACCAGGTAAGGACAGCAGATTTCCTTCACTAAAGGACATTAGTGACCCAGATGGGTGTTTACAACAATCTACAATGGTTTCATGGTCATCATTAGACTTTTAATTCCAGATTTTTATTGAAGTCAAATTCCACCATTTTCGAACCCGGGTCCCTAGACCATTACCCTGGGTCTCTGGGTTACTAGCCCCGTGACAATACCAGTACCCCACTGCCCCCAGACTGAGGGGGGTGGGGGTCTAGGCTGAGCACTTCAGGATGGGGTTCCAATTCCAGGTCCAGACTCTGGGGTCAGGGAGGTGGGTTGAAGCCGGGGTTCAGAGTGGGTTTTGGGGAGGGATTTTCGGGAGATGTTTCAGGGAAAGGGGGTTTTGGGGAGCAGCAGTTTGGGGAGGGGTATGAGGAGTGCAGTTGGGGGGGGGGTTCAGGATGGGGGGATTCAGGGAGGTGAGTTTGAGGAGGTAGGGTCATGGTGGAGCGGGAGATGGGGGTCGTGGTGGTGAGGGGAGGGGGTTCAGGAATGGGGTGGTTCAGCCTGAGGGGGTTCAGGATGGGGGGGTTCAGGATGGGGTGTTCAGGGAGGAGGGTGGGTTCAGGATGGGGGGTTCGGGGGGGAGATTTAGGGAGGGGGGATTCAGGATGGGGGGATTTAGGCTGGGGGGGGTGGGTTCAGGATGGGGCGGTTCAGGCTGGGGGGGTGGTTCAGGATGGGGGGGTTCAGGGAGGGGGGTTTCAGGAAAGGGGGGGTTCAGGCTGGGGGGTTCAGGATGGAGGATTCAGGCTGGGGGGGGGTTCAGGATGGGAGGATTCAGGCTGGGGGGGGGTGGGCTCAGGGAGGGGGTTCAGGATGGGTGGGTTCAGGCTGGGGGGGTTCAGGATGGGGGGGGGGGGGGGCGTTTCAGGATGGGGTCTTTGGGCAGTGGGTTTGAGAGCGGTGATTTCTCTGTGTGGGAATTGAGGTTTATTGGGGGTGTTACACGTCATCTCCTGTCTAAGGGGTAATTTTGGGGGTAGTTCCCCATCTTCAGCATCCCTCCGATAAGCGGATACAGAGGCCACACTAACATTAAAAAGGCTGTTCTGATCTTCAACTTGTTTCTCAGTCCCACAGACACTGACCGAGCTGTGAGATTTCTCTTTGGCAATGTCACAACTGCCGGACATCACAAAGCACATTGCAGCAGTGAAGTGACCGCTCCTCACCGGACATCACAAAGCACATTGCAGCAGTGAGGTGACCGCTCCTCACCGGACATCACAAAGCACATTGCAGCAGTGAAGTGACCGCTCCTCACCGGACATCACAAAGCACATTGCAGCAGTGAAGTGACCGCTCCTCACCGGACATCACAAAGCACATTGCAGCAGTGAAGTGACCGCTCCTCACCGGACATCACAAAGCACATTGCAGCAGTGAAGTGACCGCTCCTCACCGGACATCACAAAGCACATTGCAGCAGTGAAGTGACCGCTCCTCACCGGACATCACAAAGCACATTGCAGCAGTGAAGTGACCGCTCCTCACCGGACAGCACAAAGCACATTGCAGCAGTGAAGTGACCGCTCCTCACCGGACATCACAAAGCACATTGCAGCAGTGAAGGTGACCGCTCCTCACCGGACATCACAAAGCACATTGCAGCCGTGAAGTGACCGCTCCTCACCGACACTGTCAGAGACACAGCAGCTCCTTCCACTCAGCAAACTGGAAACTCCCACAAACATGGTGTGGATGGAGGAATAATTATTGGGCAGAACAGCAGAGAGAAACTCCGCTCTCTTTCCATAAATTACTGTAATTGGATATTTTACATCCACACAAGCAGACAAAAGGGGCCTTGGTTTAATGTCTCATCTAACAAAATGGCACCTCTGACAGTGCAGCACTCCTCAGTACTGACACTCTGGCAGTGCAGAACTCCCTCAGTATGACCCTCTGGCAGTGTAGCACTCCCTCAGTACTGACCCTCTGACAGTGCAGCACTCCCTCAGTACTGACCTTCTGACAGTGCAGCACTCCTCAGTACTGACCCTCTGACTGTGCAGCACTCCCTCAGTACTGACCCTCTGACAGTGCCGCACTCCCTCAACACTGACCCTCTGACAGTGCAGCACTCCCTCAGTACTGAAACATAGAAACATAGAAACTAGGAGAGCAGCAGTAGATCATTCAGCCCTTCCAGTCTGCTCCACCAATTCAATATGATCATGGCTGATCCTCTGTCTCAACCGTGTACTCTCGCTCTCTCCCCATATCCCTTGATGCCTTTAGAGTCCAGAAATCTATCTATTTCCTTCTTAAATATATTCAGTGATTTGGCCTCCACAGCCTCTGTGGTAGAGAATTCCACAAGTTCATCGCCCTCTGAGTGAAGAAACTTCTCATCTCAGTCCTAAATGGCCTACCCCATATCCTGAGATTGTGACCCTTGTTCTAGACCCCCCCCCCCCAGCCAGAGGAAACATCATCCCTGCATCCAGTCTGTCCAGCCCTGTCAGAATTTTATATGTTTCAATGAAATCTCCTTTCATGCTTCTAAACTCCAGTGAATACAGGCCCAGTCAGCCCAATCTCTCCTCATACGACAATCTGCCATCCCAGTGCTGCACTCCCTCTGTAGCAAATATATCCTCTCTTAGGTAAGGAGACCAAAACTGCACACAATACTCCAGGTGTGGTCTCACCAAGGCCCTGTACAGCTGCAGGAAGACATCCTTGCTCCTGTATCAAGTCATCTCGCAATGAAGGCCTACATACCATTTGCATTAACTGCTTGCTGCATCTGCATGCTTGCTTTCAGTGATTGGTGTACAAGGACACCCAGGTCCCTTTGTACATCAACATTTCCCAATCTATCACCATTTATATAATGCTCTGCCATTCTGTTTTTCCTACTGAAGTGGATAACTTCATACTTATCCACGTTATACTGCATCTGCCATGTATTTGACCACTCACTCAACTTGTCTAAATCACCTTGAAGCCACTTAACATCCTCCTCACCGCTCACATTCCCACCTAGTTTCGTGTCATCAGCAAACTTAGAAATATTACATTTGGTTCCCTCATCCAAACCATTGATATATATTGTGAATAGCTGGAACCCAAGCACTGATTCCTGTGGTACCTCACTAGTGGATGTGTTGGTTGTCATCTTCCAAAATTCACTGTCATTGCCTGCTACTCTGAAAAAGACCCATTTATTCCTACTCTCTGTTTCCTGTCTGTTTACCAATTTCAATCCATGCTAATATATTATCCCTAATCCCACGTGCTTTAATTTTACACACTAACCTCATGTGGGACTTTATCAAAAACGTTCTGAAAATCCAAATACACCACATCCACTGGTTCTCCCTTATCTATCCTGCTCGTTACATCCTCAAAAAACTCGTGTAGGGTTTGTCAAACATGATTTCCCTTTCATAAATCTATGTTGACTTTGGGTGGGATTTTCCCTGCCTGCCGGAGTCGGCTGTGTTCGGTGGTGTGAGCGGACAATGTGGTGCGATTGGTTTTATGACAGCATGAAACCAGTTTGCGATCGACCGCTCAGTCCATCGATGGTGAGCAGCCTCGTGGTAATACAGCAGCACGTTGTTATTAGACCAACCCGCTGGAATCACCCCCTTCACTGGGTGATCTGTCCAGGTCGGTGGGAATGCACAACAACATGTTTCACAACAGCAAATAAAAGGCATGTGCTTGGCGGCCGGGATTGGGGCTGCGGGGGTCGGGTGGGGGTACGGGAGGGGTGGTGGGGGTGCGGTGTGGAGTGGGCGTAGGGGTGGGGGGTTGGGTGGGGGTGGGGGTGGGGGTGTGGGTTGGGGGAGGGGTAGGGTGGGGGTTTTCGGTGCGGGGTTGGGTGGGGGGTGCGTGTGTGGGTTGGGGGAGGGGTAGGGTGGGGGTTTTGGGTGTGGGGTTGGGTGGAGGTGTGGGTTGGGGGAGGGGTAGGGTGGGGGTTTTTGGGTGTGGGGTTGGGTGGAGGTGTGGGTTGGGGGAGGGGTAGGGTGGGGGTTTTGGGTGTGGGGTTGGGTGGGGGTGGATGTGTGGGTTGGGGGAGGGGTAGGGTGGGGGGTTTGGGTGCGGGGTGGGGTGGGGGTGGTTTGGGGTTGGGGTTGGGCTGCGGATTGGGGTGGGGTGGGTTTCCGGGTTGGGGGTTGGGGATGGGGGTGGGGTTGGGGGTGGGGATGGGGGTGGGGGTGGGGTGCGGGGGTGGGGGTGGGGGTGGGGGTGGGGGTGGGGGTGGGGGTGGGGGTGGGGGTGGGGGTGGGGGGTGGGGATGGGGGTGCGGGTGCGGGGTGGGGGTGCAGGGTGGGAGTGGGTTGGGGGCATGGGGGGTGTGAGGTGGTGGTGCAGGGTGGGGTGGGGGGTGGGGTGGGGGTTCGGGGTGGGTGTGGGGGGTGGGGGTGGGGGCACGGGTTGAGGGTGGGGGGTGGGGGTGCGGGGTGGGGGTGGGGATGGGTCTGGGGATGGGGCTGGGGGTAGGGGTGGGGGTGGGAGTTCAGGGTGGGGGTGGGGGTGGGGGTGGGGGTGGGGGGTGGAGTGCAGGGTGGGGGGTGGGTGTGCGGGATGGGTGTGCAGGTGGGGGTGGGGGTGGGGATGGGGCTGGGGGTAGGGGTGGGGCGTGGGAGTTCAGGGTGGGGGTGGGGGTGGGGTGGGAGTTCAGGGTGGGGTGGGGGTGTAGGGTGGGGGGGGGTGGGTGTGGGTGTGCGGGGTGGGGCTGGGGTGGGGGTGGGAGTTCAGGGTGGGGTGGGGGGTGGGGGGTGTAGGGTGGGGGTGGGGTGGGGGTGGGTGTGGGGATGGGGCTGGGGTAGGGGTGGGGCGTGGGAGTTCAGGGTGCGGGTGGGGGTGTAGGGTGGGGGTGGGTGTGGGGTGTGCGGGGTGGGTGTGGGGGTGGGGGTGGGTGTGCGGGGTGGGGCTGGGGTGGGGGTAGGGGTGTGGTATGCGGAGTGGGGGTGGGAACGGGGGGAGGGAACAGGGGGAGGGAAGTGGCCCCACATCAGGGACACCCCTGTATAAAGTGACCGATCCTCTGCAGCTGAGACAGTGCAGGCGCTGCCACATTGAAATGATTGGAGTCGGGTCTCCAGATTCTCTGCCCAGCCAAGCAACACAGAGGCATGAAAACGCTGCCAAATGCTCCAGGGCTTCTCACCCCTCAGGTACAGGCTGCAAACCCACCAGCATTTTAGTGAACTACAGAACAGTTGGATGACTGGGCTCGTTGTACCATCTCCTCGCTAAATCTGGCCATGGGGCGGTCACTGCTGGAGATGCTCACAGCCCCATTGCAATGTCACCATCCCAGTTTGGACCAGTCTCCCCCGTGGTCCAAGCTAACAGTGCAGCCTTGCAGTGCGGGTTAGGAGAATGTCTGTGTCTGAGCTGAGAGCACAGGATGCAGTCCAATGGGCAAAGCTGCTGCCAATCGGTCAGGTGGGGTTTTGGGCAGCCTGCAGCACACTAATCTCTGGCTCCCCAAGTGGGGGTCAGCTCTCTCAGGGAAGTGTTAAGGAGCTGTCACACTTAACCAGGGCAGGTTCTTTGTACACCCACACTAACCTCGTGTCTCTCTCTTTTACCCTGCAGGAGGAGTACATCAGGAGCATGGAGCCTGGTGACCCAGCTGTGTGCCTGATGGCCTACAGAGAGTGAAACGATGGAGGAGAGAGAGTGACTGAGGCTCCTGGCTACACAGAGGGAGGAGCAGCAACATCAGGAAGAAGGGGCGGCTGGAGCTCCTGCACACGGCGTTGAAGATTCACAGCGAGCCGTCACTGGTCAGCGCTTAGTGACACCCAGGGTCTATAGACGCCGCCTGCCATTTCTGGAGATGACTGAAAACCAGTGTTGCCGAAGACAGCACGTCTAGGGAGATGGTTGGTCACATCTGCCACTTGCTGCAGGATTTGGCACCAAGGGGACATGGAGGGCATCCAGTGTCAGTGGCTGTGAAAGTGACTGTGGAGCTCAATGTCTGTGCCAGTGGCTCCTTTCAGGGCTCCACAGGGTGACCTCTGTGGGATTTCACAATCCACCACCCACTAATGCATCCATGAGGTCACAGATGCATCTTCACCATGGCAACAACTTTGTGCATTTCGCCCGGGACCGGGACAGCCAGGATACGAGGGCCATTGGATTTGCCCTGATCTCGGGATTCCCACAGGTACAGGGTGCGATTGACTGCACTCATGTGGTGCTCAGGTCTCCATCACTACACTCAGTGACTGCATCATTCACAAGGGCTTCCACTCACTGAACGTGTAGCTGGTGTGAGACCTCCACAAACACATCCTGCAGGTGTGAGCACGGTTTCCAGGGAGTGTGCACAATGCCTACATCCTGAGTCACTCACAGATCCCTGCAGTCTCCCCGGGTCCACAGAGGCTGCGGGTTAGCTCCTCAGGGACAAGGGCCACCCACAGAGGCCATGACTGATGACACCCGTGTGGTGGCCTCAGACTGCAGCAGAGTGATGGGATAATGAGGTTCATGCTGCAGCTCACACCTTGGTGGATCAGACCATCAGAAAGCTGAAGATGAGGTTCCGGTGCCTCGACCGGTCTGGTGGGGCCCTGCAATATAGTCCGCAGAGGGTGTCACACATCGTCATTGTCTGCTGCACCCTCTACAACCTGGCACTGCAACAGGGAGAGGAGCTGGCTGAGGAGGAGATGGAGGAGCTGGAGGTCTCCTCCGATGAGGATCAGGGGATGAGGGTGAGGGGGTCCTCGGTGGTGACGATGATGGGGATGAGGCTCTCACACTGGATAGACGAGGCAGGAGCACTCAGGAGGCCCTCATAGCTGCCAGATTTGTGGAGGTTGATGATGACATGCAGTAAGGTGTCCCTGTAGATCCTCACATCGCAATTGTGAATGTTTAACTCCAGTCTGGGCTATGGCAGCACCAATACCCTCTGTGAGAATGCTCCTGTCATGGAGACACAGTGGAGGCCCTAATAGCCACTCGGTCACAGGAGGAGGATGACAACATGCAGTGAGGACGCTCCATAGATATTCACCTAGCCTCTGAGAATGTCTGACTCCTGTCTGGCCGAGGGCAGCTCGCTTGCGCTCTGTGATCAGGGTCATGCCATAGAGACACAGCCATGAAACTTCAGTAGAACCTGACCCTTGTCAGCTTTCAGACCCTCAGCCCTTCAGGAGCACAGTATCACTGGGCACAGATGCTGAAGAGATGGGAGCCAGTCCCACCTTAAGGGTAACAAAACAAAAACAGAATTACCTGGAAAAACTCAGCAGGTCTGGCAGCATCGGCGGAGAAGAAAAGAGTTGACGTTTCGAGTCCTCATGACCCTTCGACAGAACTTGAGTTCGAGTCCAGGAAAGAGTTGAAATATAAGCTGGTTTAAGGTGTGTGTGTGGGGGGGGCGGAGAGATAGAGAGAGAGAGAGGTGGTTGTGTAGACAAACAAGCAGTGATAGAAGCAGATCATCAAAAGATGTCAGCGAGAATGGTACAAAAGAACACATAGGTGTTAAAGTTGGTGATGTTATCTAAAACGAATGTGCTAATTAAGAATGGATGGTAGGGCACTCAAGGTACAGCTCTAGTGGGGGTGGGGGGAGCATAAAAGATTTTAAAATATTTAAAAATAATGGAAATAGGTGGGAAAAGAAAAATCTATAAAATTTATAGGGAAAAAAAAGGAGGAAAAAGGGGGAAACAGAAAGGGGGTGGGGATGGGGGAGGGAGCTCACGACCTAAAGTTATTGAATTTAATATTCAGACCGGAAGGCTGTAAGGTGCCTAGTCGGAAGATGAGGTGTTGTTCCTCCAGTTTGCGTTGGGCTTCACTGGAACAATGCAGCAAGCCAAGGACAGACATGTGGGCAAGAGAGCAGGGTGGAGTGTTAAAATGGCAAGCGACAGGGAGGTTTGGGCCATTCTTGAGGACAGACCGCAGGTGTTCTGCAAACCAGTCGCCCAGTTTACGTTTGGTCTCTCCAATGTAGAGGAGACCACATTGGGAGCAGTGAATGCAGTAGACTAAGTTGGGGGAAATGCAAGTGAAATGCTGCTTCACTTGAAAGGAGTGTTTGGGACCTTGGACGGTGAGGAGAGAGGAAGTGAAGGGGCAGGTGTTACATCTTTTGCGTGGGCATGGGGTGGTGCCATAGGAGGGGGTTGAGGAGTAGGGGGTGATGGAGGAGTGGACCAGGGTGTCCCGGAGGGAGCGATCCCTACGGAATGCCGATAAGGGGGGTGAAGGGAAGATGTGTTTGGTGGTGGCATCATGCTGGAGTTGGCGGAAATGGCGGAGGATGATCCTTTGAATGCGGAGGCTGGTGGGGTGATAAGTGAGGACAAGGGGGACCCTATCATGTTTCTGGGAGGGAGGAGAAGGCGTGAGGGCGGATGCGCCTGAGATGGGCCGGACACGGTTGAGGGCCCTGTCAACGACCGTGGGTGGAAAACCTCGGTTAAGGAAGAAGGAGGACATGTCAGAGGAACCGTTTTTGAAGGTAGCATCATCGGAACAGATGCGACGGAGGCGAAGGAACTGAGAGAATGGGATGGAGTCCTTACAGGAAGCGGGGTGTGAGGAGCTGTAGTCGAGGTAGCTGTGGGAGTCGGTGGGTTTGTAATGGATATTGGTGGACAGTCTATCACCAGAGATTGAGACAGAGAGGTCAAGGAAGGGAAGGGAAGTGTCAGAGATGGACCACGTGAAAATGATGGAGGGGTGGAGATTGGAAGCAAAATTAATAAATTTTTCCAAGTCCCGACGAGAGCATGAAGCGGCACCGAAGTAATCATCGATGTACCGGAGAAAAAGTTGTGGAAGGGGGCCGGAGTAGGACTGCAACAAGGAATGTTCCACATACCCCATAAAGTGACAGGCATAGCTGGGGCGCATGCGGGTACCCATAGCCACACCTTTTATTTGGAGGAAGTGAGAGGAGTTGAAGGAGAAATTGTTCAGTGTGAGAACAAGTTCAGACTGACGGAGGAGAGTAGTGGTGGATGGGGATTGTTCGGGCCTCTGTTCGAGGAAGAAGCTAAGGGCCCTCAGACCATCCTGGTGGGGGATGGAGGTGTAGAGGGATTGGACGTCCATGGTGAAGAGGAAGCGGTTGGAGCCAGGGAACTCGAAATTGTTGATGTGACGTAAGGTGTCAGAGGAATCACGGATGTAGGTCTCTCAGGTCCAACCCTGACATTGTCATCAAACCCGCTGACAAGGGTGGTGCTGTTGTTGTCTGGCGCACTGACCTCTACCTCGCGGAGGCTGAGCGTCAACTCGCAGACACTTCCTCCTACCTCTCCCTGGACCATGACCCCACCACTGAACATCAAGCCATTGTTTCCAGGACTGTCACTGACCTCATCTCCTCTGGGGATCTCCCTCCCACAGCTTCCAACCTGATAGTCGCCCAACCTCGGACGGCCCGATTCTACCTCCTACCCAAAATCCACAAACAGAACTGTCCTGACAGACTGATCGTGTCAGCCTGTTCCTGCCCCACAGAACTCATTTCTCGTTATCTTGACTCCCTTCTCTCTCCCCTTGTCCAGTCCCTTCCCACCTACATCCGTGATTCCTCTGACACCTTACGTCACATCAACAATTTCCAGTTCCCTGGCTCCAACCGCTTCCTCTTCACCATGGACGTCCAATCCCTCTACACCTCCATCCCCCACCAGGATGGTCTGAGGGCCCTTAGCTTCTTCCTCGAACAGAGGCCCGAACAATCCCCATCCACCACTACTCTCCTCCGTCTGGCTGAACTTGTTCTCACGTTGAACAATTTCTCCTTCAACTCCTCTCACTTTCTCCAAATAAAAGGTGTGGCTATGGGTACCCGCATGGGCCCCAGCTATGCCTGTCTCTTTATGGGGTATGTGGAACATTCCTTGTTGCAGTCCTACCCCGGCCCCCCTTCCACAACTTTTTCTCCGGTACATCGATGATTACTTCGGTGCTGCTTCATGCTCTCGTCGGGACTTGGAAAAATTTATTAATTTTGCTTCCAATCTCCACCCCTCCATCATTTTGACGTGGTCCATCTCTGACACTTCCCTTCCCTTCCTTGACCTCTCTGTCTCAATCTCTGGTGATAGACTGTCCACCAATATCCATTACAAACCCACCGACTCCCACAGCTACCTCGACTACAGCTCCTCACACCCCGCTTCCTGTAAGGACTCCATCCCATTCTCCCAGTTCCTTCGCCTTCGTCGCATCTGTTCCGATGATGCTACCTTCAAAAACGGTTCCTCTGACATGTCCTCCTTCTTCCTTAACCGAGGTTTTCCACCCACGGTCGTTGACAGGGCCCTCAACCGTGTCCGGCCCATCTCCCGCGCATCCGCCCTCACGCCTTCTCCTCCCTCCCAGAAACATGATAGGGTCCCCCTTGTCCTCACTTATCACCCCACCAGCCTCCACATTCAAAGGATCATCCTCCGCCATTTCCGCCAACTCCAGCATGATGCCACCACCAAACACATCTTCCCTTCACCCCCCCTATCGGCATTCCGTAGGGATCGCTCCCTCCGGGACACCCTGGTCCACTCCTCCATCACCCCCTACTCCTCAACCCCCTCCTATGGCACCACCCCATGCCCACGCAAAAGATGCAACACCTGCCCCTTCACTTCCTCTCTCCTCACCGTCCAAGGGCCCAAACACTCCTTTCAAGTGAAGCAACATTTCACTTGCATTTCCCCCAACTTAGTCTACTGCATTCGTTGCTCCCAATGTAGTCTCCTCTACATTGGAGAGACCAAACGTAAACTGGGCGACCGCTTTGCAGAACACCTGCGGTCTGTCCGCAAGAATGACCCAAACCTCCCTGTCGCTTGCCATTTTAACACTCCACCCTGCTCTCTTGCCCACATGTCTGTCCTTGGCTTGCTGCATTGTTCCAGTGAAGCCCAACGCAAACTGGAGGAACAGCACCTCATCTTCCGACTAGGCACTTTACAGCCTTCCGGTCTGAATATTGAATTCAACAACTTTAGGTCGTGAGCTCCCTCCCCCATCCCCACCCCCTTTCTGTTTCCCCCTTCCTTTTGTTTTTTTCCAATAAATTTTATAGATTTTTCTTTTCCCACCTATTTCCATTATTTTTAAATATTTTAAAATCTTTTATGCTCCCCCCACCCCCACTAGAGCTATACCTTGAGTGCCCTACCATCCATTCTTAATTAGCACATTCGTTTAGATAATATCACCAACTTTAACTTTAACACCTATGTGTTCTTTTGTACCATTGTCGCTGACATCTTTTGATGATTTGCTTCTATCACTGCTTGTTTGTCTACACAACCACCTCTCTCTCTCTCTCTCTCTCTCCGCCCCCCACACACACACACACACCTTAAACCAGCTTATATTTCAACTCTTTCTTGAACTCGAAATCAAGTTCTGTCGAAGGGTCATGAGGACTCGAAACGTCAACTCTTTTCTTCTCCGCCGATGCTGCCAGACCTGCTGAGTTTTTCCAGGTAATTCTGTTTTTGTTTTGGATTTCCAGCATCCGCAGTTTTTTTTGTTTTTATCCCACCTTAAAGGTGCTGGGAGCACACAGAGAGTATGAGAGAACCACATTCTAGCAGCAATGACCAGCACCATCGAGGTGCAGGCATCAGTAATGTGTCCAGGGAGTGTGAGGCTGGACCATCACTGTGGTCTGTAGGCTGCACAGACACAGGGAAGAGGCCCTGGACTGAGACACCTGCCTTTATCTTGTGCTGAAAGGTTTCACATCTGAGTGACACAAACACTGCTCATCAGAACAAGGAGCCACAGAGAGGGAGACATTCTTGGGAGTTTATTGACAATAATGAACAGTATGTACAAGTGAGTAGCACCCATGCTCAGGTTACTGCTCTGCCCTGTCTGTGGTGACATTGGCGGGCGACCGCTGGAGGGCCAAGACCCGGAGAGCCCCAGCCTGCTTTCAGGATCCTGCTGTGTGCCAGTGGCTCCCTCCTCTGCCTGTGAAGCTGGGTCTGCAGAGGTCACAGGGGATTCAGATGGGTTGGACACTCTCGGAGTCACCTGGATAGATGGCCCAAGGGTGTGCATCTGCTGATCTTCCTCCCTATGGGTGCCCTAGGGCCCCAGGCTGACTCCGTGAGGAGCAGTGGAAATGAGTGAGATTGAGCTGCCCCTCACCCCTCTTGCATACACACTGTTGGAGACCTACTATGGTGTTAGTGATGGAGTTGAGCCCGTGCAGCAGGGCAGGAGCAACGTCCTGGACCAAGGTCTCCATGGCAGCCGCCATCCTGCCAGTGTTGACCTCGGTGCGTTGGCAATGCCGGCGCTATCACCTCAGCCTGATGGTGGATGGACTCCTCCATT
The DNA here is from genome assembly GCA_026770705.1 of Isurus oxyrinchus. NCBI lineage: Eukaryota > Metazoa > Chordata > Chondrichthyes > Lamniformes > Lamnidae > Isurus > Isurus oxyrinchus. The sequence continues at coordinate 1,379,380 of JANJGN010000011.1, forward strand.
GTGCATCGCAATCTGAGGAGTGCAGCGGACATCCCTTCCTGATGTTCCCCAGTTTGCCTTTGCAGCTCCAGCAACTGTGACATGACCGAGTCCAGAGGCTCTTCAACTGTCTCAGACTCAGCAATGTTCTGGCCTTCAGCATCCTCCGAGTGCCGGGGGCCTGGGAAGTCCTTGCCTCTGCCTACTGTGGATCAGACAGTGCGATGTGCTCACCAGATTGTGACCCTGAGGCTACTCTAGAACTAGGTCCCACCGAACTGTGTGTCTCTGTGCTGGTGGAGGGTGTGGGTGAGGCTGTGACAGGACTTCAAGGAGGGGGCCTCCAGATTCCTCTTTGGAGGTTTCTTCAGGACTTGCTTGGAGGCCCTGGGTCGTGGACTCTGTCGGCTGTTTCCCAGATGTGCCTGTGAAAGCAGGGGGAGATAATGAGTGCAGGGCAGTGGCCTGTGAAACAGGGACACATCACTCACAGCGTGGTTATCTGATGGATGTTGCACTGCTGGATCCTCACTTGGTAGAGCAGCATCGACCTCACCATCAGCACAGGACCGGTCCCAGTCATTGCCGGCCAGCTGGATGGCTCTGCTTTCAAATTCTGTCAGAGCTTTGATCTCCGGCATTTCTCCACCCGTCTGTGACCTTTCCCTCCTGTTGTGAGCCAGTTTGTCCTGCATGGATAGAGATGGGGAGAGTGTATCAGGATGCCTGCTGGGCCAGATGATAAGTATACCTGGCCTGTGTGGGTGGAGAGTGGTCCCATGGACAGGATGAGGACAATGACAGTGAGTGTGAGAGAGTGAATGGTGATGTCCCTTGAACTGGCAGTGAGTGAAGGCCCTGAGGGTGTGTGCTGGGTTTGTGAGTGTGTGCGTTGACAGTGATGAGAAGAGTGACTTACCCTAGTGGAACGGAGGAGATCATTCACCCACTTGTGGCACTGGGTGGCTGTCCTCCTCTGCAGGGCGTTGGCACTGACCATCACCTCCCAAGCTGGGCTGGTCACGCCATTGCCCATTCTGCAGCTCGAACTGGGGTAGAGGACATTGCAGCGTGGACTCCACAGCATCCAAAAGGCGTTCCAGTGGTGTGTCGCTAAACCTGGGGGCTGCAGACTACATGCCTTTCGTTGACACCTTCTTTGCTGCGGGTCATGGGCTGGAAGCCCAGAGATGTCTGCACACGGCTGGATGTCTGCACACGGCTGGATGTCTGCACACGGCTGGATGTTAAACACAGCTGGATGTCTGCACACGGCTGGATGTCTGCACACGGCTGGATGTTAAACACTGCTGGATGTTAAACACAGCTGGATGTCTGCACACGGTTGGATGTCTGCACACGGCTGGATGTTAAACACGGCTGGATGTTAAACAAAGCTGGATGTTAAACACGACTGGATGTTAAACACAGCTGGATGTCTGCACACGGCTGGATGTCTGCACATGGCTGGATGTTAAACACAGCTTGATGTCTGCACACGGCAGGATGTCTGCACATGGCTGGATGTTAAACACAGCTGGATGTCTGCACATGGCTGGATGTTACACACAGCTGGATGTCTGCACATGGCTCGATGTCTGCACATGGCTGGATGTCTGCACATGGCTGGATGTTAAACACGGCTGGATATCTGCACATGGCTGGATGTCTGCACATGGCTGGATGTTAAAAACAGCTGGATGTCTGCACATGACTGGATGTTAAACACAGCTGGATTCTGCACATGGCTGGATGTCTGCACATGGCTTGATGTCTGTACACAGCTGGATGTTAAACACAGCTGGATGTCTGCACACGGCTGGATGTCTGTACACAGCTGGATGTTAAACACAGCTGAATGTCTGCACATGGCTGGATGTCTGCACATGGCTGGATGTTAAAAACAGCTGGATGTCTGCACATGGCTGGATGTTAAACACAGCTGGATTCTGCACATGGCTGGATGTCAGCACATGGCTGGATGTTAAACACAGCTGGATGTATGCACACGGCTGGATGTCTGCACACGGCTGGATGTCTGCACACGGTTGGATGTCTGCACACGGCTGGATGTCTGCACATGGCTGGATGTTAAACACAACTGGATGTCTGCACATGTCGGGATGTCTGCACATAGCTGGATGTTAAACACAGCTGGATGTCTGCACACGGCTGGATGTCTGCACACGGCTGGATGTCTGCACATGGCTGGATGTCTGCACATGGCTGGGTGTCTGCACATGGCTGGATGTCTGCACACGGCAGGAGATGTCTGCACACGGCTGGATGTCTGCACATGGATGGATGTTAAACACAGCTGGATGTCTGCACATGGCTGGATGTCTGCCCATGGCTGGATGTTAAATACAGCTGGATGTCTGCACATGGCTGGATGTCTGCACATGGCTGGATGTCTGCACATGGTTGGATGTTAAACACATCTGGATGTCTCCGCACGGCTGGATGTCTGCACATGGCTGCATGTCTTCACACGGCGGGATGTCTGCACACGGCTGGAGATGTCTGCACACAGCTGGATGTCAGAACATGGCTGGATGTCTGCACACGGCTGGAGATGTCTTCACACAGCTGGATGTCAGAACATGGCTGGATGTCTGCACACAGCTGGATGTCTGCACACGGCCGTCTGTTAAACACAGCTGGATTTCTGCACATGACTGGATGTCTGCACACGGCTGGATGTTAAACACAGCTGGATGTCTGCACATGGCTGGATGTCTCCACACAGCTGGATGTCTTCACACGGCTGGATGTCTGCACACGGAAGGATGTCTGCACACGGCTGGAGATATCTGCACACGGTTGGATGTTAAGCACAGCTGGATGTCTGCACACGGCTGGATGTCTGCACATGGCTGGATGTTAAACACAGCTGGATGTCTGCACACGGCTGGATGTGTGCACATGGCTGGATGTTAAACACAGCTGGATGTCTGCACATGGCTGGATGTCTGCACATGGCTGGATGTCTGCACACGGCTGGATGTCTGCACACGGCTGGAAATGTCTGCACACGGCTGGATGTCTGCACATGGCTGGATGTCTGCACACGGCTGGATGTCTGCACACGGCTGGATGTCTGCACATGGCTGGATGTCTGCACACGGCTGGATGTCTGCACACGGCTGGATGTCTGCACACGGCTGGATGTTAAACACAGCTGGATGTCTGCACACGGCTGGATGTCTGCCCATGGCTGGATGTTAAATACAGCTGGATGTCTGCACATGGCTGGATGTCTGCACATGGCTGGATGTCTGCACATGGTTGGATGTTAAACACATCTGTATGTCTCCGCACGGCTGGATGTCTGCACATGGCTGCATGTCTTCACACGGCGGGATGTCTGCACACGGCTGGAGATGTCTGCACACAGCTGGATGTCAGAACATGGCTGGATGTCTGCACACGGCTGGAGATGTCTGCACACAGCTGGATGTCAGAACATGGCTGGATGTCTGCACACAGCTGGATGTCTGCACACGGCCGTCTGTTAAACACAGCTGGATTTCTGCACATGTTTGGATGTCTGCACACGGCTGGATGTTAAACACAGCTGGATGTCTGCACACGGCTGGATGTCTCCACACAGCTGGATGTCTTCACACGGTTGGATGACTGCACACGGAAGGATGTCTGCACACGGCTGGATGTTAAGCACAGCTGGATGTCTGCACACGGCTGGATGTCTGCACATGGCTGGATGTTAAACACAGCTGGATGTCTGCACACGGCTGGATGTCTGCACATGGCTGGAGATGCCTGCTCATGGCTGGATGTCTGCACATGGCTGGAGATGTCTGCACACGGCTGGATGTTAAACACAGCTGGATGTCTGCACACGGCTGGATGTCTGCACACGGCTGGATGTTAAACACGGCTGGATGTTAAACACAGATGGATGTCTGCACACGGCTGGAGATGTCTGCACACAGCTGGATGTAAGAACATGGCTGGATGTCTGCACACAGCTGGATGTCTGCACACGGCCGTCTGTTAAACACAGCTGGATTTCTGCACATGTCTGGATGTCTGCACACGGCTGGATGTTAAACACAGCTGGATGTCTGCACACGGCTGGATGTCTCCACACAGCTGGATGTCTTCACACGGTTGGATGTCTGCACACGGAAGGATGTCTGCACACAGCTGGAGATGTCTGCACACGGCTGGATGTTAAGCACAGCTGGATGTCTGCACACGGCTGGATGTCTGCACATGGCTGGAGATGCCTGCTCATGGCTGGATGTCTGCACATGGCTGGAGATGTCTGCACACGGCTGGATGTTAAACACAGCTGGATGTCTGCACACGGCTGGATGTCTGCACACGGCTGGATGTCTGCACACGGCTGGATGTTAAACACAGATGGATGTCTGCACATGGCTGGATGTTAAACACAGCTGGATGTCTGCACACGGCTGGATGTCTGCCCATGGCTGGATGTTAAATACAGCTGGATGTCTGCACATGGCTGGATGTCTGCACATGGCTGGATGTCTGCACATGGTTGGATGTTAAACACATCTGGATGTCTCCGCACGGCTGGATGTCTGCACATGGCTGCATGTCTTCACACGGCGGGATATCTGCACACGGCTGGAGATGTCTGCACACAGCTGGATGTCAGAACATGGCTGGATGTCTGCACATGGCTGGAGATGTCTGCACACAGCTGGATGTCTGCACACGGCCGTCTGTTAAACACAGCTGGATTTCTGCACATGTTTGGATGTCTGCACACGGCTGGATGTTAAACACAGCTGGATGTCTGCACACGGCTGGATGTCTCCACACAGCTGGATGTCTTCACACGGTTGGAAATGTCTGCACACGGAAGGATGTCTGCACACGGCTGGAGATGTCTGCACACGGCTGGATGTTAAGCACAGCTGGATGTCTGCACATGGCTGGATGTCTGCACATGGCTGGATGTTAAACACAGCTGGATGTCTGCACATGGCTGGATGTGTGCACACGGCTGGATGTCTGCACATGGCTGGAGATGCCTGCTCATGGCTGGATGTCTGCACATGGCTGGAGATGTCTGCACACGGCTGGATGTTAAACACAGCTGGATGTCTGCACATGGCTGGATGTCTGCACACGGCTGGATGTTAAACACGGCTGGATGTTAAAAACAGATGGATGTCTGCACACGGCTGGATGTCTGCAGATGGCTGGATGATAAACACAGCTGGATGTCTGCACACGGCTGGATGTCTGCACACGGCTGGATCTTAAACACAGCTGGAGATGTCTGCACACGGCTGGACATGTCTGCATATGGCTGGATGTCTGCACATGGCTGGATGTCTGCACATGGCTGGATGTTAAACACAGCTGCATTTCTGCACACGGCTGGATGTTAAACACAGCTGGATGTCTGCACATGGCTGGATGTCTGCACACGGCTGGATATTAATCACAGCTTGATGTATGCACATGGCTGGATTTTAAACACGGCTGGATATCTGTACACGGCTGGTTGTCTGCACACGGCTGGATGTCTGCACATGGCTGGAGATGTCTGCACATGGCTGGATGTTAAACACAGCTGGCTGTCTGCACACGGCTGGATGTCTGCACACGGCTGGATGTCTGCACATGGCTGGAGATATCTGCACACGGCTGGATGTCTGCACATGGCTTGATGTCTGCACACGGCTGGATGTCTGCACATGGCTGGATGTCTGCACACGGCTGGATGTTAAACACAGCTGGATGTCAGCACACGGCTGGATGTCTGCACATGGCTGGATGTTAAACACAGCTGCATTTCTGCACACGGCTGGATGTTAAACACAGCTGGATGTCTGCACACGGCTGGATGTCTGCAGATGGCAGGATGTTAAACACAGCTGGATGTCTGCACATGGCTGGATGTCTGCACACGGCTGGATGTTAATCACAGCTTGATGTATGTACATGGCTGGATTTTAAACACGGCTGGATGTCTGTACACGGCTGGATGTCTGCACACGGCTGGATGTCTGCACACGGCTGGATGTTAAACACAGCTGGAGATGTCTGCACACGGCTGGTGATGTCTGCACATGGCTGGATGTCTGCACATGTCTGGATGTCTGCACATGGCTGGTGATGTCTGCACACGGCTGGAGATGTCTGCACACAGCTGGATGTCTGCACACGGCTGGATATCTGCACACAGCTGGATGTTAAACACAGCTGGATGTCTGCACATGGCTGGATGTATGCACACGGCTGGATGTCAAACACAGCTGGATGTCTGCACACGGCGGGATGTCTGCACATGGCTGGATGTCTGCACACGGCTGGATGTTAAACACAGCTGGATGTCTGCACACAGCTGGATGTTAAACACAGCTGGATGTCTGCACACGGCTGGATGTTAAACACAGCTGGATGTCTGCACACGGCTGGGTGTTAAACACAGCTGGATGTCTGCACATGGATGCAGATGTCTGCAGACGGCTGGATGTCTGCACATGGCTGGATCTCAGCACACGGCTGGAGATGTCTGCACACGGCTGGAGATGTCTCCGCACGGCTGGATGTCTGCACATGGCTGGATGTCTGCACATGGCTGCATGTCTGCACATGGCTGGAGATGTCTGCACATGGCTGGATGTCTGCACATGGCTGGATGTCTGCACACAGCTGGATGTCTGCACATGGCTGGATGTCTGCACACGGCTGGATGTCTGCACATGGCTGGAGATGCCTGCTCATGGCTGGATGTCTGCACATGGCTGGAGATGTCTGCACACGGCTGGATGTTAAACACAGCTGGATGTCTGCACACGGCTGGATGTCTGCACACGGCTGGAGATGTCTGCACACGGCTGGAGATGTCTGCACACACCTGGATGTCTGAACACGGCTGGATGTCTGCATATGGCTGGAGATGTCTGCACACAGCTGGAGATGTCTGCACATGGCTGGATGTCTGCACACGGTTGGATGTCTGCAAAGGGCTGGAGATGTCTGCACATGGCTGGAGATGTCTGCACATGGCTGGATGTCTGCACACGGTTGGATGTCTGCAAAGGGCTGGAGATGTCTGCACATGGCTGGAGATGTCTGCACACGGCTGGATGTCTGCACATGGCTGGATGTCTGCACACGGCTGGATGTCTTTACATGGCTGGAAATGTCTGCACACGGCTGGATGTTAAACACAGCTGGATGTCTGCACACAGCTGGATATCTGCACACGGCTGGATGTCTGCACATGGCTGGAGATGTCTGCACACGGCTGGATGTCTGCACATGGCTGGATGTCTGCACACGGCTGGATGTCTGCACATGGCTGGAGATGTCTGCACACAGCTGGATGTCTGCACATGGCTGGATGTCTGCACACGGCTGGATGTCTGCACACGGCTGGATGTCTGCACATGGCTGGAGATGACTGCACATGGCTGGAGATGTCTGCACACGGCTGGATGTCTGCACATGGCTGGAGATGTCTGCACACGGTTGGATGTCTGCACAAGGCTGGAGATGTCTGCACACGGCTGGATGTCTGCACATGGCTGGATGTCTGCACACGGCTGGATGTCTGCACATGGCTGGAGATGTCTGCACACAGCTGGATGTCTGCACATGGCTGGATGTCTGCACACAGCTGGATGTCTGCACACGGCTGGATGTCTGCACATGGCTGGAGATGTCCGCACATGGCTGGATGTTAAACACAGCTGGCTGTCTGCACATGGCTGGATGTCTGCACACGGCTGGATGTCTGCACATGGCTGGAGATATCTGCACACGGCTGGATGTCTGCACATGGCTGGATCTCTGCACACGGTTGGATGTCTGCACACGGCTGGATGTCTGCACACGGCTGGATGTCTGCACATGGCTGGATGTCTGCACACGGCTGGATGTTAAACACAGCTGGATGTCAGCACACGGCTGGATGTCTGCACATGGCTGGATGTTAAACACAGCTGGAGATTTCTGCACACGGCTGGAGATGTCTGCACATGGCTGGATGTCTGCACATGGCTGGATGTTAAACACAGCTGCATTTCTGCACACGGCTGGATGTTAAACACAGCTGGATGTCTGCACACGGTTGGATGTCTGCACAAGGCTGGAGATGTCTGCACACGGCTGGATGTCTGCACATGGCTGGATGTCTGCACACGGCTGGATGTCTGCACATGGCTGGAGATGTCTGCACACAGCTGGATGTCTGCACATGGCTGGATGTCTGCACACAGCTGGATGTCTGCACACGGCTGGATGTCTGCACATGGCTGGAGATGTCCGCACATGGCTGGATGTTAAACACAGCTGGCTGTCTGCACATGGCTGGATGTCTGCACACGGCTGGATGTCTGCACATGGCTGGAGATATCTGCACACGGCTGGATGTCTGCACATGGCTGGATCTCTGCACACGGTTGGATGTCTGCACACGGCTGGATGTCTGCACACGGCTGGATGTCTGCACATGGCTGGATGTCTGCACACGGCTGGATGTTAAACACAGCTGGATGTCAGCACACGGCTGGATGTCTGCACATGGCTGGATGTTAAACACAGCTGGAGATTTCTGCACACGGCTGGAGATGTCTGCACATGGCTGGATGTCTGCACATGGCTGGATGTTAAACACAGCTGCATTTCTGCACACGGCTGGATGTTAAACACAGCTGGATGTCTGCACACGGCTGGATGTCTGCAGATGGCAGGATGTTAAACACAGCTGGATGTCTGCACATGGCTGGATGTCTGCACACGGCTGGATGTTAAACACAGCTGGATGTCTGCACATGGCTGGATGTCTGCACACGGCTGGATGTTAATCACAGCTTGATGTATGTACATGGCTGGATTTTAAACACGGCTGGATGTCTGCACACGGCTGGATGTCTGCACACGGCTGGATGTTAAACACAGCTGGAGATGTCTGCACACGGCTGGTGATGTCTGCACATGGCTGGATGTCTGCACATGTCTGGATGTCTGCACACGGCTGGTGATGTCTGCACACGGCTGGAGATGTCTGCACACAGCTGGATGTCTGCACACGGCTGGATATCTGCACACAGCTGGATGTTAAACACAGCTGGATGTCTGCACATGGCTGGATGTATGCACACGGCTGGATGTTAAACACAGCTGGATGTCTGCACACGGCTGGATGTTAAACACAGCTGGATGTCTGCACACGGCTGGATGTTAAACACAGCTGGATGTCTGCACACGGCTGGATGTTAAACACAGCTGGATGTCTGCACATGGCTGGATGTCTGCATACGGCTGGATGTTAAACACAGCTGGATGTCTGCACATGGCTGGATGTCTGCACACGGCTGGATGTTAAACACAGCTGGATGTCTGCACACGGCTGGATGTTAAACACAGCTGGATGTCTGCACACGGCTGGATGTCTGCACACGGCTGGATGTTAATCACAGATTGATGTATGCACATGGCTGGATTTTAAACACGGCTAGATGTCTGTACACGGCTGGATGTCTGCACACGGCTGGATGACTGCACACGGCTGGATGTTAAACACAGCTGGGGATGTCTGCACATGGCTGGAGATGTCTGCACATGGCTGGATGTCTGCACATGTCTGTATGTCTGCACACGGCTGGAGATGTCTGCACATGGCTGGAGATGTCTGCACACAGCTGGATGTCTGCACATGGCTGGATGTCTGCACACAGCTGGATGTCTGCACACAGCTGGATGTCTGCACACGGCTGGATGTCTGCACACGGCTGGATATCTGCACACGGCTGGAGATGTCTGCACATGGCTGGAGATGTCTGCACATGGCTGGAGAGGTCTGCACATGGCTGGATGTTAAACACGGCTGGATGTTAAACACGGCTGGATGTCTGCACACAGCTGGATGTCTGCACATGGCTGGATGTCTGCACACGGCTGGATGTTAAACACGGCTGGATGTCTGCACAAGGCTGGATGTCTGCACATGGCTGGATGTCTGCACATGGCTGGATGTTAAACACAGCTGGATGTCTGCACATGGCTAGATGTCTGCACACGGCTGGATGTTAAACACAGCTGGATGTCTGCACATGGCTGGATGTCTGCACAGTGCTGGATGTTAATCACAGCTGGATGTCTGCACATGGCTGGATGTTAAACACAGCTGGATGTCTGCACACAGCTGGATGTCTGCACACGGCTGGAGATGTCTGCACACGGCTGGATGTTAAACACGGCTGGATGTCTGCACACGGCTGGATGTCTGCACATGGCTGGATGTCTGCACATGGTTGGATGTTAAAAACAGCTGGATGTCTGCACATGGCTGGATGTCTGCACACGGCTGGATGTTAAACACAGCTGGATGTCTGCACATGGATGGAGATGTCTGCACACGGCTGGATGTCTGCACATGGCTGGATCTCAGCACACGGCTGGAGATGTCTGCACACGGCTGGAGATGTCTCCGCACGGCTGGATGTCTGCACATGGCTGGATGTCTGCACACGGCTGCATGTCTGCACATGGCTGGAGATGTCTGCACATGGCTGGATGTCTGCACATGGCTGGATGTCTGCACACAGCTGGATGTCTGCACATGGCCGGATGTCTGCACACGGCTGGATGTCTGCACATGGCTGGAGATGCCTGCTCATGGCTGGATGTCTGCACATGGCTGGAGATGTCTGCACACGGCTGGATGTTAAACACAGCTGGATGTCTGCACACGGCTGGATGTCTGCACACGGCTGGAGATGTCTGCACACGGCTGGAGATGTCTGCACACACCTGGATGTCTGCACACGGCTGGATGTCTGCATATGGCTGGAGATGTCTGCACACAGCTGGAGATGTCTGCACATGGCTGGATGTCTGCACGCGGTTGGATGTCTGCAAAGGGCTGGAGATGTCTGCACATGGCTGGAGATGTCTGCACATGGCTGGATGTCTGCACATGGCTGGATGTCTGCACACGGCTGGATGTCTTTACATGGCTGGAAATGTCTGCACACGGCTGGATGTCTGCACACGGCTGGAGATGTCTGCACACGGCTGGAGATGTCTGCACACACCTGGATGTCTGCACACGGCTGGATGTCTGCATATGGCTGGAGATGTCTGCACACAGCTGGAGATGTCTGCACATGGCTGGATGTCTGCACACGGTTGGATGTCTGCAAAGGGCTGGAGATGTCTGCACATGGCTAGAGATGTCAGCACATGGCTGGATGTCTGCACACGGTTGGATGTCTGCAAAGGGCTGGAGATGTCTGCACATGGCTGGAGATGTCTGCACACGGCTGGATGTCTGCACATGGCTGGATGTCTGCACACGGCTGGATGCCTTTACATGGCTGGAAATGTCTGCACACGGCTGGATGTCTGCACATGGCTGGATGTTAAACACAGCTGGATGTCTGCACACAGCTGGATGTCTGCACACGGCTGGATGTCTGCACATGGCTGGAGATGTCTGCACACGGCTGGATGTCTGCACATGGCTGGATGTCTGCACACGGCTGGATGTCTGCACATGGCTGGAGATGTCTGCACACAGCTGGATGTCTGCACATGGCTGGATGTCTGCACACGGCTGGATGTCTGCACACGGCTGGATGTCTGCACATGGCTGGAGATGACTGCACATGGCTGGAGATGTCTGCACACGGCTGGATGTCTGCACATGGCTGGAGATGTCTGCACACGGCTGGATGTCTGCACATGGCTGGAGATGTCTGCACACGGCTGGATGTCTGCACATGGCTGGATGTCTGCACACGGCTGGATGTCTGCACATGGCTGGAGATGTCTGCACACAGCTGGATGTCTGCACATGGCTGGATGTCTGCACACAGCTGGATGTCTGCACACGGCTGGATGTCTGCACATGGCTGGAGATGTCTGCACATGGCTGGATGTTAAACACAGCTGGCTGTCTGCACACGGCTGGATGTCTGCACACGACTGGATGTCTGCACATGGCTGGAGATATCTGCACACGGCTGGATGTCTGCACATGGCTGGATGTCTGCACACGGCTGGATGTCTGCACACGGCTGGATGTCTGCACACGGCTGGATGTCTGCACATGGCTGGATGTCTGCACACGGCTGGATGTTAAACACAGCTGGATGTCAGCACACGGCTGGATGTCTGCACATGGCTGGATGTTAAACACAGCTGGAGATTTCTGCACACGGCTGGAGATGTCTGCACATGGCTGGATGTCTGCATATGGCTGGATGTTAAACACAGCTGCATTTCTGCACACGGCTGGATGTTAAACACAGCTGGATGTCTGCACACGGCTGGATGTCTGCAGATGGCAGGATGTTAAACACAGCTGGATGTCTGCACATGGCTGGATGTCTGCACACGGCTGGATGTTAAACACAGCTGGATGTCTGCACATGGCTGGATGTCTGCACACGGCTGGATGTTAATCACAGCTTGATGTATGTACATGGCTGGATTTTAAACACGGCTGGATGTCTGCACACGGCTGGATGTCTGCACACGGCTGGATGTTAAACACAGCTGGAGATGTCTGCACACGGCTGGTGATGTCTGCACATGGCTGGATGTCTGCACATGTCTGGATGTCTGCACATGGCTGGTGATGTCTGCACACGGCTGGAGATGTCTGCACACAGCTGGATGTCTGCACACGGCTGGATATCTGCACACAGCTGGATGTTAAACACAGCTGGATGTCTGCACATGGCTGGATGTATGCACACGGCTGGATGTTAAACACAGCTGGATGTCTGCACACGGCGGGATGTCTGCACATGGCTGGATGTCTGCACACGGCTGGATGTTAAACACAGCTGGATGTCTGCACACGGCTGGATGTTAAACACAGCTGGATGTCTGCACACGGCTGGATGTTAAACACAGCTGGATGTCTGCACACGGCTGGATGTTAAACACAGCTGGATGTCTGCACATGGCTAGATGTCTGCATACGGCTGGATGTTAAACACAGCTGGATGTCTGCTCATGGCTGGATGTCTGCACACGGCTGGATGTTAAACACAGCTGGATGTCTGCACATGGCTGGATGTTAAACACAGCTGGATGTCTGCACACGGCTGGATGTCTGCACACGGCTGGATGTTAATCACAGATTGATGTATGCACATGGCTGGATTTTAAACACGGCTGGATGTCTGTGCACGGCTGGATGTCTGCACACGGCTGGATGACTGCTCACGGCTGGATGTTAAACACAGCTGGAGATGTCTGCACATGGCTGGAGATGTCTGCACATGGCTGGATGTCTGCACATGTCTGTATGTCTGCACACGGCTGGAGATGTCTGCACATGGCTGGAGATGTCTGCACACAGCTGGATGTCTGCACATGGCTGGATCTCAGCACACGGCTGGAGATGTCTGCACATGGCTGGAGATGTCTCCGCACGGCTGGATGTCTGCACATGGCTGGATGTCTGCACATGGCTGCATGTCTGCACATGGCTGGAGATGTCTGCACATGGCTGGATGTCTGCACATGGCTGGATGTCTGCACACAGCTGGATGTCTGCACATGGCTGGATATCTGCACACGGCTGGATGTCTGCACATGGCTGGAGATGCCTGCTCATGGCTGGATGTCTGCACATGGCTGGAGATGTCTGCACACGGCTGGATGTTAAACACAGCTGGATGTCTGCACACGGCTGGATGTCTGCACACGGCTGGAGATGTCTGCACACGGCTGGAGATGTCTGCACACACCTGGATGTCTGCACACGGCTGGATGTCTGCATATGGCTGGAGATGTCTGCACACAGCTGGAGATGTCTGCACATGACTGGATGTCTGCACACGGTTGGATGTCTGCAAAGGGCTGGAGATGTCTGCACATGGCTAGAGATGTCAGCACATGGCTGGATGTCTGCACACGGTTGGATGTCTGCAAAGGGCTGGAGATGTCTGCACATGGCTGGAGATGTCTGCACACGGCTGGATGTTAAACACAGCTGGATGTCTGCACATGGATGGAGATGTCTGCACACGGCTGGATGTCTGCACATGGCTGGATCTCAGCACACGGCTGGAGATGTCTGCACACGGCTGGAGATGTCTCCGCACGGCTGGATGTCTGCACATGGCTGGATGTCTGCACATGGCTGGATGTCTGCACATGGCTGGAGATGTCTGCACATGGCTGGATGTCTGCACATGGCTGGATGTCTGCACACAGCTGGATGTCTGCACATGGCTGGATGTCTGCACACGGCTGGATGTCTGCACATGGCTGGAGATGCCTGCTCATGGCTGGATGTCTGCACATGGCTGGAGATGTCTGCACACGGCTGGATGTTAAACACAGCTGGATGTCTGCACACGGCTGGATGTCTGCACACGGCTGGAGATGTCTGCACACGGCTGGAGATGTCTGCACACACCTGGATGTCTGCACACGGCTGGATGTCTGCATATGGCTGGAGATGTCTGCACACAGCTGGAGATGTCTGCACATGGCTGGATGTCTGCACACGGTTGGATGTCTGCAAAGGGCTGGAGATGTCTGCACATGGCTGGAGATGTCTGCACACGGCTGGATGTCTTTACATGGCTGGAAATGTCTGCACACGGCTGGATGTCTGCACACGGCTGGAGATGTCTGCACACGGCTGGAGATGTCTGCACACACCTGGATGTCTGCACACGGCTGGATGTCTGCACATGGCTGGAGATGTCTGCACACGGCTGGATGTCTGCACATGGCTGGATGTCTGCACACGGCTGGATGTCTTTACATGGCTGGAAATGTCTGCACACGGCTGGATGTCTGCACATGGCTGGATGTTAAACACAGCTGGATGTCTGCACACAGCTGGATGTCTGCACACGGCTGGATGTCTGCACACGGCTGGATGTCTGCACAGCTGGATGTCTGCACACGGCTGGATGTCTTTACATGGCTGGAAATGTCTGCACACGGCTGGATGTCTGCACACGGCTGGAGATGTTTGCACACGGCTGGAGATGTCTGCACACACCTGGATGTCTGCACACGGCTGGATGTCTGCACATGGCTGGAGATGTCTGCACACGGCTGGATGTCTGCACATGGCTGGATGTCTGCACACGGCTGGATGTCTTTACATGGCTGGAAATGTCTGCACACGGCTGGATGTCTGCACATGGCTAGATGTTAAACACAGCTGGATGTCTGCACACAGCTGGATGTCTGCACACGGCTGGATGTCTGCACACGGCTGGATGTCTGCACAGCTGGATGTCTGCACACGGCTGGATGTCTGCTCATGGCTGGATTTCTGCACAGGGCTGGAGATGTCTGCACATGGCTGGAGATGTCTGCACACGGCTGGATGTCTGCACACGGCTGGATGTCTGCACATGGCTGGAGATGTCTGCACACGGCTGGATGTTAAACAAGGCTGGATGTCTGCACACGGCTGGATGTCTGCACATGGCTGGAGATGTCTGCACATGGCTGGAGATGTCTGCACACGGCTGGATGTCTGCACACGGCTGGATGTTAAACATGGCTGGATGTCTGCACAAGGCTGGAGATGTCTGCACACGGCTGGATGTCTGCACACGGCTGGATGTTAAACACGGCTGGATGTCTCCACACAGCTGGATGTCTGCACATGGCTGGATGTCTGCACATCGCTGGAGATGTCTGCACATGGCTGGATGTCTGCACACGGCTGGATGTTAAACACAGCTGGATGTCTGCACACGGCTGGATGTTAAACATAGCTGGATGTCTGCACACGCTGGATGTGAAACACAGCTGGATGTCTGCACATGGCTGGAGATGTCTGCACACGGCTGGATGTCTGCACATGGCTGGATGTCTGCACACGGCTGGATGTCTGCACACGGCTGGAGATGTCTGCACACGGCTGGAGATGTCTCCGCACGGCTGGATGTCTGCACATGGCTGCATGTCTGCACATGGCTGGAGATGTCTGCACACGGCTGGATGACTGCACATGGCTGGATGTCTGCACACAACTGTATGTCTGCACATGGCTGGATGTCTGCACATGGCTGGATATCTGCACACGGCTGGATGTCTGCACACGGCTGGAGATGTCTGCACACGGCTGGATGTTAAACACGGCTGGATGTCTGCACACGGCTGGATGTCTGCACACAGCTGGAGATGTCTGCACACGGCTGGATGTTAAACACGGCTGGATGTCTGCACACGGCTGGAGATGTTTGCACACGGCTGGATGTTAAACACAGCTGGATGTCTGCACACGGCTGGATGTTAAACACTGCTGGATGTCTGCACATGGCTGGATGTCTGCACACGCTGGATGTTAAACACAGCTGGATGTCTGCACATGGCTGGAGATGTCTGCACACGGCTAAATGTCTGCACACAGCTGGATGTCTGTACACGGCTGGATCTCAGCACACGGCTGGAGATGTCTGCACACGGCTGGAGATGTCTCCGCACGGCTGGATGTCTGCACACGGCTGGATGTCTGCACATGGCTGCATGTCTGCACATGGCTGGAGATGTCTGCACACGGCTGGATGTCTGCACATGGCTGGATGTCTGCACACAGCTGGATGTCTGCACATGGCTGGATGTCTGCACACGGCTGGATGTTAAACACAGCTGGATGTCTGCACACGGCTGGATGTTAAACACAGCTGGATGTCTGCACACGGCTGGATGTTAAACACAGCTGGATGTCTGCACACGGCTGGATGTTAAACACAGCTGGATGTCTGCACATGGCTGGATGTCTGCATACGGCTGGATGTTAAACACAGCTGGATGTCTGCACATGGCTGGATGTCTGCACATGGCTGGATGTTAAACACAGCTGGATGTCTGCACACGGCTGGATGTTAAACACAGCTGGATGTCTGCACACGGCTGGATGACTGCACACGGCTGGATGTTAAACACAGCTGGGGATGTCTGCACATGGCTGGAGATGTCTGCACATGGCTGGATGTCTGCACATGTCTGTATGACTGCATACGGCTGGAGATGTCTGCACATGGCTGGAGATGTCTGCACACAGCTGGATGTCTGCACATGGCTGGATGTCTGCACACAGCTGGATGTCTGCACACAGCTGGATGTCTGCACACGGCTGGATGTCTGCACACGGCTGGATGTCTGCACACGGCTGGAGATGTCTGCACATGGCTGGAGATGTCTGCACATGGCTGGAGAGGTCTGCACATGGCTGGATGTTAAACACAGCTGGATGTTAAACACGGCTGGATGTCTGCACACAGCTGGATGTCTGCACATGGCTGGATGTCTGCACACGGCTGGATGTTAAACACGGCTGGATGTCTGCACAAGGCTGGATGTCTGCACATGACTGGATGTCTGCACATGGCTGGATGTTAAACACAGCTGGATGTCTGCACATGGCTAGATGTCTGCACACGGCTGGATGTTAAACACAGCTGGATGTTTGCACATGGCTGGATGTCTGCACAGTGCTGGATGTTAATCACAGCTGGATGTCTGCACATGGCTGGATGTTAAACACAGCTGGATGTCTGCACACAGCTGGATGTCTGCACACGGCTGGAGATGTCTGCACACGGCTGGATGTTAAACACGGCTGGATGTCTGCACACGGCTGGATGTCTGCACATGGCTGGATGTCTGCACATGGTTGGATGTTAAACACAGCTGGATGTCTGCACATGGCTGGATGTCAGCACACGGCTGGATGTTAAACACAGCTGGATGTCTGCACATGGATGGAGATGTCTGCACACGGCTGGATGTCTGCACATGGCTGGATCTCAGCACACGGCTGGAGATGTCTGCACACGGCTGGAGATGTCTCCGCACGGCTGGATGTCTGCACATGGCTGGATGTCTGCACATGGCTGCATGTCTGCACATGGCTGGAGATGTCTGCACATGGCTGGATGTCTGCACATGGCTGGATGTATGCACACAGCTGGACGTCTGCACATGGCTGGATGTCTGCACACGGCTGGATGTCTGCACATAGCTGGAGATGCCTGCTCATGGCTGGATGTCTGCACATGGCTGGAGATGTCTGCACACGGCTGGATGTTAAACACAGCTGGATGTCTGCACACGGCTGGATGTCTGCACACGGCTGGAGATGTCTGCACACGGCTGGAGATGTCTGCACACACCTGGATGTCTGCACACGGCTGGATGTCTGCATATGGCTGGAGATGTCTGCACACAGCTGGAGATGTCTGCACATGGCTGGATGTCTGCACACGGTTGGATGTCTGCAAAGGGCTGGAGATGTCTGCACATGGCTGGAGATGTCTGCACATGGCTGGATGTCTGCACATGGCTGGATGTCTGCACACGGCTGGTTGTCTTTACATGGCTGGAAATGTCTGCACACGGCTGGATGTCTGCACACGGCTGGAGATGTCTGCACACGGCTGGAGATGTCTGCACACACCTGGATGTCTGCACACGGCTGGATGTCTGCATATGGCTGGAGATGTCTGCACACAGCTGGAGATGTCTGCACATGGCTGGATGTCTGCACACGGTTGGATGTCTGCAAGGGGCTGGAGATGTCTGCACATGGCTAGAGATGTCAGCACATGGCTGGATGTCTGCACACGGTTGGATGTCTGCAAAGGGCTGGAGATGTCTGCACATGGCTGGAGATGTCTGCACACGGCTGGATGTCTGCACATGGCTGGATGTCTGCACACGGCTGGATGTCTTTACATGGCTGGAAATGTCTGCACACGGCTGGATGTCTGCACATGGCTGGATGTTAAACACAGCTGGATGTCTGCACACAGCTGGATGTCTGCACACGGCTGGATGTCTGCACATGGCTGGAGATGTCTGCACACGGCTGGATGTCTGCACATGGCTGGATGTCTGCACACGGCTGGATGTCTGCACATGGCTTGAGATGTCTGCACACAGCTGGATGTCTGCACATGGCTGGATGTCTGCACACGGCTGGATGTCTGCACACGGCTGGATGTCTGCACATGGCTGGAGATGACTGCACATGGCTGGAGATGTCTGCACACGGCTGGATGTCTGCACATGGCTGGAGATGTCTGCACACGGCTGGATGTCTGCACATGGCTGGAGATGTCTGCACACGGCTGGATGTCTGCACATGGCTGGATGTTAAACACAGCTGGATGTCTGCACACAGCTGGATGTCTGCACATGGCTGGATGTCTGCACATGGCTGGAGATGTCTGCACACGGCTGGATGTCTGCACATGGCTGGATGTCTGCACACGGCTGGATGTCTGCACATGGCTGGAGATGTCTGCACACAGCTGGATGTCTGCACATGGCTGGATGTCTGCACACGGCTGGATGTCTGCACACGGCTGGATGTCTGCACATGGCTGGAGATGACTGCACATGGCTGGAGATGTCTGCACACGGCTGGATGTCTGCACATGGCTGGAGATGTCTGCACACGGCTGGATGTCTGCACATGGCTGGAGATGTCTGCACACGGCTGGATGTCTGCACATGGCTGGATGTCTGCACACGGCTGGATGTCTGCACATGGCTGGAGATGTCTGCACACAGCTGGATGTCTGCACATGGCTGGATGTCTGCACACAGCTGGATGTCTGCACACGGCTGGATGTCTGCACATGGCTGGAGATGTCTGCACATGGCTGGATGTAAAACACAGCTGGCTGTCTGCACACGGCTGGATGTCTGCACACGACTGGATGTCTGCACATGGCTGGATGTCTGCACACGGCTGGATGTCTGCACACGGCTGGATGTCTGCACACGGCTGGATGTCTGCACATGGCTGGATGTCTGCACACGGCTGGATGTTAAACACAGCTGGATGTCAGCACACGGCTGGATGTCTGCACATGGCTGGATGTTAAACACAGCTGGAGATTTCTGCACATGGCTGGAGATGTCTGCACATGGCTGGATGTCTGCACATGGCTGGATGTTAAACACAGCTGCATTTCTGCACACGGCTGGATGTTAAACACAGCTGGATGTCTGCACACGGCTGGATGTCTGCAGATGGCAGGATGTTAAACACAGCTGGATGTCTGCACATGGCTGGATGTCTGCACACGGCTGGATGTTAAACACAGCTGGATGTCTGCACATGGCTGGATGTCTGCACACGGCTGGATGTTAATCACAGCTTGATGTATGTACATGGCTGGATTTCAAACACGGCTGGATATCTGCACACGGCTGGATGTCTGCACACGGCTGGATGTTAAACACAGCTGGAGATGTCTGCACACGGCTGGTGATGTCTGCACATGGCTGGATGTCTGCACATGTCTGGATGTCTGCACATGGCTGGTGATGTCTGCACACGGCTGGAGATGTCTGCACACAGCTGGATGTCTGCACACGGCTGGATGTCTGCACACGGCTGGATGTCTGCACATGGCTGGAGATGACTGCACATGGCTGGAGATGTCTGCACACGGCTGGATGTCTGCACATGGCTGGAGATGTCTGCACACGGCTGGATGTCTGCACATGGCTGGAGATGTCTGCACACGGCTGGATGTCTGCACATGGCTGGATGTCTGCACACGGCTGGATGTCTGCACATGGCTGGAGATGTCTGCACACAGCTGGATGTCTGCACATGGCTGGATGTCTGCACACGGCTGGATGTCTGCACATGGCTGGAGATGTCTGCACATGGCTGGATGTAAAACACAGCTGGCTGTCTGCACACGGCTGGATGTCTGCACACGACTGGATGTCTGCACATGGCTGGATGTCTGCACACGGCTGGATGTCTGCACACGGCTGGATGTCTGCACACGGCTGGATGTCTGCACACGGCTGGATGTTAAACACAGCTGGATGTCAGCACACGGCTGGATGTCTGCACATGGCTGGATGTTAAACACAGCTGGAGATTTCTGCACATGGCTGGAGATGTCTGCACATGGCTGGATGTCTGCACATGGCTGGATGTTAAACACAGCTGCATTTCTGCACACGGCTGGATGTTAAACACAGCTGGATGTCTGCACACGGCTGGATGTCTGCAGATGGCAGGATGTTAAACACAGCTGGATGTCTGCACATGGCTGGATGTCTGCACACGGCTGGATGTTAAACACAGCTGGATGTCTGCACATGGCTGGATGTCTGCACACGGCTGGATGTTAATCACAGCTTGATGTATGTACATGGCTGGATTTCAAACACGGCTGGATATCTGCACACGGCTGGATGTCTGCACACGGCTGGATGTTAAACACAGCTGGAGATGTCTGCACACGGCTGGTGATGTCTGCACATGGCTGGATGTCTGCACATGTCTGGATGTCTGCACATGGCTGGTGATGTCTGCACACGGCTGGAGATGTCTGCACACAGCTGGATGTCTGCACACGGCTGGATATCTGCACACAGCTGGATGTTAAACACAGCTGGATGTCTGCACATGGCTGGATGTATGCACACGGCTGGATGTTAAACACAGCTGGATGTCTGCACACGGCGGGATGTCTGCACATGGCTGGATGTCTGCACACGGCTGGATGTTAAACACAGCTGGATGTCTGCACACGGCTGGATGTTAAACACAGCTGGATGTCTGCACACGGCTGGATGTTAAACACAGCTGGATGTCTGCACACGGCTGGATGTTAAACACAGCTGGATGTCTGCACATGGCTAGATGTCTGCATACGGCTGGATGTTAAACACAGCTGGATGTCTGCACATGGCTGGATGTCTGCACACGGCTGGATGTTAAACCCAGCTGGATGTCTGCACATGGCTGGATGTTAAACACAGCTGGATGTCTGCACACGGCTGGATGTCTGCACACGGCTGGATGTTAATCACAGATTGATGTATGCACATGGCTGGATTTTAAACACGGCTGGATGTCTGTACACGGCTGGAGATGTCTGCACACAGCTGGATGTCTGCACATGGCTGGATCTCAGCACACGGCTGGAGATGTCTGCACATGGCAGGAGATGTCTCCGCACGGCTGGATGTCTGCACATGGCTGGATGTCTGCACATGGCTGGAGATGTCTTCACATGGCTGGATGTCTGCACATGGCTGGATGTCTGCACACAGCTGGATGTCTGCACATGGCTGGATATCTGCACACGGCTGGATGTCTGCACATGGCTGGAGATGCCTGCTCAAGGCTGGATGTCTGCACATGGCTGGAGATGTATGCACACGGCTGGATGTTAAACACAGCTGGATGTCTGCACACGGCTGGATGTCTGCACACGGCTGGAGATGTCTGCACACAGCTGGAGATGTCTGCACACACCTGGATGTCTGCACACGGCGGGATGTCTGCATATGGCTGGAGATGTCTGCACACAGCTGGAGATGTCTGCACATGGCTGGATGTCTGCACACGGTTGGATGTCTGCAAAGGGCTGGAGATGTCTGCACATGGCTGGAGATGTCTGCACACAGCTGGATGTCTGCACATGGCTGGATGTCTGCACACGGCTGGATGTCTTTACATGGCTGGAAATGTCTGCACACGGCTGGATGTCTGCACACGGCTGGAGATGTCTGCACACGGCTGGAGATGTCTGCACACACCTGGATGTCTGCACACGTCTGGATGTCTGCATATGGCTGGAGATGTCTGCACACAGCTGGAGATGTCTGCACATGGCTGGATGTCTGCACACGGTTGGATGTCTGCAAAGGGCTGGAGATGTCTGCACATGGCTGGAGATGTCAGCACATGGCTGGATGTCTGCACACGGTTGGATGTCTGCAAAGGGCTGGAGATGTCTGCACATGGCTGGAGATGTCTGCACACGGCTGGATGTCTGCACATGGCTGGATGTCTGCACACGGCTGGATGTCTTTACATGGCTGGAAATGTCTGCACACGGCTGGATGTCTGCACATGACTGGATGTTAAACACAGCTGGATGTCTGCACACAGCTGGATGTCTGCACACGGCTGGATGTCTGCACATGGCTGGATGTCTGCACATGGCTGGAGATGTCTGCACACAGCTGGATGTCTGCACATGGCTGGATGTCTGCACACGGCTGGATGTCTGCACACGGCTGGATGTCTGCACATGGCTGGAGATGACTGCACATGGCTGGAGATGTCTGCACACGGCTGGATGTCTGCACATGGCTGGAGATGTCTGCACACGGCTGGATGTCTGCACATGGCTGGAGATGTCTGCACACGGCTGGATGTCTGCACATGGCTGGATGTCTGCACACGGCTGGATGTCTGCACATTGCTGGAGATGTCTGCACACAGCTGGATGTCTGCACATGGCTGGATGTCTGCACACAGCTGGATGTCTGCACACGGCTGGATGTCTGCACATGGCTGGAGATGTCTGCACATGGCTGGATGTTAAACACAGCTGGCTGTCTGCACACGGCTGGATGTCTGCACACGGCTGGATGTCTGCACATGGCTGGAGATATCTGCACACGGCTGGATGTCTGCACATGGCTGGATGTCTGCACACGGCTGGATGTCTGCACACGGCTGGATGTCTGCACACGGCTGGATGTCTGCACATGGCTGGATGTCTGCACACGGCTGGATGTTAAACACAGCTGGATGTCAGCACACGGCTGGATGTCTGCACATGGCTGGATGTTAAACACAGCTGGAGATTTCTGCATGCGGCTGGAGATGTCTGCACATGGCTAGATATCTGCACATGGCTGGATGTTAAACACAGCTGCATTTCTGCACACGGCTGGATGTTAAACACAGCTGGATGTCTGCACACGGCTGGATGTCTGCAGATGGCAGGATGTTAAACACAGCTGGATGTCTGCACATGGCTGGATGTCTGCACACGGCTGGATGTTAAACACAGCTGGATGTCTGCACATGGCTGGATGTCTGCACACGGCTGGATGTTAATCACAGCTTGATGTATGTACATGGCTGGATTTTAAACACGGCTGGATGTCTGCACACGGCTGGATGTCTGCACACGGCTGGATGTTAAACACAGCTGGAGATGTCTGCACACGACTGGTGATGTCTGCACATGGCTGGATGTCTGCACATGTCTGGATGTCTGCACATGGCTGGTGATGTCTGCACACGGCTGGTGATGTCTGCACACAGCTGGATGTCTGCACACGGCTGGATATCTGCACACAGCTGGATGTTAAACACAGCTGGATGTCTGCTCATGGCTGGATGTATGCACACGGCTGGATGTTAAACACAGCTGGATGTCTGCACACGGCGGGATGTCTGCACATGGCTGGATGTCTGCACACGGCTGGATGTTAAACACAGCTGGATGTCTGCACACGGCTGGATGTTAAACACAGCTGGATGTCTGCACACGACTGGATGTTAAACACAGCTGGATGTCTGCACACGGCTAGATGTTAAACACAGCTGGATGTCTGCACATGGCTGGATGTCTGCATACGGCTGGATGTTAAACACAGCTGGATGTCTGCACATGGCTGGATGTCTGCACACGGCTGAATGTTAAACACAGCTGGATGTCTGCACATGGCTGGATGTTAAACACAGCTGGATGTCTGCACACGGCTGGATGTCTGCACACGGCTGGATGTTAATCACAGATTGATGTATGCACATGGCTGGATTTTAAACACGGCTGGATGTCTGTACACGGCTGGATGTCTGCACACGGCTGGATGACTGCTCACGGCTGGATGTTAAACACAGCTGGAGATGTCTGCACATGGCTGGAGATGTCTGCACATGGCTGGATGTCTGCACATGTCTGTATGTCTGCACACGGCTGGAGATGTCTGCACATGGCTGGAGATGTCTGCACACAGCTGGATGTCTGCACATGGCTGGATGTCTGCACACAGCTGGATGTCTGCACACAGCTGGATGTCTGCACACGGCTGGATGTCTGCACACGGCTGGATGTCTGCACATGGCTGGAGATGTCTGCACATGGCTGGAGATGTCTGCACATGGCTGGAGAGGTCTGCACATGGCTGGATGTTAAACACAGCTGGATGTTAAACACGGCTGGATGTCTGCACACAGCTGGATGTCTGCACATGGCTGGATGTCTGCACACGGCTGGATGTTAAACACGGCTGGATGTCTGCACATGGCTGGATGTCTGCACACGGCTGGATGTTAAACACAGCTGGATGTCAGCACACGGCTGGATGTCTGCACATGGCTGGAGATGTCTGCACATGGCTGGAGAGGTCTGCACATGGCTGGATGTTAAACACAGCTGGATGTTAAACACGGCTGGATGTCTGCACACAGCTGGATGTCTGCACATGGCTGGATGTCTGCACACGGCTGGATGTTAAACACGGCTGGATGTCTGCACATGGCTGGATGTCTGCACACGGCTGGATGTTAAACACAGCTGGATGTCAGCACACGGCTGGATGTCTGCACACGGCTGGAGATGTCTGCACACGGCTGGATGTTAAACACGGCTGGATTTCTGCACACGGCTGGATGTCTGCACATGGCTGGATGTCTGCACATGGCTGGAGATGTCTGCACACGGCTGGATGTTAAACACAGCTGGATGTCTGCACACTGCTGGATGTTAAACACGGCTGGATGTCTGCACACGGGTGGAGATGTCTGCACACGGCTGGATGTCTGCACAGCTGGATGTCTGCACACGGCTGGATGTCTGCTCATGGCTGGATTTCTGCACAGGGCTGGAGATGTCTGCACATGGCTGGAGATGTCTGCACACGGCTGGATGTCTGCACACGGCTGGATGTCTGCACATGGCTGGAGATGTCTGCACACGGCTGGATGTTAAACAAGGCTGGATGTCTGCACACGGCTGGATGTCTGCACATGGCTGGAGATGTCTGCACATGGCTGGAGATGTCTGCACACGGCTGGATGTCTGCACACGGCTGGATGTTAAACATGGCTGGATGTCTGCACAAGGCTGGAGATGTCTGCACACGGCTGGATGTCTGCACACGGCTGGAAAATAAACACGGCTGGATGTCTCCACACAGCTGGATGTCTGCACATGGCTGGATGTCTGCACATGGCTGGAGATGTCTGCACATGGCTGGATGTCTGCACACGGCTGGATGTTAAACACAGCTGGATGTCTGCACACGGCTGGATGTTAAACATAGCTGGATGTCTGCACACGCTGGATGTGAAACACAGCTGGATGTCTGCACATGGCTGGAGATGTCTGCACACGGCTGGATGTCTGCACATGGCTGGATGTCTGCACACGGCTGGATCTCTGCACACGGCTGGAGATGTCTGCACACGGCTGGAGATGTCTCCGCACGGCTGGATGTCTGCACATGGCTGCATGTCTGCACATGGCTGGAGATGTCTGCACACGGCTGGATGACTGCACATGGCTGGATGTCTGCACACAACTGTATGTCTGCACATGGCTGGATGTCTGCACATGGCTGGATATCTGCACACGGCTGGATGTCTGCACACGGCTGGAGATGTCTGCACACGGCTGGATGTTAAACACGGCTGGATGTCTGCACACGGCTGGATGTCTGCACACAGCTGGAGATGTCTGCACACGGCTGGATGTTAAACACGGCTGGATGTCTGCACACGGCTGGAGATGTCTGCACACGGCTGGATGTTAAACACAGCTGGATGTCTGCACACGGCTGGATGTTAAACACTGCTGGATGTCTGCACATGGCTGGATGTCTGCACACGCTGGATGTTAAACACAGCTGGATGTCTGCACATGGCTGGAGATGTCTGCACACGGCTAAATGTCTGCACACAGCTGGATGTCTGTACACGGCTGGATCTCAGCACACGGCTGGAGATGTCTGCACACGGCTGGAGATGTCTCCGCACGGCTGGATGTCTGCACACGGCTGGATGTCTGCACATGGCTGCATGTCTGCACATGGCTGGAGATGTCTGCACACGGCTGGATGTCTGCACATGGCTGGATGTCTGCACACAGCTGGATGTCTGCACATGGCTGGATGTCTGCACACGGCTGGATGTCTGCACATGGCTGGAGACGTCTGCTCATGGCTGGATGTCTGCACACGGCTGGAGATGTCTGCACATGGCTGGATGTTAAACACGGCTGGATGTCTGCACACGGCTGGATGTCTGCACACGGCTGGAGATGTCTGCACACGGCTGGATGTTAAACACGGCTGGATGTTAAACACGGCTGGATGTCTGCACACGGCCGGAGATGTCTGCACACGGCTGGATGTTAAACACAGCTGGATTTCTGCACACGGCTGGATGTCTGCACACGGCTGGAGATGTCTGCACATGGCTGGAGATGTCTGCACACAGCTGGATGTCTGCACATGGCTGGATGTCTGCATATGGCTGGAGATGTCTGCACATGGCTGGAGATGTCTGCACACAGCTGGAGATGTCTGCACATGCCTGGATCTCTGCACACGGTTGGATGTCTGCACAGGGCTGGAGATGTCTGCACATGGCTGGAGATGTCTGCACACGGCTGGATGTCTGCACATGGCTGGATGTTTGCACACGGCTGGATGTCTTTACATGGCTGGAAATGTCTGCACACGGCTGGATGTCTGCACATGGCTGGATGTTAAACACAGCTTGATGTCTGCACACGGCTGGATGTCTGCACATGGCTGGAGATGTCTGCACACGGCTGGATGTCTGCACATGGCTGGAGATGTCTGCACACGGCTGGATGTCTGCACACGGCTGGATTTCTGCACACGGCTGGATGTCTGCACATGGCTGGAGATGTCTGCACATGGCTGGATGTTAAACAGAGCTGGCTGTCTGCACACGGCTGGATGTCTGCACATGGCTGGATGTTAAACACAGGTGGATGTCTGCACATGGCTGGATGTCTGCACATGGCTGGAGATATCTGCACACGGCTGGATGTCTGCACACGGCTGGATGTCTGCACACGGCTGGATGTCTGCACACGGCTGGATGTCTGCACACGGCTGGATGTCTGCACACGGCTGGATGTCTGCACACGGCTGGATGTCTGCACATTGCTGGATGTCTGCACACGGCTGGATGTCTGCACACAGCTGGATGTCTGCACACGGCTGGATGTCTGCACATGGCTGGAAATGTCTGCACATGGCTGGATGTCTGCACATGGCTGGAGATGTCTGCACACGGCTGGATGTTAAACACAGCTGGATGTCTGCATAGGGCTGGATGTCTGCACATGGATGGATGTTAAACACAGCTGGATGTCTGCACACGGCTGGATGTCTGCACAAGGCTGAATGTCTGCACACGGCTGGATGTCTGCACATGGCTGGATGTTAAACACAGCTGGAGATGTCTGCACACGGCTGGAGATGTCTGCACATGGCTGGATGTCTGCACATGGCTGGATGTCTGCACATGGCTGGAGATGTCTGCACACGGCTGGATATCTGCACACGGCTGGATGTTAAACACAGCTGGATGTCTGCACATGGCTGGATGTATGCACACGGCTGGATGTTAAACACAGCTGGATGTCTGCACACGGCTGGATGTTAAACACAGCTGGATGTCTGCACACGGTTGGATGTTAAACACAGCTGGATGTCTGCACACGGCTGGATGTTAAACACAGCTGGATGTCTGCACACGGCTGGATGTTAAACACAGCTGGATGTCTGCACATGGCTGGATGTTAAACACGGCTGGATGTTAAACACGGCTGGATGTCTGCACATGGCTGGATGTCTGCACACGGCTGGATGTTAAACACAGCTGGATGTCAGCACACGGCTGGATGTCTGCACATGGCTGGAGATGTCTGCACATGGCTGGAGAGGTCTGCACATGGCTGGATGTTAAACACAGCTGGATGTTAAACACGGCTGGATGTCTGCACACAGCTGGATGTCTGCACATGGCTGGATGTCTGCACACGGCTGGATGTTAAACACGGCTGGATGTCTGCACATGGCTGGATGTCTGCACACGGCTGGATGTTAAACACAGCTGGATGTCAGCACACGGCTGGATGTCTGCACACGGCTGGAGATGTCTGCACACGGCTGGATGTTAAACACGGCTGGATTTCTGCACACGGCTGGATGTCTGCACATGGCTGGATGTCTGCACATGGCTGGAGATGTCTGCACACGGCTGGATGTTAAACACAGCTGGATGTCTGCACACTGCTGGATGTCTGCACACAGCTGGATGTCTGCACACGGCTGGATGTCTGCACATGGCTGGAAATGTCTGCACATGGCTGGATGTCTGCACATGGCTGGAGATGTCTGCACACGGCTGGATGTTAAACACAGCTGGATGTCTGCATAGGGCTGGATGTCTGCACATGGATGGATGTTAAACACAGCTGGATGTCTGCACACGGCTGGATGTCTGCACACGGCTGAATGTCTGCACACGGCTGGATGTCTGCACATGGCTGGATGTTAAACACAGCTGGAGATGTCTGCACACGGCTGGAGATGTCTGCACATGGCTGGATGTCTGCACATGGCTGGATGTCTGCACATGGCTGGAGATGTCTGCACACGGCTGGATATCTGCACACGGCTGGATGTTAAACACAGCTGGATGTCTGCACATGGCTGGATGTATGCACACGGTTGGATGTTAAACACAGCTGGATGTCTGCACACGGCTGGATGTTAAACACAGCTGGATGTCTGCACACGGTTGGATGTTAAACACAGCTGGATGTCTGCACACGGCTGGATGTTAAACACAGCTGGATGTCTGCACACGGCTGGATGTTAAACACAGCTGGATGTCTGCACATGGCTGTATGTTAAACACGGCTGGATGTCTGCACACGGCTGGATGTCTGCACATGGCTGGATGTCTGCACACGGCTGGACATGTCTGCAAATGGCTGGATGTCTGCACACGGCTGGATGTCTGCACACGGCTGCAGATGTCTGCACATGGCGGGATGTCTGCACACGGCTGGACATGTCTGCAAATGGCTGGATGTCTGCACACGGCTGGACATGTCTGCAAATGGCTGGATGTCTGCACACGGCTGGATGTCTGCACACGGCTGGATGTCTGCACATGGCGTGATGTCTGCACACGGCTGGATGTCTGCACACGGCTGGAGATGTCTGCACATGGCTGGAGATGTCTGCACACGGCTGGATGTTAAACACGGCTGGATGTCTGCAGACGGCTGGAGATGTCTCCACATGGCTGGATGTCTGCACACGGCTGGAGATGTCTGCACATGGCTGGATGTATGCACACGGCTGGATGTTAAACACAGTGGATGTCTGCACACAGCTGGATGTCTGCTCATGGCTGGATGTCTGCACATGGCTGGAGATGTCTGCACATGGCTGGAGATGTCTGCACATGGCTGGATGTTAAACACGGCTGGATGTTAAACACGGCTGGATGTCTGCACACGGCTGGATGTTAAACACAGCTGGATTTCTGCACATGGCTGGATGTCTGCACATGGCTGGATGTTAAACACGGCTGGATGTCTGCACATGGCTGGATGTTAAACACAGCTGGATGTCTGCACATGGCTGGATGTTAAACACAGCTGGATGTTAAACACAGCTGGATGTCTGCACATGGCTGGATGTTAAACACAGCTGGATGTCTGCACATGGCTGGATGTCTGCACACGGCTGGATGTTAATCAAAGCTGGATGTCTGCACACGGCTGGATGTTAAACACAGCTGGATGTCTGCACACGGCTGGATGTCTGCACACGGCTGGATGTTAAACACAGCTGGATGTCTGCACATGGCTGGATGTTAAACACAGCTAGATGTCTGCACATGGCTGGATGTCTGCACACGGCTGGATGTTAATCACAGCTGGATGTCTGCACACGGCTGGATGTTAAACACAGCTGGATGTCTGCACACGGCTGGAGATGTCTGCACACGGCTGGATGTTAAACACGGCTGGATGTCTGCACACGGCTGGAGATGTCTGCACACGGCTGGATGTTAAACACAGCTGGATGTCTGTACACGGCTGGATGTTAAACAGCTGGATGTCTGCACACGGCTGGATGTTAAACACAGCTGGATGTCTGCACATGGCGGGATGTCTGCACATGGCTGGATGTCTGCACACGGCTGGATGTCTGCACACAGCTGGATGTCTTTACATGGCTGGAAATGTCTGCACACGGCTGGATGTCTTTACATGGCTGGAAATGTCTGCACACGGCTGGATGTCTGCACACGGCTGGATGTCTTTACATGGCTGGAAATGTCTGAACACGGCTGGAGATGACTGCACATGGCTGGATGTCTGCACACGGCTGGATGTCTGCACATGGCTGGAGATGTCTGCACACGGCTGGAGATGTCTGCACACAGCTGGATGTCTGCACATGGCTGGAGATGACTGCACATGGCTGGAGATGTCTGCACACGGCTGGATGTCTGCACATGGCTGGAGGTCTGCACACGGCTGGATGTCTGCACATGGCTGGAGATGTCTGCACATGGCTGGATGACTGCACATGGCTGGAGATGTATGCACATGGCTGGATGTTAAACACAGCTGGCTGTCTGCACACGGCTGGATGTCTGCACACGGCTGGATGTCTGCACATGGCTGGAGATGTCTGCACATGGCTGGATGTTAAACACAGGTAGATGTCTGCACACGGCTGGATGTCTGCACACGGCTGGATGTCTGCACACGGCTGGATGTCTGCACATGGCTGGATGTCTGCACATGGCTGGAGATGTCTGCACATGGCTGGATGTCTGCACATGGCTGGATGTTAAACACAGCTGCATGTCTGCACATGGCTGAATGTTAAACACAGCTGGATGTCTGCTCATGGCTCGATGTCTGCACATGGCTGGATGTCTGCACATGGCTGGAAATGTCTGCACATGGCTGGATGTCTGCACATGGCTGGATGTTAAACACAGCTGCATGTCTGCACATGGCTGAATGTTAAACACAGCTGGATGTCTGCTCATGGCTCGATGTCTGCACATGGCTGGAGATGTGTGCACATGGCTGGATGTTAAACACAGGTGGATGTCTGCACACGGCTGGATGTCTGCACACGGCTGGATGTCTGCACACGGCTGGATGTCTGCACATGGCTGGAGATGTCTGCACATGGCTGGATGTCTGCACATGGCTGGAGATGTCTGCACATGGCTGGATGTCTGCACATGGCTGGATGTTAAACAAAGCTGCATGTCTGCACATGGCTGAATGTTAAACACGGCTGGATGTCTGCACACGGCTGGAGATGTCTGCACACGGCTGGATGTTAAACACAGCTGGATGTCAGTACACGGCTGGATGTTAAACACAGCTGGATGTCTGCACACGGCTGGATGTTAAACACAGCTGGATGTCTGCACATGGCGGGATGTCTGCACATGGCTGGATGTCTGCACACGGCTGGAAGTCTGCACACAGCTGGATGTCTTTACATGGCTGGAAATGTCTGCACACGGCTGGATGTCTTTACATGGCTGGAAATGTCTGCACACGGCTGGATGTCTGCACATGGCTGGATGTCTTTACATGGCTGGAAATGTCTGAACACGGCTGGAGATGACTGCACATGGCTGGATGTCTGCACACGGCTGGATGTCTGCACATGGCTGGAGATGTCTGCTCACGGCTGGAGATGTCTGCACACAGCTGGATGTCTGCACATGGCTGGAGATGACTGCACATGGCTGGAGATGTCTGCACACGGCTGGATGTCTGCACATGGCTGGAGGTCTGCACACGGCTGGATGTCTGCACATGGCTGGAGATGTCTGCACATGGCTGGATGTCTGCACATGGCTGGAGATGTCTGCACATGGCTGGATGTTAAACACAGCTGGCTGTCTGCACACGGCTGGATGTCTGCACATGGCTGGATGTCTGCACATGGCTGGAGATGTCTGCACATGGCTGGATGTTAAACACAGGTGGATGTCTGCACACGGCTGGATGTCTGCACACGGCTGGATGTCTGCACATGGCTGGATGTCTGCACATGGCTGGAGATGTCTGCACATGGCTGGAGATGTCTGCACATGGCTGGATGTCTGCACATGGCTGGAAATGTCTGCACATGGCTGGATGTCTGCACATGGCTGGATGTTAAACACAGCTGCATGTCTGCACATGGCTGAATGTTAAACACAGCTGGATGTCTGCTCATGGCTCGATGTCTGCACATGGCTGGAGATGTCTGCACATGGCTGGATGTTAAACACAGGTGGATGTCTGCACACGGCTGGATGTCTGCACACGGCTGGATGTCTGCACACGGCTGGATGTCTGCACATGGCTGGAGATGTCTGCACATGGCTGGATGTCTGCACATGGCTGGAGATGTCTGCACATGGCTGGATGTCTGCACATGGCTGGATGTTAAACACAGCTGCATGTCTGCACATGGCTGAATGTTAAACACGGCTGGATGTCTGCACACGGCTGGAGATGTCTGCACACGGCTGGATGTTAAACACAGCTGGATGTCAGTACACGGCTGGATGTTAAACACAGCTGGATGTCTGCACACGGCTGGATGTTAAACACAGCTGGATGTCTGCACATGGCGGGATGTCTGCACATGGCTGGATGTCTGCACACGGCTGGATGTCTGCACACAGCTGGATGTCTTTACATGGCTGGAAATGTCTGCACACGGCTGGGTGTCTTTACATGGCTGGAAATGTCTGCACACGGCTGGATGTCTGCACACGGCTGGATGTCTTTACATGGCTGGAAATGTCTGAACACGGCTGGAGATGACTGCACATGGCTGGATGTCTGCACATGGCTGGATGTCTGCACATGGCTGGAGATGTCTGCACACGGCTGGAGATGTCTGCACACAGCTGGATGTCTGCACATGGCTGGAGATGACTGCACATGGCTGGAGATGTCTGCACACGGCTGGATGTCTGCACATGGCTGGAGGTCTGCACACGGCTGGATGTCTGCACATGGCTGGAGATGTCTGCACATGGCTGGATGTCTGCACATGGCTGGAGATGTCTGCACATGGCTGGATGTTAAACACAGCTGGCTGTCTGCACACGGCTGGATGTCTGCACACGGCTGGATGTCTGCACATGGCTGGAGATGTCTGCACATGGCTGGATGTTAAACACAGGTGGATGTCTGCACACGGCTGGATGTCTGCACACGGCTGGATGTCTGCACACGGCTGGATGTCTGCACATGGCTGGAGATGTCTGCACATGGCTGGATGTCTGCACATGGCTGGAGATGTCTGCACATGGCTGGATGTCTGCACATGGCTGGATGTTAAACACAGCTGCATGTCTGCACATGGCTGAATGTTAAACACAGCTGGATGCTCATGGCTCGATGTTAAACACAGCTGGATGTCTGCACACGGCTGGATGTCTGCACATGGCTGGATGTTAAACACAGCTGGATGTCTGCACATGGCTGGATGTTAAACACGGCGCCTGGTGTGATGAAGCAGTGAGGTGATGGCAGGCCCACTCACCATGGCAATGATGGCTTTCCAGGGAATGCATAAATAATGTGCTGGGTTTAGGACGATCTGGCATGAAAACCTGCTGTCCTGTTGTTTTACCCACCCACTACTGTACTTAGTCCTTTGTCTAATCTCGTTCATATTGTCTAAGTGTCCTGTTATCACATTTTTTATAATGAACTCTAGCATCTTCTCTACTGCTGATGTTAGGCTAAGCAGTCTGTAATTCCCTGGTTCCTCCCTCCCCCTTCCCTCCTTTTATAAATAAAGGGATTACATTTGTCACCCTCCAATCAGCCGGGACTGTTCCAGAATCTACAGAATTTTGGATGATAACAACCAACATGTTATTTCCATGGCCACGTCCTTTAGTACCCTGGGATGTAGATTATCAGGCCCTGGGGATTTATTGGCTTTCAGTCCCATTAATTTCTCCAGTGCTGTTGTTTTAGTAATACTAATTTCCTTCAATTCCTCCTTCTCACTCAACCCTTGGTTCCCTAGTATTTCTGGGAAGTTATTTGTGTTGTATTCATGAAGACAGAATTAAAGTCGTTCTTTAATTGCCTTGCTTTTTTTTTTCATTCATAGGATGTGGACTTTGCTGGCTGGGCCCAGCATTTATTGCCCATCCCTAGTTGCCCTTGAGAAGGTGGTGGTGAGCTGCCTTCTTGAACCGCTGCAGTCCATGTGGTGTAGGTATACCCACA
Organism: Isurus oxyrinchus; assembly: GCA_026770705.1. Lineage (NCBI taxonomy): Eukaryota > Metazoa > Chordata > Chondrichthyes > Lamniformes > Lamnidae > Isurus > Isurus oxyrinchus. The sequence continues at coordinate 1,414,446 of JANJGN010000011.1, forward strand.
GTGCTGTTAGGGAGGGAGTTCCAGGGTTTTGACCCAGCGGCAGTGAAGGAACGGCGATATATTTCCAAGTCAGGATGGTGAGTGACTTGGAGGGGAACTTCCAGATGGTGGTGTTCCCATTTATCTGCTGCCCTTACCCTTCTAGATGGTAGTGGTCGTGGGTTTGGAAGGTGCTGTCTAAGGAGCCTTGGTGAATTCCTGCAGTGTATCTTGTAGATGGTACACACACTGCTGTCACTGTGTGTTGGTGGTGGAGGGAGTGAATGTTTGTGGATGTGCTGCCAATCAAATGGGCTGCTTTGTCCTGGATGGTGTCAAGCTTCTTGAGTGTTGTGGGAGCTGCACTCATCCAGGCAAGTGGGGAGCATTCCATCACACTCCTGACTTGTGCCTTGTAGATGGTGGACAGGCTTTGGGGAGTCAGGAGGTGAGTTACTCGTCGCAGGATTCCTAGCCTCTGACCTGCTCTTGTAGCCACAGTATTTATATGGCTAGTCCAGTTCAGTTTCTGGTCAATGGTAACCCCCAGGATGTTGATAGTGAGGGATTCAGTGATGGTAATGCCATTGAACATCAAGGGGCGATGTTTAGATTCTCTCTTGTTGGAGATGGTCATTGCCTGGCACTTGTGTGGCACGAATGTTACTATCCACTTGTCAGCCCAAGCCTGGATATTATCCAGGTCTTGCTGCATTTGGACATGGACTGCTTCAGTATCTGAGGAGTTGTGAATGGTGCTGAACATTGTGTAATTGTCAGTGAACATCCCCACTTCTGACCTTATGATGGAAGGAAGGTCATTGATGAAGCAGCTGAAGATGGTTGGGCTGAGGACACTACCCTGAGGAACTCCTGCAGTGATGTCCCGGAGCTGAGATGACTGACATCCAACAACCACAACCAACTTCCATTGTGCTGGGTATGACTCCAACCAGCGGAGAGTTTCCCCCCTGATTCCCATTGACTCCAGGTTTGCTAGGGCTCCTTGATGCCACACTCGGTTAAATGCTGCCTTGATGTCAAGGGCAGTCACTCTCACCTCACCTCGGGAGTTCAGCTCTTTTGTCCATGTTTGAACCAAGGCTGTAATGAGGTCAGGAGCTGAGTGACCCTGGCGGAACCCAAACTGGGCATCAGTGAGCAGGTTATTGTTAAGCAAGTGCCGCTTGATAGCACTGTTGATGACCCCTTTCATTACTTTACTGATGATGGAGAGTAGACTGATGGGGCGGTAATTGGCCGGGTTGGATTTGTCCTGCTTTTTGTGTACAGGACATACCTGGGCAATTTTCCACATAGCTGGGTAGATGCCAGTGTTGTAGCTGTACTGGAACAGCTTGGCTAGGGGCGCAGCAAGTTCTGGAGCACAAGTCTTCAGTACTATTGCCAGAATATTGTCAGGGCCCATAACCTTTGCAGTATCCAGTGCCTCCAGCTGTTTCACGATATCATGTGAAGTGAATTGAATTGGCTGAAGACTGGCATCTGTGATGCTGGGGACCTCCAGAGGAGGCAGAGATGGATCATCCACCTGGCACTTCTGGCTGAAGATTGTAGCAAATGCTGCAGCCTTATCTTTTGCAGTGAGCTGTTAAACTGCCCACCACCATTCACCGACTGGATGTGGCAGGACTGCAGAGCTTAGATCTGATCCATTGATTGTGGGATCGCTTAGTTCTCTCTATCATTTGCTGCTTATGCTGTTTGGCATGCAAGTAGTCCTGTGTTATAACTTCACCAGGTTGACACCTCATTTTTAGGTATGCCCGGTGCTGCTCCTGGCATGTCCTCCTGCACTCTTCATTGAACCAGGGTTGATCCCCTGGCTTGATGGTAATGGTAGAGTGGGGGATATGCTGGGCCATGAGGTTACAGATTGTGTTCGAGTACAATTCTGCTGCTGCTGATGGCCCACAGCATCTCATGGATGTCCAGTCTTGAGTTGCTAGATCTGTTCGAAATCTATCCCATTTAGCACAGTGGTAGTGTCACACAACATGGTGGAGGGTATCCTCAATGTGAAGGCGGGACTTCATCTCCACAATGACTGTGCAGTGAAGACTCCTACTTATACTGTCATGGACTGACACATCTGTGACAGGCAGGTTGGTGAGATTCTGTACGTCTTGCGATGAAACACATTTGGAAATGGTGTTTCATCTCTTAATGCCGGAGGCATGTTAGAATCATACTTCTTAAGACTGAATTTTTCTTTTGCAATTTGGAGGGATTCAGCATGATCTGGTCATGTAGATGTTAACCTAGGATTTTTTTTAAAGGACTTACGTTCACCTTGGAACTGTCAGCAAGCAGGCCTCTTCCAAGAAACCCCCTCATCTTTAAGGTACCTGAGGAGGAGTTGTTTGTTTGTGTTGAACTGCAAAGCTCTTTAATTAGTGAAAAGCTGGGAGACAAAAAGGCAGTCAAATTTCAGAGGGAAAAGGTTGGTAAGAATGAGGTCAATACGTTTTCTCCTCGTTGGTTCCCTCACCACCTGCCACAGATCCAGTCTAGCAGCTACGTCCTTTAGGACTTGGCCAGCTCGGTCAGTACTGGTGCTTCCAAGTCACTCTTGGTGATGGATACTGAAGTCTCCCACCCAGAGTACATTCTGCATTCTTACCACACATCGTGCTCTCTACAGGTGATGTTCAACATGGAGGAGCACTGATTCATCAGCTGAGGGAGGGCGGTATGTGGTAATCAGCAGGAGGTTTCCTTGCCCATGTTTGACCTGATGCCATGAGACTTCATGGGGTCGGAGTCAATGTTGAGGACTCCCAGGGTAACTCTCTCCTGACTGTATACCACTGTGTCCCCACCTCTGCTGGGTCTGACCTGCCGGTGGGACAGGACATACCCAGGGATGGTGATGGTGGTGTCTGGGACATTATCTGTAAGATATGATTCCGTGAGGATGACTATGTCAGGCTGTTGCTTGACTAGTCTGTGAGACAGCTCTCCCAATTTTGGCACTAGCCCCCAGATGTTAGTAAGGGGACTTTGCAGGGTTGACAGGGCTGAGTTTGCCGTTGTTGTTTCCGGTGCCTAGGTCAATGCCGGGTGGTCCATCCGGTTTCATTCCTTTTCTGAGACTTTGTAGAGGTTTGTTACAACTTAGTGGCTTGCTGGGCCATTTTAGAGTCAACCCCATTGCTGTGGGTCTGGAGTCACATGTAGGCCAGGCCAGGTAAAATGGAAGATTTCCTTCCCTAAAAGACATTAGTGAACCAGATGGGTTTAAACAACAGTCGACAATGGTTTCATGGTCATCATTAGACTTTTAATTCCTCATTTTTATTGGATTCAAATTCCACCATCTGCTGAGTGTGGGATTCAAACCCGGGTCCCCAGAGCATTACCCTGGGTCTCTGGATTATGAGTCACAATACCACTACACCATTGCATCCCCTCAACTTAGTCTCTTATAAATTCTCCTGTTTTGGATTTTAAGGGACCTACATTTATCTTCACTAATCTTTTTCTTCTTACATAATTATAGAAGTTTTTAGTCCTCTTACAGATTCTGTATGAAGGGCAAATAGCTGAGTGAGTGCATGTTTGAATACTGTTTATATTTATACATATCTTTTTCTGTATGCCTTGCGATGAAACACATTTGGAAATGGTGTTTCATCTCTTAATGCCGGAGGCATGTTAGAATCATGCTTCTTAAGACTGAATTTTTCTTTTGCAATTTGGAGGGATTCAGCATGATCTGGACATGTGGATGTTAACCTAGGATTTTTTTTAAAGAAGGACATACGTTCACCTTGGAACTGTCAGCAAGCAGGCCTCTTCCAAGAAACCACCTCATCTTTATGGTACCTGAGGAGGAGTTGTTTGTTTGTGTTGAACTGCAAAGCTCTTTAATTAATGAAAAGCTGGGAGACAAAAAGGCAGTCAAATTTCAGAGGGAAAAACACTGAGTTGTGAACCTGCTGTTTTGGAAGGGTGAATTTTGGGGAACAAACTGAGGGAAGAAGGTAGCCTTGACTGGCTCCCTCTCTCTGCCTTACATAAAACTGTGTGAGGCTGTCAACATGTAGCCAGAGAACACTCATCTGATTGTAACCAGACTGCATTTGGACCTGCAAAGCTCAGACCAGTGGTGAGAACTTCCAGACATCCACCAGGACCACTGGCCCATCTTCACAGGAGGGAAGTCCAGGTCAACAGCATCGAGACCCTACGGACTTTATCTTTTATTCTAAAATGCCCACCCTCCAAAACCCATCTCTGCAGAGAGACTCTATCTGTTTGTCCGTCTGTGTGTGTGTGTGTTTGTGTGCTTATGTGTGTGTGTGTATGTGCTGGTGAATTCTTCAGGAAGAGATAAATTAGTTTTACTTCCCGATTACAACTGTGTGTTAACCAGTACTTGCAACTTGTTCAAAGAAGTTTTGTTTTAAAATAAATGAATCATTCTGAGTTTTTGAAAGGAGCCTGGTCAGAGTCTCTTTTCTTCTGGGTACTAGAGGTATAGGTAAACAATTGGCTGTTTCTGTGAGAAAATTAAACATTTAAATTAATGGTATAGCCTGTGGAGTAGTGGGACTTGATAATTCGTGCACTCCCCCCATCCCAGTCGTAACAGGGATTTTACTGAAAGGAAATGCTGTTTGACAAATTTATTGGCATTTTTTTAAGGGAGTAACTAGTTGATAAAGGGGATCTAGTAGATGTAGTATATGTGGATTTTCAAAAGGCATGTGATCAGGTGCCACACAAAAGGTTAATATGTAAGCTATGGGCTCCTGGATTTGGTGGTAATATTTTAGTATGCATAGAGGATTGGTTAATGGGTAGAAAATAGAATATGGGCGTAAAAAGGGGATTTTTCAATTGGCAGCTAGTGAATAGTGGAGTGTCACAAGGATCAATGCTGGGGCCTCAGCTATTTACAATCTCTATTAGTGATTTAGATGAAGAAGCAGAGAGTAATGCATCAAAGTTTGCTGGTGATACCAAGCTAGGCGGGAAGGTAAGCTGTGTGGAGGACACAGAGGCTGCAAAGTGATACAGACAGGTTAAGTGGGTGGGCGATAAGATATCAGTTGGAGTATAATGTGGGAAGTGTGAAGTTATTGAGTTTGGTCGTTAGAAGGGAAATGCAGAATATACGTTAAAATTTGGGAAACTTGTGAGTGTTGATGTTCAAAGAGACTTTGGTGGGTTCATACAAGGAGCACAAAGTTAGCATGTAGGTGCAGCAAGTGATTAGGAAGGCAAATAGCATGTTGGCCTTTATTGCAAGGGGATTGGAGCACAGGAATAAAGAAATCTTGCTACAATTGTACAGGGTTTTGGTGAGGCCACATCTGGAACAGTGTGTGCAGTTTTGGTCTCCACATTTAAGGATATACTTGCATTGGAGGTGGTACAGCGAAGGTTCACTAAATTGGTCCCTGGGATGAGGGGGTTGTCCTATGATGAGAGGCTGAGTGAACTGGATTTATATTCTCTGGAGTTTTGGAGAATGAGAGGTGATCTCATTGAAACCTACAAAATTTGAAGGGGTTTGATAGGGTGGACACAGAGATTGTTTCCACTGGTCGGGGAATCGAAAACACGGGGGCACAGTCTCAGGATGAGGGGCCGATCATTTAGGACTGAGGTGAGGAGAAATTACTTCACTCAAAGTGTTGTAAATCTTTGGAATTCTCTACCCCTGAGGGTTGTGGATGCTCCATCATTGAATATATTTAAGGCTGGGATAGACAGGGAATTAAGGGATATGGGGAGTGAGTGGGATAATGGAGTTGAAGACCAAGATCAGCCACGATCATATTGAATGGCAGAGCAGGCTCGATGGACCGAATGGCCTACCCCTGCTCTTATGTCGTATGTTCATTCAAGTCATTAATAGAAATGGTGAAAAGCTGAGGCCCCAGTACAAATCCCTGGAGAACATTATTTGTATTGTAATATAAAGTTCTGGAAAAACTCAGCAGGTCTCGCAGCATCTGTGGAGAGAGAAACAGAGTTAATATTTCGAGTCCCTATGACTCTCCTTTGGAATAGTTCCAAGATATGGTTCCTTCCTCCCATCTCCCTTCCTTCTCTCATCATCGTTTGCCCATCCCTCCCTCAGCCCTCAATTATTCGGAATGGGAAAAATTGGTCCTGCAAACCACATCACATTGAGTCCCAACACCTTAACGATAAGGCATCGCGACACTGGGGAAGGAAAGTGAGTGAATCCTGTACTCTGGATCCCGCTGCCCCACGTGCCAAGTTCTGTGGATGGAGAAGCGGCTGCTTCAGTCACATGAGGATCCAGGGCAGAAACTCACAACCCTGAGTAGATGTCATCCTCCAATCAAGGGGCAGCCGACAATGATGTTCTGGTGTAGCCAAATTTCAGTCACCAATGTGACATCTTGCTATTTTCAACATTGTTATCTCACACATACCCCCAACCCAGAAATGAATCCCTTACTGCCTGACGAACTCATCACATCAGCCTGGCCTCCCTGAGGTCCAGCCCAGGGCTCTCTGCCTTTGGCTGAGGTCCAGTTGCTGCACCAGCCAAAAAGCTGCCTCTCAAAACAACAGGAACCAGCCTCAACTTGGACCGAGCGGCTGAGAATAAAAATACACAAATTACATTCAGCAAAACTGGACAGTTTAATATTCAAAAAAATGAGATGGATTGAATTTTTTATAAAATCACCAGTATAAATCAGAAAGTTCTAGAAACACACAGCAGGCTCTGAGATGGGGATGGGTTTAGGCACAGAGAGGAGATGGGAGGTACATACGTGCATGGAGGGAGGGGCTATGGCATGCAGAGGGGATGGAGGGAGTTCCAGTGCAGGATGAGGTGTGGGGAACAAGAGGCCAGTAGGTGTGACGGGGGGAACAAGAGGTGTGGGGAGGGGATTAGATACAGGGAGGAGGGGTGTAGGTGCAGGGAGGGAGGGGCTGTGGCTTGCAGAGGGGATGGAGGGGAACAGGCAAAGAAAGGGGAGAGAGCGGTGCGTGTAGCCACTGGGTGGGGGCAGCGAGGGGTTGGTACAGGCACTATGGGGGGTGGGGGGGGGGGGGGAGTAGATGCAAGGAGAGGAGGGGCACAGGGAATGTTGCTGCCCGATTTCCACCCCACCACCCCCAGCGCCACCCTCCCGCTTCTGCTGGCTGTATATCTCCAGAATTCCCTATTGTTCCTGACTTTTGCTGTTTACCTTATTTTGTTTTTTTTTATATTAATTAATTTAAACACCACAAACAGCACGGTACAGATAATGCAGAGTTAAAGAAGATATAGTCTTTAATACACCACAGAACTCACACTCTGCAAACATTTCCAATACTGGCGATTCCCCTCAAAGTGGAAACACTGTGGGTGGTCTAACAGCTCCTCACTGACATCATACAATAGTTAAACTCCTCTCCTCCACAAACTCAAAAGGTTTAATAAATACTCTGGGTCTGGAATGTTCCCTTACTCCCATATTCAGATAAACAGGGTAAACCCACGGGACAACCTTTGTCCTTGCTGGGCTCCCTTCCCCTCCCCCCTAGCTCACCGCAGCAGCTGGGGATGTGCGGAGCCTATCTTGGTGAAGATGTCTGGTCCAGGGTCCCATCCATCCACCCACCCACCCACCAATCGGTACCAGAATCACCAGAATGTCTCCAGAACCCTCCACCCCGACCACCACCAAAACCCCTGTGAAAGGTGCAAATTAAAAACAAGGTCCCCTTTAAAACAGCCTGTTCCCTATTAACCAGAGCAGCCCCACAGGACCAGAGCTCAAAGCTGTTGGGGTCCTGGGGTGGGGGTGGGGGGAGTTCCAAGAAGGGTGACCCCCGGGTACCCATACAGCCTGTGTGGTCCACAGAAGGAATATATACAAACTAGGAGTGTGCTCCGAGCTCTGACACAAACAGTCCCATCGTACCTTAGTGTTTGATTTGTATAAGAATATGAAGCCAAGAAATCGGAAAATGATTCGACTTTAAGCAACCAGGAAATTCCCCTAAAATTCTAACACGTCTGAGAGTTTGTTTGGAACACACGGACTTCAAATGATATTTTTTGGGTTTTTTGTGTTTAATGCAGCTTCCTCATTGCTCTTGACTCTGCCCCTCTTCAAGGTTCCGTTCCAAATCCATTTGTTGTCACTGTTCCTCGAGCCAGGATGGTTTTTCAGAGCCAGACACCTTCATCTTCACGTTAAACTGTTTGAGTGTTTGCTCCAGCTGCTGCTGGTTCCCTGCGAAGTACGCTGAGATAGCATTGTGGAACAACAGCAGCTGCTTGTGCATCACTTTCACCTATCAAGCAAAACCACAGACAGGTCAGCACTGCGCAACAGCCACACAACTCCCCCTGCACACACCGGCTCAGGCCCACTCTGGGGTCAGAGCCCCCCCTGCACCCCCCCCCCCCCCCTCCCCCCCACCCATACAGGTCAGAATCCCACCACCCCCCCCAACTCGGGGTCAGCCAACCCCTCCCCTCCCCCAACTCAGGAACCACAGCTGACTTTCTCGAAAGCCAGGCCAGTTCCAGCTGCTGCTGTTTCAGCCAAGAGAACAGACAGGGGTTGGGAATTCTCCGCTTACATACAGGGGGTGGTGCCAGGCGACTGCAGAATCACAAATGTTACACCCATGCTCAAAAAAGGCCAGTTTAAGCTCAATGCTGGGGAAGCTTCTAGAAATAATACAGCAGTGCAAAATCAACAGTCACATGGACAGATGCGGGTTAATTAAGGAAAACCAGCACGGATTGGTTAAGGGAAAATGTATGACTAACTTTCTGGAGATTTTTGACAAGGAAACAGAGGGTTGATGAGGGCAATGCTGTCGATGTGGTGTACATGGACTTCCAAAATGCATTTGGTACAGAGCCAAACAACAGGTCTGTGAGAAGACAAGACAACATGAGCAAAGTTAGAGCTCATGGAGTAAAAGGGACAGTAGCAACATGCATATGGAATTGGCTGAGCGACAGGAAACAGAGGGTAGTGCTGAATGGATGTTTTTCGGGCTGGAGGAAGGTTCGGAGTGGAGTTCGCCAGGAGTCAGTGTGGGGACCCTTGCTTTTCCTGATATATATTAACGACCTGGCCCTTGGTGTACAGGGGACACTTTCCAAATTCAGAAGTATTGTGAGCTGTGAGGACGTTAGTGATAAACATCAAAAGAAGATGGCTGGGTTAGTGCAATGGGTGGACAATTGGTAGATGAAATTTAATGCAAAGAAGTGTGAAGTGATTCATTTTGGTAAGAAGTACCAGCAGAGACAATATAAAATAAACAGGACAATTCTAAAGTGGGTGCAGGAGCAGGGGGAGCTGGATGTACGTGTGCATAAATCATTCAAGGTGCCAGGTCAGATTGAGAAAATGGCTCATAAAGCACTTTTTTTTATTCATTCAAGGGATGTGGGATGGGGACATGGGATGTCCCCTCACTCTTCTAGACTCCAGTGGAAACAAGCCCAGTCTGTCCAACCTTTCTTCATAAGACAGCCCACTCATTCCAGGTATCAATCTAGTAAACCTCCTCTGAACCGACTCCAATGCATTTACATCCTTCCTTAAATAAGGAGACTAAAACTGTACACAGTATTTGAGGTGCAGTCTCCCCAATGCCCTGTATAACTGAAGCATAACATCCTTACTTTTATGTTCAATCCCTCTGGTAATAAAGGATAGCATTCCATTATCCGCCCTAATTGCTTGTTGTACCTGCGTACTAACGTTTAGTGACCCATGCACTGGAACATCGAGGATAGAATCATCCCAGAGGGAGTAGGCGAGTAAAATGTCCTTTAACCCGGTAGCTGCAATGGTGGATTTTCATGCTGTATCATCCCAAACCCATTGCATTAATCCCGGCAAACACATTGTTCCTATGGCGGGTAGGCTTTCATTTGTGTCACTGGAATGCCTTTTCAATGCCATTGCGATATCCTCTACCCCCGCTCAGGCCGCAGGATGGGCAACGCCAGAGCCAACCCAGCTTCGGAGGCGGAGGTCAGCGCCAACGCCCTTCAAAACAGGACACCCACCCAGTGCCGCAAGAGGATGAATGATCGTTCCGTCAGGGTAAGTCACTCTTCTCATTACTCCCAACTCTCTCACTCTCAAACCCATCACACACCCTCAGGGCCCTCACTCACTGCCAGTTCAAGGGACATCACCATTCACCCTCTCACACACACCATCATTGTTCTCATTCCATCAGAGGCTAAGTGAAGATCTATGGAGGTCCTCACTGCATGTCATTATCATCCTCCTGGAATTGAGCAACTACTACGGCTTCCACTGCGCCTCCATGACAGGGAAGAGTGTCCTGCAGTCAGCATCGCAGTGAAGCAGCCTGGGAAGAGTGTCCTGCAGTCAGCATCACAGTGAAGCAGTCTGGGAAGAGCACCCTGCAGTCAGCATCGTGATGATGCAGTCTGGGAAGAGTGTCCTGCAGTCAGCATTGCAGTGAAGCAGTCTGGGAAGAGTGTCCTGCAGTCGGCATCACGGTGAAGCAGTCTGGGAAGAGTGTCCTGCAGTCAGCAACGCAGTAAAGCAGCCTGGGAAGAGTGTCCTGCAGTCAGCATCGTGGTGAAGCAGTCTGGGAAGAGTGTCCTGCAGTCAGCATCACGGTGAAGCACTTTTGGAAGAGTGTCCTGCAGTCAGCATCGCGGTGAAGCAGTCTGGGAAGAGTGTCCTGCAGTCAGCATCATGGTGAAGCAGTCTGGGAAGAGTGTCCTGCAGTCAGCATCGTGGTGAAGCAGTCTGGGAAGAGTGTCCTGCAGTCAGCATCGCGGTGAAGCAATCTGGGAAGAGCATCCCGCAGTCAGCATAGCGGTAAAGCAGTCTGGGAAGAGCGTCCCGCAGTCAGCATCGTGGTGAACCAGTCTGGGAAAAGCGTCCCGCAGTTAGCACCACGGTGAAGCAGCCTGGGAAGAGCGTCCCGCAGTCAGCATCATGGTGAAACAGTCTGGGAAGAGTGTCCTGCAGTCAGCATCGCGGTGAAGCAGCCTGGGAAGAGCATCCTGCAGTCAGCATCGTGGTGAAGCAGTCTGGGAAGAGTGTCCTGCAGTCAGCATCACAGTGAAGCAGTCTGGGAAGTGTGTCCTGCAGTCAGCATCGCGGTGAAGCAGTCTGGGAAGAGCGTCCCGCAGTTAGCATCACAGTGAAGCAGTCTGGGAAGTGTGTCCTGCAGTCAGCATCATGGTGAAGCAGTCTGGGAAGAGCACCCCGCAGTCAGCACCGTGGTGATGCAGTCTGGGAAGAGTGTCCTGCAGTCAGCATCACGGTGAAGCAGTCTGGGAAGAGTGTCCTGCAGTCAGCATTGCGGTGAAGCAGTCTGGGAAGAGTGTCCTGCAGTCAGCATCGCGGTGAAGCAGTCTGGGAAGAGTGTCCTGCAGTCAGCATCGCGGTGAAGCAGTCTGGGAAGAGTGTCCTGCAGTCAGCATCATGGTGAAGCAGTCTGGGAAGAGTGTCCTGCAGTCAGCATCACAGTGAAGCAGTCTGGGAAGAGCATCCCGCAGTCAGCATCATGGTGAAGCAGTCTGGGAAGAGTGTCCTGCAGTCAGCATCGCGGTGAAGCAGTCTGGGAAGAGCACCCCGCAGTCAGCATCGCGGTGAAGCAGTCTGGGAAGAGTGTCCCACAGTCAGTATCACGGTGAAGCAGTCTGGGAAGAGTGTCCTGCAGTCAGCATTGCAGTGAAGCAGTCTGGGAAGAGTGTCCTGCTGTCAGTTCTTGTTGAAAATAACAAGAGTGACATCACAAGCCAGCGCGAGAGAGTGGCGGAGAGATCGGAACCAGCGCGAGTGTGGGGAAGCTTCAAAAAGTGATGTCAGCACAAAGGTGAAAGCTGATTGGTTAGTAGTGGGTAAGTGTTTTTCTCCAGTTTAAAACAGATTAAGCTAAGGAAAGGTAAGGGTTCTAGTTTTTATTTAAAGTGCATAAGTAATTTAACTTTTTTTTACTGTATTTAACTTAAAGGGTTATTTTCAACCAGAGGCATGTCAGGGCAGCTCAATCTCATGTTATGTGCCGCCTGCAACATGTGGGAAGTCCTAGATGCTCCTTGCACTCTGACTGACCACGTGTGCAGCAAGTGCCACCAGCTGCAGCTACTTGAGCTCCAAGTTTCCGAGTTTGAGCGGCAGCTGGAGACACTGAGGTGCATCTGTGAGGCTGAGAGTTTCACGGATAGCACGTTTTTAGACGTGGTCACCCCACAGCTTACGGAAGTGCAAGACAGGAGAGGGAATGGGTGACCAGGTGTCAGGCAGGGAGTCAGGAAATCCCCAGGGTGCATCTCGCTTGAGAACCGTTTTCCTGTGTTGGAAAACAATGAGAGTGACGGTTCCTCTGGGGACAGCAGCCTCGCTCATGGCACTGAGCTCAGCTGCACGGGGGTGGGGGGGGAAGAGGGGAAGAGCAATAGTGTTAGGAGGCTCAATAGTAAGGGGAACACACAGGTGTTTCTGCAGCTGTAGATGTGATTCCAGGATGGTGTGTTGCCTCCCAGGTGCCTGGGTCAAGGATGTCACTGAACGGCTGCAGGACATTCTGAAGAAGGGCAAATAGACAGTGATCGTGGTACATATTGGTACCAACGGCATAGGTAGAAAGAGGGATGAAGTCCTGCAAGCAGAATTTAGGGAGCTAGGAAGCAGATTAAAAAACAGGACCTCAAAGGTAGTAATCTCTGGATTACTTCCAGTGCCATACGCTGGTGAGAACAGAAATAGGAGATTAGTCCAGATGAATACGTGGCTGGAGATGCTGCAGGAGGGAGGGCTTTAGATTTCTGGGACATTGGGACCGTTTCTGGGGGCGGTGGGACCTGTACAAGGCAGACGGGTTGTACCTGAACTGGAATGGGACCAACATCCTAATGGGGAGGTTTGCTAGTGCTGTTAGGGAGAGTTTAAACTAACTTGGCAGGGGGATGAGATCCTGAGAGGAGGTTCAGCAGGGGGTGATGCACAGCCAAAATTAGAAGAGAGAGCAAGTGAGTCTGGAAGGCATAGAAATGATAGGTCAGTTAAGGCACAAGAGAGTTTGGCAAGGTTGGATGTTATTTATTTTAATGCAAGGAGTCTGATGAATAAGGCAGATGAGTTGAGGGCACAAACTAACACCTGGAAATATGATGTCATTGCTGTCACAGAGACATGGCTGAGAGAGGGGCAGGATTGGCAGCTCAATATCCCAGGATATAGGGTCTTCAGGCAAGACAGGGAAGGAGGCAAAGGAGGAGGGGGTATCACAATATTGATCAAGGAATCAACTATAGCAGTGAGGAGGGATGACATCTTAGAAGGCTCCTCAAATGAAGCCATATGGATAGAACTGAAAAACAAAAAGGGCCTTTCTCTGTGTTGTAGACCTCCAGGAGCATAATCACAGAGGGTATCTGTGTTTCCATAAGCCAGACTGGAGTCAAATGTTCACAGATGCAATGTGAGGATCTATGGTGTCTCCTCAATGCATGTCGTCATTATCCTCCACAAATCTAGCAGCTATATAGGCCTCCCGAGCACGCCTGCCTCTTCTGGCCATTGAGAGGGCCTCATCCCCATCATCTTCACCTTCGAGGAACCCCTCAACCTCATTCTTTTTGGCGTCCTCCTCATGGGAGGAGACCTCCAGCTCCTCCATCTTCTCCTCAGCCAGCTCCCCTCCCTGTTGCAGCGCCAGGTTGTAAAGGGCACAGCAGGCGACGACGATGCGTAACACCCTCTGTGGACTGTATTGCAGGGCTCCTCCAGACCAGTCCAGGCACCGGCTGCGCGTTCAGTGAACGGAACCCCTTGCGGTTGATATAGTCCACCGGGTGTTGTGTCAGAGATCTGAGCACCACGGGAGTGCAGTCGATCTCACCCTGTACCTGTGGGAAACCCAAGATCTGGGCAAATACTATTGTTATTGCATCCCGGCCGTCCTGGTCCTGGACGGAATCCACTAAGCTGTGTACCCTCGCAAAGATGGCATCTGTGACCTGATGGATGCATTTGTGAAATCCCACAGAGGTCGCCTGTGGAGCCCTGAAAGGAGACACTGACATAGAAATTGAGCGCCACAGTCACTTTCACAGCCACTGGCAGTGGATGCCCTCCATGTCCCCTCGGTGCCAAATCCTGCAGTAAGTGGCACATGTGACCGACCTGTTCCCTAGACACGCAGAGTGTTCAGCGACACTGGTTCTCGGTCATCTGCAGGGATGAAAGGTGGCAGCTACTGACCCTGGGTGCTGAAATCGGCTCGTTGTAGCTGTACTGGAACAGCTTGGCTAGGGGCACAGCAAGTTCTGGAGCACTTCAGTATTGTTGGCGGAATATTGTCAGGGCCCATAGCCTTTGCAGTATCCAGTGCCTTCAGCTGTTTGTTGATATCACGTGGAGTGAATCGAATTGGCTGAAGACTGACATCTGTGATGCTGGGGACCTCCAGAGGAGGCTGAGATAGATCATCCACTCGGCACTTCTGTCTGAAGATTGTAGCAAATGCTTCAGCCTTATCTTTTGCACTGATGTGCTGGGCTCCTCCATCATTGAGGATGGGGATATTTGTGGAGCCTCCTCCACCAATGAGTTGTTTAATTGTCCACCACCATTCACAACTGGATGTGGCAGGGCTGCAGAGCTGAGATCTGATCCATCGGTTCTGGAATTGCATAGTTCTGTCTATGCCATCAGGTTCACCAGGTTGACACCTCATTTTTAGGTATGCCTGGTGCTGCTCCTGACATGCCCTCCTGCACTCTTCATTGAACCAGGGTTGTTCCCCTGGCTTGATGGTAATGGTAGAGTGGGGGATGTGCTGGGCCATGAGGTTACAGATTGTGTGTGAGTACAATTCTGCTGCTGCTGATGGCCCACAGTGCCTCATGGATGTCCAGTCTTGAGTTGCTAGATCTGTGTGAAATCTATCCCATTCAGCACAGTGGTAGTGTCACACAACACAATGGAGGGTATCCTCAATGTGAAGGCAGGACTTCGTCTCCACAATGACTGTGTGGTGGTATCCTACCGATACTGTCATGGACAGATGCATCTGTGACAGGCAGGTTGGTGAGGATGAGGTCAAGTATGTTTTTCCCTCTTGTTGGTTCCCTCACCACCTGCTGCAGACCCAGTCTAGCAGCTATGTCCTTTAGGACTTGGCCAGCTCGGTCAGTAGTGGTGCTAACGAGTCACTCTTGGTGATGGACATTGAAGTCCCCACACAGAGTACATTCTGCACTCTTACCACCCTCAGTGCTTCCTCCAAGTGATGTTCAACATGGAGGGGCACTGATTCATCAGCTGAGGGAGGGCGGCACGTGGAATCAGCAGGAGGTTTCCTTGCCCATGTTTGACCTGATGCCATGAGACTTCATGGGGTCTGGCGTCGATGTTGAGGACTCCCAGGGCAACTCCCTCCTGACTGTATACCAGTGTCATGATTTGATGGAGGTATTCAAAATTATAAAGGGTCTGGATAGAGCAGATACGGAGAACCTGTTGCCACTGGTGGAAGGATCGAGAAAGAGACTAAGTTATTTGACACAAGAGCAAGGGCGACATGGGTGAGTAGTTAGGATCTGGAATGTCCTGCCTGAGAGTGTGGTGGACGTAGATTTAATCTGGACTTTCAACGGGGAATTGGACAATTATTCAAAAAGAAAACATTTTCAGTGCAAAGTGGAAAAGGCAGCAGAGGGACCAGCTGAGCTCTGGGTGCTGGATAATCAGCTGGTGCCAGATAACAGGATCTCTTCCAGTTATCCCTCACCTTCCCCTCGTCCCTCACCTTCCCCTCGTCCCTCACCTTCCCCCCGTCCCTCACCTTCCCCCCGTCCAGCACCTTCCCCTCGTCCAGCACCTTCCCCTCGTCCAGCACCTTCCCCTCGTCCAGCACCTTCCCCTGGTCCAGCACCTTCCCCTCGTCCCTCACCTTCCCCTCGTCCAGCACCTTCCCCTCGTCCAGCACCTTCCCCCCGTCCCTCACCTTCCCCCCGTCCCTCACCTTCCCCTCGTCCAGCACCTTCCCCTCGTCCAGCACCTTCTCCTCGTCCAGCACCTTCCCCTCGTCCCTCACTTTCCCCTCGTCCCTCACCTTCCCCTCGTCCAGCACCTTCCCCTCGTCCAGCACCTTCCCCTCGTCCAGCACCTTCCCCTCGTCCCTCACCTTCCCCTCGTCCCTCAACTTCCCCTCGTCCCTCACCTTCCCCTCGTCCAGCACCTTCCCCTCGTCCCTCACCTTCCCCTCGTCCCTCACCTTCCCCTCGTCCCTCACCTTCCCCTCGTCCAGCACCTTCCCCTCGTCCAGCACCTTCCCCTCGTCCAGCACCTTCCCCTCGTCCAGCACCTTCCCCTCGTCCAGCACCTTCCCCTCGTCCAGCACCTTCCCCTCGTCCAGCACCTTCCCCTCGTCCAGCACCTCCACCTCGTCCAGCACCTCCCCCTCGTCCAGCACCTTCCCCTCACCCGGCCCCTTCCAGCCCAGTGTCTGAACACCCCCATAACAATATATATGAAGCACAACAACACCCTGACATCCAATCAGCACCTTGTTCTCCTCCAGGAATTTCAGCTTGATAGTGACATCACTGCGTAATCTCTCATACTTCTCCTTATGTAACAGATACAGCTGCTGTGCCAAATCAATCTTCGGCAGTGTGATAGAATCACGGGGTCCCAGATTCAGCTCCTCAAGGTCTGTGCGATATGCATCGTATTCCAATCTACAATGGCAGCACAGGGTAGATAGAGTAAAATTCCCTCCACAGCACGGGGTTAGATACAGGGTAAAGTCCCTCTACACAATCCCCATCAAACACTCCCAGGACAGGTACAGCACGGGGTTAGATACAGAGTAAAGCTCCCTCTACACTGTCCGCATCAAACACTCCCAGGACAGGTACAGCACGGGGTTAGATACAGAGTAAAGCTCCCTCTACACCGTCCCCATCAAACACTCCCAGGACAGGTACAGCACAGGGTTAGATACAGAGTAAACTCCCTCTGTCCCCATCAAACACTCCCAGGACAGGTACAGCACGGGGTTAGATACAGAGTAAAGCTCCCTCTACACCTTCCCCATCAAACACTCCCAGGACAGGTACAGCACGGGGTTAGATACAGAGTAAATCTCCCTCTACACCGTCCCCATCAAACACTCCCAGGACAGGTACAGCACGGGGTTAGATACCGAGTAAACTCCCTTTACACTGTCCCCATCAAACAGTCCCAGGACAGGTACAGCACAGGGTTAGATACAGAGTAAAGCTCCCTCTACACTGTCCCCATCAAACACTCCCAGGACAGGTACAGCACGGGGTTAGATACAGGGTAAAGCTTCCCCTACACTGTCCCCATCAAACACTCCCAGGACAGGTACAGCACGGGGTTAGATACAGAGTAAAATTCCTTCTACCCTGCACCTTTTGGTTGTTCAATTGTTCTGCTCCCACTTCATACTCCAGGGGTTTCCCCGCTCCCCCTGACCCATTCTCCTCACCAGATGTGGGGTCAGTGGTTTGAACAGTGAGCCTCAGTGAGGTTGAGATCGTCCCAATATTTTGTGTGATGCCATGATCCCAATGCAGGAGAACCAGGTCCCAGAGGTGAATCCCAGAACTGTTATTAATATAGTGAACTGAGCTCTCTGGCAGCACACACACAAAATCAGGTAGTCATGGCCAACTTATTGAACAGAAAATCTCTCCTACCCCAATCCAGCCCCTCAATTGCTAGTGACTAGAGTAATCACAGAATCACAGTGCAAAAGAGGCCCTTCGGCCCATTGTGTCTGCACTGACACGTGAGAAACACCTGACCTACCTACCTCATCCCATTTACCAGCACTTGGCCCATAGCCTTGAATGTTATGACGTGCCAAGTGCTCATCCAGGTACTTTTTAAAGGATGTGAGGCAACCCGCCTCCACCACCCTCCCAGGCAGCGCATTCCAGACCGTCACCACACTCTGGGTAAAAAAGTTTCTCCTCACATCCCCCTAAACCTCCTGCCCCTCACCTTGAACTTATGCCCCCTTGTGACTGACCCTTCAACTAAGGGGAACAGCTGCTCCCTATCCACCCTGTCCATGCCCCTCATAATCTTGTACACCTCGATCAGGTCGTCCCTCAGTCTTCACTGCTCCAACGAAAACAACCCAAGTCTATCCAACCTCTCTTCATAACTTAAATGTTTCATCCCAGGCAACATCCTGGTGAATCTCCTCTGCACCCCCTCCAGTGCAATCACATCCTTCCTATAATGTGGCGACCAGAACTGCACACAGTACTCCAGCTGTGGCCTCACCAAGGTTCTATACAACTCCAACATGACCTCCCTACTTTTGTAATCTATGCCTCGATTGATAAAAGCAAGTGTCCTATATGCCTTTTTCACCACCCCACTAACATGCCCCTCCGCCTTCAGAGATATATGGACACACACACCAAGGTCCCTTTGTTCCTCAGAACTTCCTAGTGTCATGCCGTTCATTGAATACTTCCTCGTTAAATTACTCCATCCAAAGTGTATCACCTCACACTTTTCAGGGTTAAATTCCATCTACCACTTATCTGCACATTTGATCATCCCGTCTATATCTTCCTGTAGCCCAAGACAGGAAAATATGAGCTCTTTCCTACCTTGGTTGTCTTATAGTAACAGGAGGAGGCCATTCAGCCTCTTGCACTATTTAATTATGTCATGGCTGATCTGTATGATGGCTCCATTTACTTGCATTTGTTCCATAATCCTTAACAATCCTCAGCCAACAAATATCTATTAATCAGTATTGAAAACCTCAGTTTATCCCCAGCATCAACTAGCTTTTCAGGGCAGAGAGTTCTAGATTTTACCTCCCCTCTGGACATCACTCCAGGCTCGAATTTTAAGGTTCTGCCCCCTTGTTCTAGACTCGACTCCCTCCCACCACCCCCTCACCACCCCGCCACCATCCTCCCCACAATCACCAGGGCAAATAGTTTCTCTCTACTGGCCTTCTCAAATCCTTTAACCATCTTAAACACCTCAACTAGATCACCCTTAACCTGTTTGACTCTAGGAATAGACAAAAGCAAAACACTGCGGATGCTGGAAATCTGAAATAAAAACAGAAAATGCTGGAAAAGTTCAGCAGGTCTGACAACGTCTGTGGAGGGAGAAACAAGGGTAACGTTTTGGGTCCATATGACCCTTGAAGGACTCTGACGAAGGGTCACACAGACTTGAAATGTTAACTTAGTTTCTCTCCCTAGGAATAGACATCTAGTTTGTACAACACGCCCTCTTAATTTAACCCTTTTGGCCCCAGTATCAATTCCCCTGAAGGGATTGTCACTGGTACTTGTCTCACCTGGCATTCTCAAACAGTTTGATGGTGAGGAGTGTGTCCTCCATGGTCTTATTGACGAGAGTATTGATGCTGGATACGAAGAAGTTGATGGCTCCAAGTAACGTCTCCCCATTCTTACACAGCAGCTTCTGAGTGTCAGCATTGTATCCAAACTCTTCCTGTGGGAGGAGAGGCCATGGAGGCAACCCCAGGGTCAACACAGAGTACACAGAAACCCCCAGGGTCAACACAGAGTACACAGACACACCCAGCATCAGCATGGCATACAGAGGCATTCCCCAGGGTCAGCGGAGAGTGCACAGACACCCCCAGGGTCAACACGGAGTACGCAGACACCCCCAAGGTCAGCGTGAGGTACACAGACACCCCCAGGGTCAACAAAGAGTACACAGACACTCCCAGCGTCAGCGCAGAGTACACAGACACCCCCAGGGTCAGCGTGATGTACACAGACACCCCCAGGGTCAGCGTGATGTACACAGACACCCCCAGGGTCAGCACGGAGTACACAGACACCCCCATGGTCAGCGCAGATTACACAGACACCCCCAGGGTCAGTGCAGAGTACACAGACACCCCCAGGGTCAGCGCAGAGTACACAGACACCCCCAGGGTCAGCACAGAGTACACAGACACCTCAGGGTCAGCGCAGCGTACACAGACACCTCAGGGTCAGCACGGCGTACACAGACACCCCCAGCATCAGTGCAGAGTACACAGACAACCCCAGGGTCAGCATGGGATACACATACACCCCCCAGGGTCAGCGTGAGGTACACAGACACTCTCCAGGGTCAACACAGCGTACAGAGACACTACCCAGGGTCAGTACGGGGTACAGAGACACTCCCCAGGGTCAGCACGGGGTACGGAGACACTCCCCAGGGTCAGCACAGCGTACAGAGACACTCCCCAGGGTCAGCACAGCGTACAGAGACACTCCCCAGGGTCAGCACGAGGTACAGAGACACTCCCCAGGGTCAGCACAGCGTACAGAGACACTCCCCAGGGTCAGCATGGGGTACACAGACACTCCCCAGGGTCAGACATCTCCCACCAACAGCTGGACGAGGTGAAACTCTTGCCCACATTCATGCCTCGCTCTCGCACCCAGCTCACCCTGTTCAATGTGTACCTGGAGTTCTGGTGATTTCTGGCTGAGATCAGAGAAAGACTCGCCCAGGGCCCGTTGTGTCTGCACCATGTTGTAGAAATGATTGGTGAGGGCACGAGCAAGACGCAGTACATTCTCATATTTCCTCTTTGTGTCCCGCAGGAGTTCAATTTGTGCTTCCAACTCGAGGTCCACTGTCCGGGACCCTCGGCCGAATCTTTCCGAGATCAACTGCTTTGTGCACTGCAGACACAGCAAGGATAGTGTCTGTAAAACTGAAGTGTTCCCACAAGCTCGCCCTCACACACTGAATATCAGCTCATACATTCATACACAGATTACAATGCAGAAAGAGAAACTTCCAGAACTGAACATCTACCCAATCCTGCGACAATGTATCACCCAGGCAATGAGTATTCCCAGTCTCAGGGATCTCAACCATTGACCTCAAGGTCATTGATGGTACCACAAGAATGAAGTCTTACTGCTGCCCAGCATCAGCACTGGGGTTTCAGTGGGACATGGGTTTCTAATTTACTCATAGGATGTGGGCGTCGCTGGCTGGGCCCAGCATTTATTGCCCATCCCTAGTTGCCCTTGAGAAGGTGGTGGTGAGCTGCCTTCTTGAACCGCTGCAGTCCATGTGGTGTAGGTACACCCACAGTGCTGGTAGGGAGGGAGTTCCAGGATTTTGACACAGTGACAGTGTAGGAACGGCCGATATATTTCCAAGTCAGGATGTTGTGTTCACACTGACACTCCTTCAACTGTGAAAATACTGAGAATCAATTCTTCCAAATGTATCCCAGAAAACATTTTCAGCGACATAACACTGGATACAGTACTGGTGGGCACAGGGGTCCGTGTGTAACACTGGGTACAGTACTGGTGGGCACAGGGGTCCGTGTGTAACCCTGAGCACAGTACAGGTGGGCACAGGGGTCCGTGTGTAACACTGGGTACAGTACTGGTGGGCACAGGGGTCCGTGTGTAACCCTGGGTACAGTACTGGTGGGCACAGGGGTCCGTGTGTAACACTGGGAACAGTACAGGTGGGCACAGGGGTCTGTGTGTAACACTGGGTACAGTACTGGTGGGCACAGGGGTCCGTGTGTAACACTGGGTACAGTACTGGTGGGCACAGGGGTCCATGTGTAACACTGGGTACAGTACAGGTGGGCACAGGGGTCCGTGTGTAACACTGGGTACAGTACTGGTGGGCACAGGGGTCCGTGTGTAACACTCGGTACAGTACTGGTGGGCACAGGGGTCCGTGTGTAACACTGGGAACAGTACAGGTGGGCACAGGGGTCCGTGTGTAACACTGGGAACAGTACAGGTGGGCACAGAGGTTTATATGTAAGAGTGGGAGGGGGAATGGGGTTGAGGTCCATGCGTAACACAGGGAGGGGGTTGGGTACAGCTCTGTGTTTAACACAGGGAGGGGGTTGGGTACAGCTCTGTGTTTAACACAGGGAGGAGGGTTGGGTACAACTCCATGTTTAACACAGGGAGGGGGGTTGGGTACAGCACCATGTTTAACACAGGGAGGAGGGTTGGGTACAACTCCATGTTTAACACAGGGAGGGGGGTTGGGTACAGCTCTGTGTTTAACACAGGGAGGGGGGTTGGGTACAGCACCATGTTTAACACAGGGAGGGGGGTTGGGTACAGCTCCGTGCTTAACACAGGGAGGGGGTTGGGTACAGCTCTGTGTTTAACACAGGGAGGGGGGTTGGGTACAACTCCATGTTTAACACAGGGAGGAGGGTTGGGTACAACTCCATGTTTAACACAGGGAGGAGGGTTGGGTACAACTCCATGTTTAACACAGGGAGGGGGGTTGGGTACAGCACCATGTTTAACACAGGGAGGGGGGTTGGGTACAGCTCTGTGTTTAGCACAGGGAGGGGGTTGGGTACAGCACCATGTTTAACACAGGGAGGGGGGTTGGGTACAGCTCTGTGTTTAGCACAGGGAGGGGGTTGGGTACAGCACCATGTTTAACACAGGGAGGGGGTTGGGTACAGCACCATGTTTAACACAGGGAGGGGGTTTGGGTACAGCTCTGTGTTTAACACATGGAGGCGGTTGGGTACAGCTCTGTGTTGAACACAAGGAGGGGGTTGTGTACAGCTCTGTGTTTAACACAGGGTGGTGGTTGGGTACAGCTCCGTGTTTAACAGCAGGGAGGGGGTTGTGTACAGCTCTGTGTTTAACACAGGGAGGGGTTTGTGCACAGCTCTGTGTTTAACACAGGGAAGCAGTTGTGCACAACTCTGTGTTTAACACAGGGAGGCAGTTGTGCACAGCTCTGTGTTTAACACAGGGAGGGGATGTGTATAGCTCCATGTTTAACACAGGGAGGGGGTTGGGTACAGCTCTGTGTTTAACACAGGGAGTGGATGTGTACAGCTCCATGTTTAACGCAGGGAGGGGGTTGGGTACAGCTCTGTGTTTAACACAGGGAGTGGATGTGTACAGCTCCATGTTTAACACAGGGAGGGGGGTTGTGTACAGCTCTGTGTTTAACACAGGGAGTGGATGTGTACAGTTCTGTGTGTAACACAGGGAGGGGGTTGGGTACAGCTCTGTGTTTAACACAGGGAGGGGGTTGGGTACAGCTCTGTGTTTAACACAGGGAGTGGATGTGTACAGCTCTGTGTTTAACACAGGGAGTGGATGTGTACAGCTCTGTGTTTAACACAGGCAGTGGATGTGTACAGCTCTGTGTTTAACACAGGGAGTGGATGTGTACAGCTCCATGTTTAACACAGGGAGGGGTTTGTGTACAGTTGTGTGTGTAACGCAGGGAGGGGGTTGGGTACAGCTCTGTGTTTAACACGGAGGTATAATATAAAATGGGATTGCTCCCCACCTCGCACTAACCTTGTAGGTGTTGATTCCCCACTTTTTCACAATGTCGAACTTCTCCCCAGCAATCCCACGGGTAGGTTCCTCACCGCTCATTACTGGGCCGCTCTGGGACTGGTGAATGTTACTGGATCCTGGAATGTAACACAGCAATAGAGGGTCAGAGCAGCGAGTCAGGCAATCGGGCCTTTGACTCAGCTGCATTGCTGCTCAGCTCTGCCTTAGAGAATCCTGGAGAGGATGGTCCGTTTCAGACTGAGAAATAAAACACACACTGCATGGGAGAATTAACCCTTAAAGAACCGCCACTGTCCTCACTAAAACATTTCATCAAACGTGAGGAGTTTAAGCAGTTGAACTGCAGGATGACATTCAGACAAAACATGTCATTATTCTCCTGTCACTACCGGGTTTGGTTGAGGTGAACAAGCTGAGATAAAGTTGACAGATGAGGCACAAAGTGGAAATTGGGCATGTTTCCTTATGGAGGGGCAGTTGGAAGAAAGTTTACCAGACAGGCAGGCACATACCAGAATGTCTGAGTGGCCATGGACAATGGATTAGACAGACAGGATTGGGTGCCTGTGAATGGCAACTGGGAAGCTGGTTAGAGATACATGTGTGTGCATGTTCTTTTTATTAATTCTTTCATGGGATGCGGGCATCACTGGCTGGGCCAGCATTTATTGCCCATCCCTAGTTGCCCTTGAGAAGGTGGTGGTGAGCTGCCTTCTTGAGTCGCTGTAGTCCATGTGGTGTAGGTACACCCACAGTGCTGTTAGGGAGGGAGCTCCAGGATTTTGACCCAGTGACAGTGAAGGAACGGCCGATATATTTCCAAGTCAGGATGGTGAGTGGCTGGAGAGGAACATCCAGGTGGTGGTGTTCCCATCTATCTGCTGCCCTTGCCCTTCTAGATGGTAGTGGTCGTGGGTTTTGAAGGTTCTGTCTAAGGACCCTTGGTGAATTCCTACATTGTATCTTGTAGATGGTACACACTGCTGCTACTGTGCATCAGTGGTGGAGGGAGTGAATGTTTATGGATTTGGCGGCAATCAAGCCAAATGCTTTGTTCTAGACAGTGTCAAGCTTCTTCAGTGTTGTGGGAGCTGCACTCATCCAGGCAAGTGAGGAGTATTCCATCACACTCCTGACTTGTGCCTTGTAGATGGTGGACAGGCTTTGGGGAGTCAGGAGGTGGGTTATTCTCCACAGGATTCCCAGTCTCTGACCTGCTCTGGTAGCTACAGTATTTATATTTATATATATATATATTATATATATATATTTATATATATTTATATGGCTAGTCCAGTTTCTGGTCAATGGTAACCCCCATGATGTTGATAGTGGGGGATTCAGTGATGATAATGCCATTGAATGTCAACGGTCGATGGTTGGATTCTCTCTTGTTGGAGATGGTCATTGCCTGACACTTGTGTGGTGTGAATGTTACTTGCCACTTGTCAGCACAAGCCTGGATATTGTCCAGGTCTTGCTGCATTTGGACATGGACTGCTTCAGTATGTGAGGAGTTGTGAATGGTGCTGAAATTGGGCAATCTAAGTGAACACCCCCACTTCTGACCTTATGATGGAAGGAAGGTCATTGATGAAGGAGCTGAAGGTGGTTGGGCCGAGGACACTACCCTGAGGAACTCCTGCAGTGATGTCCTGGAGCTGAGATGACTGACCTCCAACAACCGCAACCACCTTCCTTTGTGCTAGGTATGACTCCAACCATGTCGTCAACTGTGATGGGGATAGTCTCGAACTTCAAAAGGGGCATAGACATGTTGGTGAGTTGGGCAGACAAGTGGCAGATGAACTTCAATACAGAGAAGAGTGAAGTGATTCATTTTGGCAGGAAGAATATGGAGAGACAGTATAAAGTAAAGGGTGAAACTCTAAAGGAGGTGCAGGAACAGAGGGACCTTGGTGCATATGTACATAAGTCATTGAAGATAGTGGGGCACACTGAGATGCAGTTAATTAAGCGTATAGTATCTTAGGCTTTATTAATAGGGGAACTGAGTACAAGAGTAAGGAGGTCATGTTGAACTTGTATAAGACACTGGTTAGGCCTCACCTGGAGTACTGGGTCCAGTTCTGGGCCCCATGCTTAAGGAAGGATGTGAAGGCATTGGAGAGAGTACAGGGGAGATTCACAAGAATTATTCCAGTGATAAAGAACTGCAGCCAAGAGGAAGAAAAGAAGGCTGAGAGGCAACTTGATAGAGAGATCGTCAAGATCCTGAGGAGTTATGGACAGGGTAAACAATAAGAAATTGTTCCCACTCGAGAGAGCATCAAGAACTGGAGGGCACTGATTCAAAATAATTGGCAAAAGGAGTAAAAGTGATGGGAGGAGAAATGTTTCCACACAGAAACTTCCTGAGAGGCTGGTGGAGGCAGGTTTGGTCGATCTATTCAAAAGGGTTGTTACCTGAAAAGAAAGAATGTGCAAGTTACAGTGATAAGGCAGGGGAGTGGGAAATGCTCTTTCAGAGAGCCAGTGCAGACTCAATGGGCCGAGTGGCCTCCTTCTGCACTGTAAAGAAAAAGATTCTGCCATTCTCATTGACTCCAGTTTTGCTAGGGCTCCTTGATGCCACACTCAGTTGCCTTGATGTCAAGAGCAGTCACTCTGACCTCACCTCTGGAGTTCAGCTCTCCTGCCCGTGTTTGGACCAAGGCTGTAAAGAGGTCAGGAGCTGAGTGACTCTGGCGTCAGTGAGCAGGTTATTGTTTAGTAAGTGCTGCTTGATAACATTGTAAATGACCGCTTTCATTACTTTACTGATGATCAAGAGTGGACTGATGGGGCAGTAATTGGCCGGATTGGATTTGTTCTGCTTTTTGTGAAAAGGACACACCTGGGCAATTTTCCACATAGCCGGGTAGATGTGGTTTCCAATTTAATCAGACCCAGGAGAGCTCTGGGTAATGTGAGGTGAAAGGGAGTGTGGGGGATCTGCCAATGGACAGTGACATCGTGGTAATGTCCCTGAACTATCCAGGCTAATACTCTGGGATCAAGGGTTCAAATCCCAGCACAGTAGCCGGTGGAATCTAAATTTAATTAGTAAAATCTGCAATTGAAAGCTAGTCTCAGTAATGGTGATTCACTAATGTCCTTTAGGGAAGGAAATCTCCACCCTAACCCAGTTTGGCACACATGTGAGTCCAGACCCACAGCAATGTGGTCGACTTTGAACTGCCCTCTGAAATGGCCCAGCAAGCCACACAGCTTAAGGGCAGTTAGGGATGGGCAACAATAAGGCTTGCCAGCAATGCCCACATCCCACAAAAGAATAAGAGTTCAGTAACTGCAGTGCAAGGAGGGGTATGTAATTGATTCCAATCACCAGGTAGGGCAACAATCCAACATTCCTGCTCCTAATGACTGTCAAATGACCCCTAAGTTCGAGAGAGTGGGAAAATTCAGTAATAGAAAGTGTGCGAGGCAGCTCAAACAGGGGATTCTACCTGTGTGATTGGTTGAGAGAGAGAGGGAGAGAGAAACAATGTGTGTGAGAGGAAAAGGGAGAGAAAGTGTGAGGGGGAAGAGTGCGGGGGGGGGGGGAGAGAGCGCGAGGGGGGGAGAGAGCGCGAGGGGGGGGGATAGAGCGCGAGGGGGGGATAGAGCGCGAGGGGGAGAGAGCGCGAGGGGGGGAGAGAGCGCGAGGGGGGGGAGAGAGCGCGAGGGGGGGGAGAGAGCGCGAGGGGGGGAGAGAGCGCGAGGGGGGGAGAGAGCGCGAGGGGGGGAGAGAGCGCGAGGGGGGGAGAGAGCACGAGGGGGGATAGAGCGCGAGGGGGGATAGAGCACGAGGGGGGATAGAGCACGAGGGGGGGATAGAGCGCGAGGGGGGGAGAGAGCGCGAGGGGGGGAGAGAGCGCGAGGGGGGATAGAGCGCGAGGGGGGGAGAGAGCGCGAGGGGGGGAGAGAGCGCGAGGGGGGGGAGAGAGCGCGAGGGGGGGGATAGAGCGCGAGGGGGGGGATAGAGCGCGAGGGGGGGATAGAGCGCAAGGGGGGGATAGAGCGCGAGGGGGGGATAGAGCGCGAGGGGGGGATAGAGCGCGAAGGGGGATAGAGCGCGAAGGGGGATAGAGTGCGAGGGGGGATGGAGCGTGAGGGGGGATAGAGCACGAGGGGGGATAGAGCGCGAGGGGGGGAGAGAGCGCGAGGGGGAGAGAGAGCGCGAGGGGGGGGATAGAGCGCGAGGGGGGGATAGAGCGCGAGGGGGGGATAGAGCGCGAGGGGGGGATAGAGCGCGAGGGGGGATAGAGTGCGAGGGGGGATAGAGTGCGAGGGGGGATAGAGCGCGAGGGGGGATAGAGTGCGAGGGGGGGATAGAGCGCGAGGGGGAGAGAGCGCGAGGGGGGGATAGAGCGTGAGGGGGAGAGAGGCAGATCGACAGAGAGAGAGGTTGTGGGATTGAGAGAATGAGGGTATCAGAGGAAGACAGATACTCCATATTGGACTCAGATTCCAGTTGTAAAGGGAGGTGGGGGGTCACAATCACAATTTGCTGATTTCTATATGGGACTTGAATGTCAAGGCACTCAGGCACTTCACTAAAATAACAAATGGAGCAGAAAAGATCAGAGAAAGGGATGGAATGGAGGTGTGTGAGGGTAGGCACAGTCTGAGGGGTGGGGTGAGGGAGGGGTGTGAGGGTAGGCACAGTCTGAGGGGTGGGGTGAGGGAGGGGTGTGAGGGTAGGCACAGTCTGAGGGGTGGGGTGAGGGAGGGGTGTGAGGGTAGGCACAGTCTGAGGGGAGAGGGTGAGGGAGGGGTGTGAGGGTAGGCACAGTCCGAGGGGTGGGGTGAGGGAGGGGTGTGGGGGTAGGCACAGTCTGAGGGGTGGGGTGAGGGAGGGGTGTGAGGGTAGGCACAGTCTGAGGGGTGGGGTGAGGGAGGGGTGTGAGGGTAGGCACAGTCTGAGGGGAGAGGGTGAGGGAGGGGTGTGAGGGTAGGCACAGTCTGAGGGGTGGGGTGAGGGAGGGGTGTGGGGGTAGGCACAGTCTGAGGGGAGAGGGTGAGGGAGGGGTGTGAGGGTAGGCACAGTCTGAGGGGTGGGGTGAGGGAGGGGTGTGGGGGTAGGCACAGTCTGAGGGGAGAGGGTGAGGGAGGGGTGTGAGGGTAGGCACAGTCTGAGGGGAGAGGGTGAGGGAGGGGTGTGAGGGTAGGCACAGTCTGAGGGGAGAGGGTGAGGGAGGGGTGTGGGGGTAGGCACAGTCTGAGGGGAGAGGGTGAGGGAGGGGTGTGAGGGTAGGCACAGTCTGAGGGGAGAGGGTGAGGGAGGGGTGTGGGGGTAGGCACAGTCTGAGGGGAGAGGGTGAGGGAGGGGTGTGAGGGTAGGCACAGTCTGAGGGGAGAGGGTGAGGGAGGGGTGTGAGGGTAGGCACAGTCTGAGGGGTGGGGTGAGGGAGAGGTGTGAGGGTAGGCACAGTCTGAGGGGAGAGGGTGAGGGAGGGGTGTGAGGGTAGGCACAGTCTGAGGGGGTGGGGTGAGGGAGGGGTGTGAGGGTAGGCACAGTCTGAGGGGAGAGGGTGAGGGAGGGGTGTGAGGGTAGGCACAGTCAGAGGGGAGAGGGTGAGGGAGAGGTGTGAGGGTAGGCACAGTCTGAGGGGTGGGGTGAGGAAGGGGTGTGAGGGTAGGCACAGTCTGAGGGGTGGGGTGAGGGAGGGGTGTGAGGGTAGGCACAGTCTGAGGGGAGAGGGTGAGGGAGGGGTGTGAGGGTAGGCACAGTCTGAGGGGAGAGGGTGAGGGAGGGGTGTGAGGGTAGGCACAGTCTGAGGGGAGAGGGTGAGGGAGGGGTGTGAGGGTAGGCACAGTCTGAGGGGGTGGGGTGAGGGAGGGGTGTGAGGGTAGGCACAGTCTGAGGGGAGAGGGTGAGGGAGGGGTGTGAGGGTAGGCACAGTCTGAGGGGTGTGGGGGTGAGGGAGGGGTGTGGGGGTAGGCACAGTCTGAGGGGGTGGGGTGAGGGAGGGGTGTGAGGGTAGGCACAGTCTGAGGGGGTGGGGTGAGGGAGGGGTGTGAGGGTAGGCACAGTCTGAGGGGGTGGGGTGACGGAGGGGTGTGAGGGTAGGCACAGTCTGAGGGGAGAGGGTGAGGGAGGGGTGTGGGGGTGAGGGAGGGGTGTGGGGGTAGGCACAGTCTGAGGGGTGTGGAAGGGAAACGTGGGGTGATGGGGAGGCCTGGGGGCTATGCACAGTTTAAGGGCCGGGGTGAGGGGTACCCGGTCTGGATTGGAAGAAAAGCAGGTTTCAGGGAACAATGACCATTCTGCAGAGGATCACTCAGCAACGGGGAGCAGGGGAGGGGTGGGGGAGAGGGCAAAGGGTATTTTCCTATATTTTGGGAGGGACGGAGGGGATCGGGGCAGGGAAGCTGGCGTGGGCACAGCATGTACCTGGCGAGGTGTTGCCCATACTGGCTAGCCTGCTGGGTGCTGATCTGCTGGGTGAGATGAGCACACCCCATTGTGTTGGGGCTTTCACACGAGTGCCTGGAAACATCAAGAGGGGAAATGGAGAGATGGAGGAAAAAGATAGGGGGGGTGGGGGAGGGAGAGAGGAATAAAAGATACCAACATATCAGAATGTAGCACAGACACAGTAATAATGCTGAGGGGTAGCAATGGGCAACAAAACAGGCAGATAGGGTCAGAGGAGGCAGCTTTCCACAGTCAAATCATGGGTTCAAGACTCACTCCAGAGATCACAGCACATAATTCAGCACAGAGTCATAGAGCCTCACAGCACGGAAAGAGGCCCTTCGACCCATCGTGTCCCTGCCGGCCATCAAACCCCTATCTATTCTAATCCAGCACTCGGCCTGTAGCCCTGTGAGCTGAGGTGTTTCAAGTGCTCATCTAAATACTTTTTAAATGTTGTGAGGGTTCCTGCCTCTACCACCCCCTCAGGCAGTGAGTTCCAGATTCCAACCACCCTCTGGGTGAAAAAATCCCTCCTCAAATCCACTCTAAACCTCCTGCCTCTTACCCTAAATCTATGCCCCTTGGTTATTGGCTCCTCTACTAAAGGAAAAGTTTCTTCCTATCTGTGGCCCTCATAATTTTGTTTACCTCTATCAGGTCCCCCCTCAGCCTTCTCTGCTCTAAGGAAAACAACCCCAGCCTATCCAGTGTCTCTGAAACGCTCCAGCCCAGGCAACATCCTGGTGAATCTCCTCTGCACCCCCTCCAGTGCAATCACATCCTTCCTATAATGTGGCGACCAGAACTGCACACAGTACTCCAGCTGTGGCCTCACCAAGGTTCTATACAACTCCAACATAACCTCCCTGCTCTTGTATTCAATGCATCGACTAATAAAGGTAAGTATCCCATAAGCCTTCTTAACCACCTTATCTACCTGTGCTGCTGCCTTCAGGGATCTATGGACATGGACATCAAGATCTCTCTGATCCTCAGTACTTCCTAGGGTCCTATCTTTCATCGTGTACTCCCTGCCTTGTTAGTGCTCCCAAAATGCATCACCTCACATTTCTCAGGATTAAATTCCATTTGCCACTGTTCTGCCCATCTTACCAGCCCATCCAGATTGTCCTGTAGTCTAAGGCTTCCCTCCTTGCCATTTACCACATAATTAAGTTTTGTGTCATTTGCGAACTTACTGATCATACCTCCTACGTTCATGCCTAGATCATTAACGTACACTACAAACAGCAAGGGGTCCAGCACTGAACCCTGCGGTATGCCACTGTACACAGGCTTCCAGTCACAAAAACAACATTCAATCATCACCCTTTGCCTCCTGCCACTAAGTCAATTTTGGATCTTGTTTGCCAAATTACCCTGGATCCCATGGGCTCTTACCTTCTTGACCATTCTCCCAAGCGAGACATTGTCAAAAGCCTTACTGAAGTCCATGTAGGGTAATGGTCGATGGATGCCCTTGCGAATGGGAAGTTGTCTCAAGTGGTGTTCCACAGGGCTCAGTGTTGGGACCCTTGCTGTTTGTGTTATATATTAACGATTTGGACGTGAACGTGGGGGGCACGATTTGCAGATGACACAAAGATTGGCTGAGTAGTGGATAGTGTAGAGGATAGTCATAATCTCCAAAACGATATAGATGGGCTGGTGGAGTGGGCGGTAAAGTGGCAGATGGATTTTAACATAGAGAAGTGTGAGATCATACATTTAGGGAGGTCAAACAGTTACAGGGATTACACAATAAATGGGAATATACTAAGAGGGATAGATGAAATGAGAGATCTTGGCGTACAAGTACACAGGTCCCTGAAAGCAGCAGTTCAAGTAGACAAGGTTGTAAAGAAGGCATATGGAATGCTCTCCTTCATTGGCAGAAGTATAGAATAGAAGAGTAAGGATATAATGTTGGAATTGTATAAAACACTGGTGAGGCCACAACTGGAGTATTGTGTGCAGTTCTGGTCATCACAATACAGGAAGGATGTAATAGATCTGGAGAGAGTGCAGAGGAGGTTTACAAGAATGTTGCCAGGGTTAGAAAAGTGTAGCTACAAGGAGAGATTGGATAGGTTGGGATTATTTTCTTTAGAACAAAGAAGGCTGAGAGGTGACTTGATTGAGGTGTACAGAATTATGAGGGGAATCGATAGAGTGGACAGGATCAAATTGTTTCCCTTGATGGAGAATTCTAGAACCAGGGGACATAGATTCAAGATAAGTGGCAGAAGGTGTAGGGGGGACATGAGGAAGAACTTTTTTACGCAGAGGGTAGTGGGTGTCTGGAATTCGCTGCCCAAGTTGGTGGTAGAGGCAGAAACTCTAAACTCTTTTAAAAAGTCCCTGGATCTGCACCTTAAGTGCTGTAAGCTGCAGGGCTATGGGCCGGGTGCAGGAAGGTGGGATTAGAAATGGCACCTGGGTGTCCTCGGGCTGGCATGGACAAGATGGGCTGAATGGCCTCCTTCTGTGCTGTAACTTTTCTATGGTTCTAGGCTACATCAACTGCACTACCTTCATCTACACACCTAGTTACTTCCTCGAAAAATTCAATCAAATTTGTTAGACATGACCTTCCCCTGACAAAGCCATGCTGAATATTCTTGATTAATCCCTGCCTCTACAAGTGGAGTTTAATTCTGTCCCTCAGAGTTTTTTCCAAAAGTTTCCCTACCACTGATGTTAGACTCACTGGCCGATAGTTCCCTGGTTTATCCTTACTACCCTTCTTGAATAATGGTACCACATTCATTGTCCTCCAGTCCTCTGGCACCTGTCCTGTGGCCAGAGAGGGTTTGAAACTCAGTGTCAGAGCCCCTGCAATCTCCTGCATTGCCTCCCACAGCAGCCTGGGTTACATCTCATCCACTATTAAGCCCGCTAAAACTCCTCCCTCTCAATGCAAATTTGTTCAAGTATATCACAGTTCTCCTGATTTCTCCACCTACATCGTCCTTCTCTACGGTGAATATTGATGCACAGTAAACATTTAAAACCTCTCCTACCTCTTCCAGTTCCTCACAGAGATTGTCATTTTGGTCTCTAATTGGCCCTCTTTCCCTGGTTATTCTCTTGCCCCTAACGTACTTATAAAACACCTTTGGATTTTCCTTTAATTTACTCACCAGTGTTTTCTTCTTGCCCCCTCTTCGCTCCCCTAATTTCTTTTTTAAGTAACCCCCTGCAATTTCTAAACTCCTCCAGGGCTTCTGCTGTTTTGAACCCTCAGTATATACCAGTGCTGGTATTGCAGGAGCACTGCACTGTCAGAGGGTCAGTACCGAGGGAGTGCTGCATTGTCAGAGGGACAGTACCGAGGAAGCGCTGCATTATCAGAGGGTCAGTACCGAGGGAGCGCTGCACTGTCAGAGGGTCAGTACCAAGGGAGTGCTGCACTGTCAGAGGGTCAGTACCGAGGAAGCGCTGCATTGTCAGAGGGTCAGTACCGAGGGAGCACTGCACTGTCAGAGGGTCAGTACCGAGGGAGTGCTGCACTGTCAGAGGGTCAGTACTGAGGGAGTGCTGCACTGTCAGAGGGTCAGTACTGAGGGAGTGCTGCACTGTCAGAGGGTCAGTACTGAGGGAATGCTGCACTGTCAGAGGGTCAGTACTGAGGGAGTGCTGCACTGTGAGAGGGTCTGTACTGAGGGAGTGCTGCACTGTCAGAGCTGCCATCCTTCAGATGAGACATAAGTTGAACCGCTTCTACAATTTCTCGTGAGTTATATAGAATCAGAGTCATTATGGCACAGGAGGCCATTCAGCCCATGCCATCTTTCTATAGATCATCACAGTCTGTGCCATTCTCCCTGTTCTATCCCCATAGCCCTGTCACTATACTTCCCTCAAATACCATCCAATTTCCGTTTGAAATCATTGTTCAGCTCCGCTTCCACCACCCTTGTCGGCAGTGAGTTCCCTGTCATTAACTCTCGCTGTGTCAAAAAGTTCTTCCTTGCATATCTTTGCTGAAAATTTAAATCTTGTCCGCTGAAGATGTTGAAGATTCCATGGCGGTATGTGAAAATGACGAGAGCCGTCTCCTGATGTTCAGGTCAATGTTCCTCCCTTAGCCAATATCACTAAACAACTCACTAAACAACCAAAAACATTTTCACTACTAACTGAGTCCATGACTGCCTCTGGATCCTTGCTGTCTTCCACATGCCTGCCAAGTGGGCTTTCAGAGTGCTCAAACAAAAATGCACTCGCCAAATCGTTTCGAAGAGGAACCAACTGGCAGTCATTGTAACAGCAGGGACAGACACTGCTGCTTACATTTGTTCACCCACTGTTGGCCTATTTTACATCAATTGATGATACACCAGAGTCGGTAACAATTTCTACCTCAGTCCTCCGTCAGCCTCAAGGATCACTCCCTAAGCCGTATATTTGAATAAGCAGTAACAAAACCAGCTTTAAATTTCCAACTGTGAAGAGCACGTATCAGTGAGAGTGGGATTGGTCTTAAGTAACAATCGCAGCCAGCACTGAGAGTCAGAGAGCGATACAGCACACAAGGAAGTCATTCAGCCCATCCTGCCTTTGCTGGCTCTTTGAAAGAACAATCCAATTAATCCCACTCCCCCTGCTCTTTCCCCATAGCCCTGTAAGTTTTTCTCCTTCGGGTTTTTATCCAATTCCCTTTTGAAAGTTATCATTGAATTTCACCGCCCTTTCAGGCAGCACATTCCAGATCACAACAACTTGCTGCATAAACTAAAAGCTCTCATTGCCTCCTTGCCCTTTTGCCAATCACCTTCAGTCTGTGTCCCTCTGGTTATGACCCTGTGGCCACTGGAAACAGTTTCACCTTATTTATTATATTTTGAACACCTTTATTAAATCTCCCCTTAGCCTTCTCTGCTCTAAGGAAAACAATCCCAGCTTCTCCAGTCTCTCCGCATTAGTCTGAAGGCTGTCATCCCTGAGTGAAGCAGTGTGTCCCATGCGGAAGGGGTTAGCAATGTGTCAGTGCAGGAATGAGGTGTGTGGGAAAATGGGATAATGACAGCACTGAGCGTTTACTGGATGCAGAGACCTGGGAAAGCCACAGCTCCTCATTGTTCACCATGGTTCCCCAGCCAGGAGTGATACAGACTGAGCATGAGTAACACTGCCAGCTGCAGCTGGAGGTGACAAACCCTCCAGCAGCTCTGCTGAAACTTCACTTATCTCCTCTCGCCAACACCTTGGGTCTTGAGTCCTCCTTCACGCCCTGTACCAGTGGGGCCTGGGATTGAACACTTGGCCTTCGGGGTCTGTGTGTGGACTTTTTTTAAACATGGAACCAAACAGGGATTATAAACATCATTTCAGCAAAACTGTAACTTTGAACAATCTAGTTGAGTAAATTACTGCCTACTAGGTTTATAAATCCTGACTTTCGGCACCAGATTGAACACAGACTTTCCTTCCTGACTGCTGTCTACCGCCCTGTCCTTCCATGGGAGCTGTACTTCCTCTAGCTTGCCTGCAATTTAGAAGAATAGAAATGAGAAACAATGACACGCTATTCTTTGGACATTGTGATTGCTGAGGGTCTGTGCCACACTGACACAGTCACTGTGCCTGGTTACCCCATGTACCAACACAGGGCACCACTGGCACTGAGACAGTCAATATTTAACATTCAGTTTGGCTTCCTTCACCAGCACCAACCCACGGACCAGACAACTCCACCTCACCGCACCCTAAACCCCTCTCCCATTTTCCATGCAAAACTCACTCCTCAAATATACCCTTATGATGGAATAACCCCCTCAATCCTCCCCTACCCTTCCTTTCCCTTTGAAAGTTACCCTTCCTAACCCTCCCACACCCAGCACCGCTCACTCACCTTTGATTGTACCTGTGGCGATTATCGCTTCTGCTGTTCCTCCGTAGCCACCTGACACAATACTAGTTTCATTTAGATTCGGGCCTGAAACCATCACTTGCTGAAGGTCCTGGGCACAGAGAAAGGAAGAGCTTACAGCACAGCTCACAACACGGCTCCAAACGAGCAGAAACAATTGAC
Organism: Isurus oxyrinchus; assembly: GCA_026770705.1. NCBI lineage: Eukaryota > Metazoa > Chordata > Chondrichthyes > Lamniformes > Lamnidae > Isurus > Isurus oxyrinchus. The sequence goes on from JANJGN010000011.1 coordinate 1,450,242, forward strand.
TATGCCTTTACCGTTCGTAATCAGAACTCAGCCAAACGATGCACCCACTCCCCCCTCCCACCTAGCCCAGTGCTGTCTCCTGACTCACAGGGTGTCTACTCTGATATCAGCGCAAATCCAGGAGATGGTGCGCAAAGAGTGAGCGAGAGCACGGAGGTTGTGCGAATCTGTTGTGAGTGAAGGTAATGTACAATAAGTATACCTGGGCAGGCACCTCTGGTTTAAGGAAAAGGCTCTCATTCAGGTTTCAGTGAAGCTCAGATCCTGTACAGGATAAACTCTCCAATGTTCAAATCACTGTAAGAGGTAAGTAGATTTCCTGTGTCCATGCATACAAAAGGTAACACTGCCTGGGTGTTGGGAATTGTTGGTGTGGAGAATGTTTTGCATCAGTTAGTGAAACACCTTGTGAACCACGTTCCCCCTGACACTCAAATCCCCAGAGTCCGATTTACATTAATTCCTGGCTGTTCCCTGTTCAGCATGCTGGGAAGTGACATTACCTGCTCCAAACTATCATCCTCTGGTAAACCAGCCGTGTCCCCATTACTGTTTATGGCAATTTCCATTGTGGCCGCCTTTCCCATGATCCCGTCTGTCATTGTTCAGGTCTGTTGGAGAACACACAAAATAAATATGCAGGTTAAAGGTGAAAGATCCCTCAGTACATGGAGATCCCCCCAAGGACCTGGCCAACCTCCCTCCCTCAACCCAAACTACCAATCACTGCCTAATGAGACGTACACTTAATTACCATTTATGGGATCACACTATGCACAAAACAGCTGCCACATTTACCAACATAAGTAATTGAATGCAGTGGGCAAGATATTTGCTATGCTGTATAAAGATACAATCACTCACTCTCTGAGGAAAGCGGCAAACAACTGCAGCAGTTTCAGTTAATTGGCTCCCTCCCTCACTCACATGGGACAGGCAAGCAGCCCAGGGTCAGACCACCTGAAGACGCCGTGGTCAATCCGCCGGGGTCAATCTGCCAGGGTCAGACCGCCTGAAGACGCCGGGGTCAATCCACCTAAAGCCGCCGGAGTCAGTCTGGGGGGTCAGACTGCCTGAAGACGCCGGGGTCAGCCCGCCGGGGTCAATCCGCCGGGTCAGACCGCCTGAAGCCGCCCGGGTCAGTCTGCTGGGGTCAGTCCGCCTGAAGCCGCCGGGGTCAGTCTGCTGGGGTCAGTCCGCCTGAAGCCGCCGGGGTCAGTTAGCCCAATTGTTGTTAAAAACCCACCTGGGTCACTAATGTCCTTTAGGGAAGGAAATCTGCCAACCTTACCCGGTCTGGCCTACATGTGACTCCAGACCCACAGCAATGTGGCCAACTCTTAACTGCCCTCTGAAATGGCCTAGCAAACTACTCACTTGTATTCAAAAATCTTGTGAATGAATAATATGGGGGATCAAGAGGGGATGTGGGGGAGAAGAGAGGAGGTTAGGAGAGGGAGAGTATGAGGGAATTACAGTTTGAGTTTTACAAGCCCGCAGACTATGGGAGGGAGGTGAATGAATCGGCAGGGACTGGGATCCACACAGACAGAGACAGACAGTAGCTGATGGCGTGACTGAAGTACTTATCAGAGATGCATTCAGCTCTTGTTCGCTGCTGAGACTTGTCAAGTACCGTTTTACAGAGATCCAATTATAACCATCTAGCCCCATTCCAAGCATTAACTCTGCTCCCAGGCACTGTGGGGCTCTGACTCACTCACATAGGTGGTACTCGACTAGAATCCCTGCCCCTCTCAGAGCTCTCAGTGACAGCAATGACAGCACCAAGGGCAAAACTCAATCATCAGTTGGTACTGATAACGAAGGATGGCAAATGTAGCATTGTAACTTTACAGGGCCATGATACACGTGTGTCTGTATTTACAGGGCCATGATACACGTGTGTCTGTATTTACAGGGCCATGATACACGTGTGTCTGTATTTACAGGGCCATGATACACGTGTGTCTGTATTTACAGGGCCATGATACACGTGTGTCTGTATTTACAGGGCCATGATACACGTGTGTCTGTATTTACAGGGCCATGATACACGTGTGTCTGTATTTACAGGGCCATGATACACGTGTGTCTGTATTTACAGGGCCATGATACACGTGTGTCTGTATTTACAGGAGCTTCGCGCGGTGTGTGTCAGTAATTACAGGGGTGTTCGGGGTATGTGTCGATCTGAAGGGGAGACAGTGGAGTGTTATTGGACTAGTAATCCATATGAACACACTCGACCTCTCCCTCCAGCAGCCCCGACACACCCTATTTCTAAGCCGTCGGTGCCCCCAGTTTCATTTTATTCTTCGTCCCATCCTGCGCCTCAACAAGAAACTTTGCCTCTTTCAGGTGCAAAGGAACACAAGCTCCAACAACTCATCAACACCAATACCCATCCAGGACCCTCCACCCCTGCCTGTCCCTCCGTCCCCACCCCATCTTCCAATCCCAGCCCCAGCCGTGTATTCACTATACCCCCTTACCTTCCCCTCTCCGATGCTGAACGTTCAGTGTTCAGCAAAGGACTTAGTTTCATACCCTTACGCCCTCACCTCAATGAATTTCGGGCTCGGCATGATGCTGAACTCTTCTTCCGCCGTCTTCGTCTCCTGGCTCACTTCTTTGGGCAGGAGTCCTCTCCCAGTTCAACGGATCCTTTCACCCACCTCCAATATTCTCCCTCCACCTGGACCCCTCCCTCTGGATTCTTACCTTCTCTTGGTCTTTTCATTGAGAACTGTCGGCGCGACATTAGTCGTCTCAATTTCTCTGCTCCTTTCACCCATTCTAACCTGTCTCTCTCTGAACTTACTGCACTCCATTCTCTCAGGTCCAACCCTGACATTGTCATCAAACCCGCTGACAAGGGTGGTGCTGTTGTTGTCTGGCGCACTGACCTCTACCTCGCGGGGGCTGAGCGTCAACTCGCAGACACTTCCTCCTACCTCTCCCTGGACCATGACCCCACCACTGAACATCAAGCCATTGTTTCCAGGATTGTCACTGACCTCATCTCCTCTGGGAATCTTCCTCCCACAGCTTCCAACCTGATAGTCTCCCAAACTCGGACGGCCCGCTTCTATCTCCTACCTAAAATCCACAAACAGAACTGTCCCGGTAGACCGATCGTGTCAGCTTGCTCCTGCCCCATAGAACTCATTTCTTGTTATCTTGGCTCCCTTCTCTCTCCCCCTGTCCAGTCCCTTCCCACCTACATCCGTGATTCCTCTGACACCCTACATCATGTCAACAATTTCCAGTTCCCTGGCCCCAATCTCCTCCTCTTCACCATGGACGTCCAATCCCTCTACACCACCATCTCCCACCGGGATGGTCTGAGGGCCCTTAGCTTCTTCCTTGAACAGAGGCCCAAACAATCCCCATCCACCACTACTCTCCTCCGTCTGGCTGAACTTGTTCTCACACTGAACAATTTCTCCTTCAACTTCTCTCACTTTCTCCAAATAAAAGGTGTGGCTATGGGTACCCGCATGGGCCCCAGCTATGCCTGTCTCTTTATGGGGTATGTGGAACATTCCTTGTTCCAGTCCTACTCCGGCCCCCTTCCACAACTCTTTCTCCGGTATATCGATGATTACTTCGGTGCTGCTTCATGCTCTCGTCGGGACTTGGAAAAATTTTATTAATTTTGCTTCCAATCTCCACCCCTCCATCATTTTCACGTGGTCCATCTCTGACACTTCCCTTCCCTTCCTTGACCTCTCTGTCTCAATCTCTGGTGATAGACTGTCCACCAATATCCATTACAAACCTACCGACTCCCACAGCTACCTCGACTACAGCTCCTCACACCCCGCTTCCTGTAAGGACTCCATCCCATTCTCTCAGTTCCTTCGCCTCCGTCTCATCTGTTTTGATGATGCCACTTTCAAAAACAGTTCCTCTGACATGTCCTCCTTCTTCCTTAACCGAGGTTTTCCACCCACGGTGGTTGACAGGGCCCTCAACTGTGTCTGGCCCATCTCCCGCGCATCCACCTTCACACCTTTCTCTCCCTCCCAGAACCATGAAAGAGTCCCCCTTGTCCTCACTTATCACCCCACCAGCCTCCGCATTCAAAGGATCATCCTCCACCATTTCCGCTAACTCCAGCATGATGCCACCACCAAACACATCTTCCCTTCACCACCCCTGGCGGCATTCCACAAGGATTGTTCCCTCTGGGACACCCTGGTCACTCCTCCATCACCCCTTACACCTCAACCCTCTCCAACGGCACCTTCCCATGCAACCACAGAAGGTGCAACACCTGCCCCTTTACTTCCCTCCTCCTTACTGTCCAAGGGCCCAAACACTCCTTTCAAGTGAAGCAGCATTTCACTTGCACTTCCCTCAACTTAGTCTACTGCATTCGCTGCTCCCAATGTGGTCTCCTCTACATTGGAGAGACCAAATGCAGACTGGGTGACTGCTTTGCAGAACACCTTCGGTCTGTCCACAAGCATGACCCAGACCTCCCTGTCGCTTGCCATTTCAACACTCCACCCTGCTCTCTTGCCCACATGTCTGTCCTTGGCTTGCTGCATTGTTCCAGTGAAGCCCAACGCAAACTGGAGGAACAACATCTCATCTTCCGACTAGGCACCTTACAGCCTTCCGGTCTGAATATTGAGTTCAACAATTTTAGATCATGAACTCTCTCCTCCATCCCCACCCCCTTTCCGATTCCCCCCTTTTTTTCCAATAATTTACATAGATTTTTCTTTTCCCACCTATTTCCATTATTTTTAAATGTATTTTGATACATTGTTTTATCTCTACCTTTTAGCCTATTTCAATCCCTTCCCCCCACCTCATCCCCACTAGGGCTATCTGTACCTTGCTTGTCCTGTTTTCTACCCTTAATGTCCCCATTAGCACATTTCTTAGATAATATCACCACCGTCAACACCTCTCTGTCCTTTTGTCTATGACATCTTTGGCAATCTCTTCTTTGCCTCCACCTATCACTGGCCCTCTATTCAGCTCTACCAGTCCCACCCCCTGTACCAGCTTATATTTCACTCGAACTCAAGTTCTGTCGAAGGGTCATGAGGTCTCGAAACGTCAACTCTTTTCTTCTCCGCTGATGCTGCCGGACCTGCTGAGTTTTTCCAGGTAATTCTGTTTTTGTTTTATATTTCACCTCTTTTCTATTTTTACTTAGTTCTGTTGAAGAGTCATTCAGACTCGAAACGTTAACTGTGTTCCTCTCTGCAGATGCTGTCAGACCTGCTGAGTTTTTCCAGGTAATTTTGTTTTTGTTTTCGTGACCCAGAGACCCAGGCTAATGTTCTGGGACGTGGGTTCCAGTCCCACAACAGCAGCTGGTGGAATTTAAATTCAATTAATAAATCTGGAATATAAAGCTAGTCTCAGTAATAGTAACCAAGCAAACAGCATCATTTGTTGTAAAAATCCACCTAGTTCATTAATGTTTTTTAGGGAAGGAAATCTGCTGTCCTTACCCAGTCTGGCCTTCATGTGACTCCAGACTCACAGCAATGGGGTTGACTCTTAACTGCCCTCTGAAATGGCACAGCAAATGACTCAGTTCAAGCGCAATTAGAGATGGGCAACAAATGCTGGCTTTGCCAGCAATGCCCACGTCCCATGAAAGTATAAATTTTTTAAAAATCAGGTCAAACATGGGCAGGGATACCTCACAATGATTACCACATAATGCCCTCCGTCACGGATGAATCCACATTGAACACCACTTGGAGGAAGCACTGAGGAAGCAAGTGTGCAGAATGCACCCTAGGTGGGGTACTTCCATGTCCATCACCGAGAGAGGCTCAGAAGCACCACCGACTGAGCCGGTCAAGTTCTAAAGGACATAACTTCGAGGTAAGGAACCCTCTTCAACAAGTGGTGAGGGAACCAACAAGAGGGAAAACTCTTCAGCCAATTTGATTCACTCCACGTGATATCAAGAAATGGCTGAAGGCACTGGATATTGCCAAGGCTATGGGCCCTGATAATGTTCCAACAATAGTACTGAAGACATGTGCTCCAGAACTTGCCGTGCCCCTAGCCAATCTGTTCCAGTAAAGTTACAACACTGGCATCTACCCAGCAATGCCCAGGTATGTCCCATACACAAAAAGCAGGACAAAACCAACACGGCCAGTTACTGCCCCATCAGTCTACTCTCGGTCATCAGGAAAGTAATGGAAAGGGTCATCAACAATGCTATCAAGCGGCACTTGCTTAGCAATAACCTGCTTGCCGACTTTCAGTTTGGGTTCTGCCAGGGCCACTCAGCTCCTGACCTCATTACAGCCTTGGTTCAAACATGGAAAAAAGAGCTGAACTCCCGAGGTGAGGTGAGAGTGACTGCACTTGACATCAAGGCAGCATTTGACCGAGTGTGGCATCAAGGAGCCCGAGCAAAACTGGAGTCAATGGGAATCAGGGGAAAACTCCCCGCTGGTTGGAGTCATATCGAGCACAAAGGAAGATGGTTGTGTTGTTGGAGGTCAGTCATCTCAGCTCCAGGACATCACTGCAGGAGTTCCTCAGGGTAGTGTCCTCAGCCCAACCATCTTCAGCTGCTTCATCAATGACCTCCCTTCCATCATAAGGTCAGAAGTGGGGATGTTCGCTGATGATTGCACAAAGTTCAGCACCATTCGCAACTCCTCAGATACTGAAGCAGTCCATGTCCAAATGCAGCAAGACCTGGACAATATCCAGGCTTGGGATGATAAGTGGCAAGTAACATTCACCCCACACAAGTGCCAGGCAATGACCGTCTCCGACAAGAGACAATCTAACTATCACCCTTTGATATTCAATGGTATTGAATCCCCCAGTATCAACATCCTGGGGGTTACTATTGACCAGAAACTGAACTGAACGAGCCCTATAAATACTGTGGCTACAAAAGCAGGTCAGATGCTAGGAATCCTGCTACGAGTAACTCACCTCCTGACTCCCCAAAGCCTGTCCACCATCTACAAGTCAGGAGTGTGATGGAACTCTCTCCACTTGCCTCGATGAGCGCAGCTCCCACAACACTCAAGAAGCTCGAAACAATCCAGGACAAAACAAAGCACATGATTGGCAGCCCATTCACCACCTTAAACATTCACTTCCTCCACCACCGATGCACAGTAGCAGCAGTGTGTGCCACGTTCAAGATTCGGTGCAGCAACTCACCAAAGCTCCTTCCACAGCACCTTCCAAACCAACAACCAGGGCAGCAGATAGATGGGAACACCGCCACTTGGAAATGCCCCTCCAATCCACTCACCATCCTGACTTGGAAATATATCGCCGTTCCTTCACTGTCACTGGGTCAAAATCCTGGAACTCCCTCCCTAACAGCACTGTGGGTGTACCTACACCACATGGACTGCAGCGGTTCAAGAAGGCAGCTCACCACCATCTTCCCAAGGGCAACTAGCGATACGCAATAAATGCTGGCCTTGCCAGCAAAGCCCACATCCTTTGAACGAATAAACTTAAAAGAAACTGCAGGGGGTCCCCTGGTTTTTGTCAGTATCTACAGGGGGTCCCTGGGAGTGTGTCAATATTTACAGAGGGCGAGGGGAAGAATTTCCACAGGAGTATATCAGTTCCTAGGAGTGACAATGTTTACAGGGGCCCAGTGGAGAGATCAAACAATCACTACTTGAAAGGCAAGCAATTGGCAACAGCAAAAGGATATTACCCAGTCATTAATTACTGAGTGTAGGATGTGGCATTTAAACAATCCCCAAGGTACACAATCTCAGGACATCACAAGGTGCTTCTCAGTCAATGGTGTATTTTGCTCCTACTCTAGAATTGAAAACATCCCCAGGAGTCAGGACCATTCATTAACTTTCCGGAGAGGAAACCACTAGAAACCGTATTACCCAGGGACTCAACACGCTATCCATCTGGTCAATAGATGGCAGCCTGCTTCATGCATTAGGCAGCCTTTATAAAATTAACAAGGTCGCAGGGCAGAAAATGGAGAAAACCGAGCTGGGCCCAGGCACACCATCTCATCATTCACCAATACTTAGCATCGGAGTCAGTCAGTATCTTAACATATCTTACCGACAGCCCGAACCCTCCTTTAACAAACACTACATCCAATCCAGAATTACCTGGAAAAACTCAGCAGGCCTGGCAGCATCGGCGGAGAAGAAAAGAGTTGACGTTTCGAGTCCTCATGACCCTTCCACAGAACTGTTCTGTCGAAGGGTCATGAGGACTCGAAACGTCAACTCTTTTCTTCTCCGCCGATGCTGCCAGACCTGCTGAGTTTTTCCAGGTAATTCTGTTTTTGTTTTGGATTTCCAGCATTCGCAGTTTTTTGTTTTTACCACATCCAATCCGATTGTTTAGCAAAGGGATTTATAACCCAAGATTGAAAATAGCTCACCTCGTTCACAATCCTTTGGCAGACCGAGAACACTCTTCAACTATAATCCCAAGTCAGGTGCAGCATGGGGTTAGATACTGAGTAACGCTCCCTCTACACTGTCCTCAACAAACACTCCCAGGACAGGTACAGCACGGGGTTAGATACAGAGTAAAGCTCCCTCTACACCGACACTATCAAACAGTCCCAGGACAGGTACAGCACGGGGTTAGATACTGAGTAAAGCTCCCTCTACACCGACACTATCAAACACTCCCAGGACAGGTACAGCAAGGGGTTAGATACAGAGTAAAGCTCCCTCTACACTGTCCCCATCAAACACTTCCAGGACAGGTACAGCACGGGGTTAGATACAGAGTAAATCTCCCTCTACACTGTCCCCATCAAACACTCCCAGGGCAGGTACAGCACGGGGTTAGATACAGAGCAAAGCTCCCTCTACACTGTCCCCATCAAACACTCCCAGGACAGGTACAGCACGGGGTTAGATACAGAGTAAAGCTCCCTCTACACTGTCCCCATCAAACACTCCCAGGACAGGTACAGCACGGGGTTAGATACAGAGTAAAGCTCCCTCTACACTGTCCCCATCAAACACTCCCAGGACAGGTACAGCACGCGGTTAGATACAGAGTAAAGCTCCCTCTACACTGTCCCCATCAAACACTCCCAGGACAGGTACAGCATGGGGTTAGATACAGAGTAAAGCTCCCTCTACACTGTCCCCATCAAACACTCCCAGGACAGGTACAGCACAGGGTTAGATACAGAGTAAAGCTCCCTCTACACTGTCCCCATCAAAGACTCCCAGGACAGGTACAGCACGGGGTTAGATACAGAGTAAAGCTCCCTCTACACTATCCCCATTAAACACTCCCAGGACAGGTACAGCACGGGGTGAGATTCAAAGTAAAACTCCCTCTACATTGTCCCCATCAAACATTCCCAGGACAGGTACAGCACGGGGTTAGATACAGAGTAAATCTACCTCTACACTGTCCCCATCAAACATTCCCAGGACAGGTACAGCACGGGGTTAGATACAGAGTAAAACTCCCTCTACACTGTCCCAATCAAACACTCCCAGGGGAGGTACAGCATGTGGTTAGATACAGAGTAAATCTCCCTCTACACTGACCCATCAAACACTCCCAGGACAGGTACAGCACGGGGTTAGATACAGAGTAAATATCCCTCTACATTGTCCCCATCAAACACTCCCAGGACAGGTACAGCACGGGGTTAGATACAGAGTAAAGCTCCCTCTACACTGTCCCCATCAAACACTCCCAGGACAGGTCTAGCACTGGGTTAGATACAGAGTAAAGCTCCCTCTACACTGTCCTCATCAAACACTCCCAGGACAGGTCTAGCACTGGGTTAGATACAGAGTAAAGCTCCCTCTACACTGTCCCCATCAATCACTCCCAGGACAGGTCTAGCACTGGGTTAGATACAGAGTAAAGCTCCCTCTACACTGTCCTCATCAAACACTCCCAGGACAGGTCTAGCACTGGGTTTGATAGAGAGTAAAGCTCCCTCTACACACTCCCCATCAATCACTCCCAGGACAGGTACAGCACGGGGGTTAGATACAGAGTAAAGCTCCCTCTACACTGTCCTCATCAAACACTCCCAGGACAGGTACAGCACGGGGTTAGATACAGAGTAAAACTCCCTCCACACTGTCCCCATCAAACACTCCCAGGACAGGTACAGCACGGGGTTAGATACAGAGTAAAGCTCCCTCTACACTGTCCCCATCAAACATTCCCAGGACAGGTACAGCACGGGGTTAGATACAGAGTAAATATCCCTCTACATTGTCCCCATCAAACACTCCCAGGACGGCTACAGCACGGGGTTAGATACAGAGTAAAACTCCCTCTACACTGTCCCAATCAAACACTCCCAGGACAGGTACAGCATGTGGTTAGATACAGAGTAAATCTCCCTCTACACTGACCCATCAAACACTCCCAGGACAGGTACAGCACGGGGTTAGATACAGAGTAAATATCCCTCTACATTGTCCCCATCAAACACTCCCAGGACAGGTACAGCACGGGGTTAGATACAGAGTAAAGCTCCCTCTACACTGTCCCCATCAAACACTCCCAGGACAGGTCTAGCACTGGGTTAGATACAGAGTAAAGCTCCCTCTGTACTGTCCTCATCAAACACTCCCAGGACAGGTCTAGCACTGGGTTAGATACAGAGTAAAGCTCCCTCTACACTGTCCCCATCAATCACTCCCAGGACAGGTCTAGCACTGGGTTAGATACAGAGTAAAGCTCCCTCTACACTGTCCTCATCAAACACTCCCAGGACAGGTCTAGCACTGGGTTAGATACAGAGTAAAGCTCCATCTACACACTCCCCATCAATCACTCCCAGGACAGGTACAGCACGGGGTTAGATACAGAGTAAAGCTCCCTCTACACTGTCCCCATCAAACACTCCCAGGACAGGTACAACACGGGAGTAGATACAGAGTAAAGCTCCCTCTACACTGTCCCCATCAAATACTTCCAGGACAGGTACAGCATGTGGTTAGATACAGAGTAAAGCTCTCTCTACACTGTCCCCATCAAACACTCCCAGGACAGGTACAGCATGGGGTTAGATACAGAGTAAAGCTCCCTCTACACTGTCCATCAAACACTCCCAGGACAGGTACAGCACGGCGTTAGATACAGAGTAAAGCTCCCTCTACACTGTCCCCATCAAATACTCCCAGGACAGGTCTAGCACTGGGTTAGATACAGAGTAAAGCTCCATCTACACACTCCCCATCAATCACTCCCAGGACAGGTACAGCACGGGGTTAGATACAGAGTAAAGCTCCCTCTACACTGTCCCCATCAAACACTCCCAGGACAGGTACAACACGGGAGTAGATACAGAGTAAATATCCCTCTACACTGTCCCCATCAAACACTCCCAGGACAGGTACAGCACGGGGTTAGATACAGAGTAAAGCTCCCTCTACACTGTCCCCATCAAACACTCACAGGACAGGTACAGCACAGGGTTAGATACAGAGTAAAGCTCCCTCTACACTGTCCCCATCAAACACTCCCAGGTCAGGTACAGCACGGGGTTAGATACAGAGTAAATATCCGTCTACACACTCCCCATCAAACACTCCCAGGACAGGTACAGCACGGGGTTAGATACAGAGTAAATATCCCTCTACACACTCCCCATCAAACACTCCCAGGACAGGTACAGCACGGGGTTAGATACAGAGTAAATATCCCTCTACACACTCCCCATCAAACACTCCCAGGACAGGTACAGCACAGGGTTAGATACAGAGTAAATCTCCCTCTACACTGTCCTCATCAAACACTCCCAGGACAGGTACAGCACGGGGTTAGATACAGAGTAAATATCCCTCTACACACTCCCCATCAAACACTCCCAGGACAGGTACAGCACGGGGTTAGATACAGAGTAAATATCCCTCTACACACTCCCCATCAAACACTCCCAGGACAGGTACAGCACGGGGTTAGATACAGAGTAAATATCCCTCTACACACTCCCCATCAAACACTCCCAGGACAGGTACAGCACGGGGTTAGATACAGAGTAAATATCCCTCTACACACTCCCCATCAAACACTCCCAGGACAGGTACAGCACAGGGTTAGATACAGAGTAAATATCCCTCTACAGTGTCCCCATCAAACACTCCCAGGACAGGTACAGCACGGGGTTAGATACAGAGTAAAGCTCCCTCTACAGTGTCCCCATCAAACACTCCCAGGACAGGTACAGCACGGGGTTAGATACAGAGTAAAGCTCCCTCTACACTGTCCCCATCAAACACTCCCAGGACAGGTACAGCACAGGGTTAGATACAGAGTAAATATCCCTCTACACACTCCCCATCAAACACTCCCAGGACAGGTACAGCACGGGGTTAGATACAGAGTAAAGCTCCCTCTACACTGTCCCCATTAAACACTCCCAGGACAGGTACAGCACGGGGTTAGATACAGAGTAAAGCTCCCTCTACACTGTCCCCATCAAACACTCCCAGGACAGGTACAGCACGGGGTTAGATACAGAGTAAATATCCCTCTACACACTCCCCATCAAACACTCCCAGGACAGGTACAGCACGGGGTTAGATACAGAGTAAAGCTCCCTCTACACTGTCCCCATCAAACACTCCCAGGACAGGTACAGCACGGGGTTAGATACAGAGTAAAGCTCCCTCTACACTGTCCCCATCAAACACTCCCAGGACAGGTACAGCACGGGGTTAGATACAGAGTAAAGCTCCCTCTACACTGTCCCCATCAAACACTCCCAGGACAGGTACAGCACGGGGTTAGATACAGAGTAAATCTCCCTCTACACTGTCCCCATCAAACACTCCCAGGACAGGTACAGCACGGGGTTAGATACAGAGTAAAGCTCCCTCTACACTGTCCCCATCAAACACTCCCAGGACAGGTACAGCACGGGGTTAGATACAGAGTAAAGCTCCCTCTACACTGTCCCCATCAAACACTCCCAGGACAGGTACAGCACGGGGTTAGATACAGAGTAAATCTCCCTCTACACTGTCCCCATCAAACACTCCCAGGACAGGTACAGCACGGAGTTAGATACAGAGTAAAGCTCCCTCTACACTGTCCTCATCAAACACTCCCAGGACAGGTACAGCACGGGGTTAGATACAGAGTAAAGCTCCCTCTACACTGTCCCCATCAAACACTCCCAGGACAGGTACAGCACAGGGTTAGATACAGAGTAAAGCTCCCTCTACACTGTCCCCATCAAACACTCCCAGGACAGGTACAGCACGGGGTTAGACACAGAGTAAAGCTCCCTCTACACCGTCCCCATCAAACACTCCCAGGACAGGTACAGCACGGGGTTAGATATTCTGTTACCTGCCACCCTCGGTCTTCACCTTCCGGAGCACAAAATATTGAAAGAGAAACCTGTCCCAAGAAAGATTTTAACACACCAGCAGCAGTAATAGCTGAGCCCCAGGCCCTGGTTCGAACAGGAATTGCACCATAGAAACCTGACTGTACCTGTGAAACCTGACACTCATTATCCACCATTAAGAGAAGCTTTAAGCACAAGGAATTCTCCAGTTACTGCAACTGTTCCCTGATCTTGTGACACAGGTTAAAACGTGCTCCTGCCACATAACCAGGCTCCTGCTCACACAAAGCTTTTAATCTACTTGATCAGTAAATCCTTCGTCACACCCACAGTTCCCACATCCCTGCTCAGCATCTACCTAATCCAGGCCGAATGCAATGCAGGCCTAAGCAATCTACAGCCTAGTCAAAGAGATTGCAGACAGGCACAGCATGTGCAACTTCAGTAGCACTGAGTCAGCGGGTCATGGGTTTGAGACTCACTCTGCAGAATTGAGAGCACTGAAGAAGCATTGCATTGTCAGGGAGTCAAAATTTAAGAGAGTGTTGCACTGTTAGAGGGTCAGTACTGAGGGAGTGCTGCACTGTCAGAGGGTCAGTGCTGAAGGAGTGCTGCACTGTCAGAGGGTCAGTACTGAGGGAGGGCTGCACTGTCAGAGGGTCAGTACTCAGGGAGTGCTGCACTGTCAGAGGGTCAGTACTCAGGGAGTGCTGCACTGTCAGAGGGTCAGTACTCAGGGAGTGCTGCACTGTCAGACGGTCAGTACTGAGGGAGTGCTGCACCGTTAGAGGGTCAGTACTGAGGGAGTGCCGCACTGTCAGAAGGTCAGTACTAAGGGAGTGCTGCACTGTCAGAGGGTCAGTACTGAGGGAGTGCTGCACTGTCAGAGGGTCAGTACTGAGGGAGTGCTGCACTGTCAGAGGTTCAGTACTGAGGGAGTGCTACACTGTCAGAGGGTCAGTACTAACGGAGTGCTGCACAGTCAGAGGGTCAGTACTGAGGGAGTGCTGCACTGCCAGAGGGTCAGTACTGAGGGAGTGCTGCACTGCCAGAGGGTCAGTACTGAGGGAGTGCTGCACTGTCAGAGGGTCAGTACTGAGGGAGTGCTGCACTGTCCGAGGGTCAGTACTGAGGGAGTGCTGCACTGTCAGAGGGTCAGTACTGAGGGAATGCTGCACTGTCAGAGGTATCTTCTTTCGCGTTCAAAGAGCAGGGGATTTCGCCCCAACGTCCTGACCAATATTTATCCTTCAGGCAACATCACAGAAACAAATTATCTGCTCATTGTACCATACTGTGGGATATTGCTGCGGGAAATTGGCTGCTGTGTTTTCTACATTACAATGAGGACGATACTTAAATTACTTCACTGGCAGTAAAGCATCCAGAGGTCACCGCTATATAAATGCAAGTTGACCTTTCTTTCATTTAAGGCTGGATGAGTTCAAGCTGGTTGTTTTGTGAGGTGGCCAAAGGGATTGGGGTGATGGGCAGGTGGGCACGCGAGTGGAGTGGGCTGGGGTGGGGTGGGGAAGGGAGTGAGTGGGGAAGGGAGTGCTAGGTGAGTAGGGGGGCTGAGTGTGAGGGTGTTGCGTGTGGGTGGTAATATCATTTGATAGTAAAAAAAATGTGAATTTCAGGCCAGAGCTATAATTCTACTGTGGAGGCATCACTTAGAATAAAACTATCCCCAAGCTTCTCTACCACCCCCTGCATCACTCCAAACATTATACAGACTTACCTCTCTCTGCTGTAAGGCACAGCTCCTACTGCAGCTGCACTGTTTGCTACATCAGACTCCCATCAATTCAAGGCCTTTTCTTTTCCTAAGCACACACAGTCTCCATTCCACACACACACATTTCCTGGCCTCACACCAACGCACACACACAAACACACACAGAGCCACGTCACCAGCCAGGAGTCTCAGCCTTACAGGAGGAGGAGGAGCTGTTGACAGCTTGCTCAATAAAAGAGAACAGTTTTACACACCACTGTACAGTGATATCGATAAAGGTGTTAAACGTCAGCACTTTCTAATGCAGACTATGATTCCCCTGTGTGTGATACACACAGAAAGCTATTTTACCTACTCACAGTGAGCAGTCTCCACAACAATCGCAGCAGTGAGATCCCATAAATCCACCCCTCCACACTGATCCCTGCAGAGATCCCAGAGATCCACCCCTCAACACTGATCCCTGCACAGCAAGATCCCAGAGATCCACCCCTCAACACTGATCCCTGCGCAGTGAGATCCCAGAGGTCCACCCCTCCACACTGATCCCTGCACAGTGAGATCCCAGCGATCCACCCCTCCACTCCGATCCCTGCTTTATGGTCTCAGAGAAAGATCTTGAAGTACTGGTTAAGCATTAACAGTCTCAAAGCAGCAACAGCCACTGCTGAACAAAGGGTTTGTGGTTTTAAAGGTGTTAAGGGGAGTGAACTTTGGAATTCAAACCAAACGCTAACATTGTTAAATCTCCACTGCAGAAAGCACTGTTTCAGAGTTCACAATGACTGAAACCCACATCCCAACAGCCAGGGAGCAAGCCTCTTCCGAACCATATTACACATCAACCAGCCAATGTGGTGGGCTTAGGGGTGAACTAGACTTGGTGCACAGGCAGGAGAGGGCAAGACCATAATGAAAGGAACAGCAGCACAAAATGCATAGCATTAGCGACTGCACCTGTCCTGTGGATTCCAAGAGTGCAAGTCTGCGGCTGAGTCGTTAATGATTAACACCTCCTCAGGATATTGTGTGTTATTTATTGGTCAAGATACAGGGTGCATACTTTTAGAAAGGATTGGTTCAGTGGTCAATGAACACATTGGCTTCATCGGAACAGACAGCAAAGATGGAGGCCATTCAGCCATTGCAGCAGTGCTTCACTGTGTCTATCAGCGAGTATAGAGAGAGGAAAAGGAAAATGATTTTGTTGAACAAAGCCAGGGACACACAAGCAGACACAACACCAGCTTCCAATGTGTGGGGTGCAGGCTCCACACGTTGACTCAATACAATAGCATCAATTAATTGAGGCACCGAAAAAAAATTTCTATTCTTGTTTACTCACCAGCATGCTTTCTACATACAAATAAAAAAGCCGATTCTGTCATATTCAAATACTTTGTTCTGGGTCACAGACAAGGTCTATCAGGACTCGGAAGGTCAGTAGTACCAAGGTAGCACTGCACCGTCAGAGGGTCAGTACTGAGGGAGTGCTGCACTGTCAGAGGGTCAGTACTGAGGGAGTGCTGCACTGTCAGAGGGTCAGTGCTGAGGGAGTGCTGCGCTGTCAGAGGGTCAGTACTGAGGGAGTGCTGCACTGTCAGAGGGTCAGCACTGAGGGAGTGCTGCACAGTCAGAGGGTCAGTACTGAGGGAGTGCTGCACTGTCAGAGGGTCAGTACTGAGGGAGTGCTGCACTGTCAGAGGGTCAGTACTGAGGGAGTGCTGCGCTGTCAGAGGGTCAGCACTGAGGGGGTGCTGCGCTGTCAGAGGGTCAGTAATGAGGGAGTGCTGGCCTGTAGGAGTGTCAGACTGTCGGAGTGCCAGTAACAAGGGAGTGCTGTACTATCGGAAGGTCAGAATTGAGGGAGTGCTGTCCTGTTGGGGGAGTCAGTACTGAGGGAGTGCTGCCCCGTTGGGGGAGTCAGTACTGAGGGAGTGCTGCCCCGTTGGGGGAGTCAGTACTGAGGGAGTGCTGCACTGTCAGAGGGTCAGTACTGAGGGAGTGCTGCCCTGTTGGGGGAGTCAGTACTGAGGGAGTGCTGCCCTGTTGGGGGAGTCAGTACTGAGGGAGTGCTGCCCTGTTGGGGGAGTCAGTACTGAGGGAGTGCTGCCCTGTTGGGGGAGTCAGTACTGAGGGAGTGCTGCCCTGTTGGGGGAGTCAGTACTGAGGGAGTGCTGCCCTGTTGGGGGAGTCAGTACTGAGGGAGTGCTGCCCTGTTGGGGGAGTCAGTACTGAGGGAGTGCTGCCCTGTTGGGGGAGTCAGTACTGAGGGAGTGCTGCCCTGTTGGGGGTGTCAGTACTGAGGGAGTGCTGCCCTGTTGGGGGAGTCAGTACTGAGGGAGTGCTGCCCTGTTGGGGGAGTCAGTACTGAGGGAGTGCTGCCCTGTTGGGGGAGTCAGTACTGAGGGAGTGCTGCCCTGTTGGGGGAGTCAGTACTGAGGGAGTGCTGCCCTGTTGGGGGAGTCAGTACTGAGGGAGTGCTGCCCTGTTGGGGGAGTCAGTACTGAGGGAGTGCTGCCCTGTTGGGGGAGTCAGTACTGAGAGAGTGCTGCCCTGTTGGGGGAGTCAGTACTGAGGGAGTGCTGCCCTGTTGGGGGAGTCAGTACTGAGGGAGTGCTGCCCTGTTGGGGGAGTCAGTACTGAGGGAGTGCTGCCCTGTTGGGGGAGTCAGTACTGAGGGAGTGCTGCCCTGTTGGGGGAGTCAGTACTGAGGGAGTGCTGCCCTGTTGGAGGAGTCAGTACTGAAGGAGTGCTGCACGGTCAGAGGCAGTACTGAGGGAGTGCTGCACTGTCAGAGGGGCAGTACTGAGGGAGCATTGCACTGTCGGAGGGGCAGTTCTGAGGGAGCATTGCACTGTCGAAGGGGCAGTACTGAGGGAGCATTGCACTGTCGGAGGGGCAGTACTGAGGGAGTGCTGCACGGTCAGAGAGGCAGTACTGAGGGAGTGCTGCACGGTCAGAGAGTCAATGATGAGAGAGCACCGTAATGTAGAGAAGGCTTTAAACTAAATAGTGGTGGGGGGATTATTCTCGTAATGGAAGATTTGGAAAGTTAAGTGAAAGGACAAGTCAATAGTGCAAGGTAGTGATGCAGGTAATAACCAGAGTGTGCCAGGCAGGGATAGACATATTCAAACATACGACAGCAAACAAGGACAGAGCAGGGAAAATTGATCAAAAAAATTAAAGACTCTTTCTCTCAATGCGAACTTACAGTTCCGAAGAAGAGTTACATTTGGCTCCAACCGTTAACTCTCCTTCTCTCTGCTTAAATGCTGCCTGACCTGCTCAGCTTTTCCAGCACTATCATTTTTCCTGCTGACCTTTGATCCAATTTATTCAGCCCAGATCCATACTTATCCCATTGAAGTTGGCTTTCCCTCCAGTTAATTATTCTTACTCTGGATTGTTCATTGTTCTTTTCTATAGTCAGACTAAACCTTGTGACACAATAGTCACTGTCTCCTAAATGTTCCTCTATTGACACTTGATCCACTTGGGCCCACTTCGTTCCCAAGAACCAGGTCTGGCAACACCTCCTTTCTTGTTGGATTGGAAACATACCACAGTCGGAAATTCTCCTGAACACAATCTAGAACTCTTTCCTCTCTCCCTGTCCTTTACACTGATGCTATCCCAGTCTTTATTTGGATAATTTATGTCCCCCATTATAATTACTCTAATGTTTTTCACCTATCTGTAATTTCCTTGCAAATTTGTTTCTCTACATCTTTCTCATTAGTTGGTGGTCTATAGACTACACCGAAATGTAATTGTGCTTTTTTTGTTCCTTAGCTCCAACCAAATAGATTCTGTCCGTGAACCCTCTGGGACATCCTCCTTCTCCAGCACTGCAATGCTCTCCTTAACCAATACCGCCACCCCTCCTCCTTTCCTTCCTTTCCTATCTCTTCTGAACACCTTGTACCCGGGAATATTTAACACCCAGTCCTGTCCTTCTTTGCACCAGGTCTCTATTATCATCACAACATGGTTCCAAGTGGCAATCTGCGCCTGCAACTCACCAAACTTCACTGTCCATGCATTCACATCCACAAATAGCAACCCCAATCTGGACTTCATTACTTTCTTCCTAACTCTGAACCCACCTAATAATTTATTATTTTCTAATCTATTACAGTCTCTCCAAGTATTCTGTGCACTTTGGTATTCGTCTCTGATATTACCTCCTATTTCCCAAATAATTATTCACTGCTTTTGCAAATGCATTGTTAAGACTTCCTTCAGAATAGATTCCAGTACTTTCCTGATGACAAATGTTCGGCAAACTGGCCTGGAATTCCCTGTTTTCCCTCTTCCCCCTTTCTTGAATAGCGGTGTTACATTTATTAACTTCCAATCTGCTGACACCTTTCCAGAATCCTGGGAATTTTCGAAAATCATAGTCAGCGCATCCACTATCTCTACAGCTATCTCATTTAGATCCCTAGGATATAAGCCTTCGGGTCCTGGGGATTTGTCAGATTTTAGTCCCTTGAGTTTCTCCAGTACTTTTTCTCTGCTGATGTTAATTTATGTAATCTCTTCACTCTTATTAGTCCCTAGGTTACCCTCTATTTCTGGGATGCAAAGTGTGCCTTCTATTGCGAAGACTGGCACAAAATATTTGTTCAATATCTTTGCCATTTCCTTATTCCCATGATAAGTGCTCATGTCTCTGTTTCTAAGGGACCATCATTTACTTTAGTTAATCTCTTCCTTTTTATATACTTGTAAGAGCTCTTACAATCTGTTTTTCTAATCCTGGCTAGTTTACTCTCATCCTATTTTTTTCCCCTTTTAACAGCTTTCTGTTGGGCCTCTGCTGGTTTCTAAAAGACTCAAAATCCTCTGACTTGCTACTACTTTTTGCAATATTATATGCCTTTTCTTTTAATTGTGATGGCCACTATGCTTTGGAAAGCATTATTTTCTTTTGGGTGTGAGATCCCTTTAAGAACAAAATGGACTGGGGAATATTTTGAATGAGGGTTAATTGGTTTCCTGATTATGACGTCATTAGGTATCAAGAAATATCCATGTGACCTGGGGTTGTCATGGGGCGAACAGCTAAGAAGCAACTGGTAAATAGAAAGCTAATTGCAGTGGGTTTGGGTCAGCCTCTGTTTTCTGTTTGGCAGTTCAGAACACAGAATTTGTGCAAACAGGAAACAAGTAAGGTTCTGTCTGATGGAACAGTTTTCTGTTTGGTAGTCTTTGACAGATACTGGTATTGAAGCTGATCTTAATGAATAGAGCAGAGACTGTGTTACTGTGTGTTGTACAACTGGAAAGGACAGAACATGGAAGGCAGAAAGAGCAAGGGATTGTGGGTTAGCCAAGACCCAGTGCCACTGTCTCAGTGTTACCAGAGCCCACCAGGCTGTTTAAAAGGAATGGAGGAGGGAGTCTCTGGGGATTCTGTGCCATCAGGAATGTTGTGAACTGAATCAGGAAGGGTACAAAGATGTGTGCCTTGTCAGTAATAACTGTGTCCAGGGATTTCGGATTGAATATGGCTACTGGTGAGCAAGACTCAAGGGCCAAAACGATTGAGTGGGAAGTGAGAGACCCTACATAGCAGAGGCCAAGTTGGAAAGACTGAGAGATGGCAGGTGATGGCACATTTGTGCAGGAAGTAATGTGAGGCTTATCTTTATTGACTGTTTAAAGTGAAATGTACCTTTTTGTTTAAAATATCCTTCACCTGTCAATTAATGTTTGAATTATGTTGATTTTAGTTGGTTCAGTTAAGGTTTTAAAAAGTGAAATCTTGTCCAACAGTTTTCTTTCCAATGGCATTGTGGGGATTCATTTCTTTTTAAAAGGTTATTGATCTCTAGGGGGATCATAACATAATCTAATACAATCCTTAA
Source organism: Isurus oxyrinchus (assembly GCA_026770705.1). Taxonomy (NCBI): domain Eukaryota; kingdom Metazoa; phylum Chordata; class Chondrichthyes; order Lamniformes; family Lamnidae; genus Isurus; species Isurus oxyrinchus. The sequence goes on from JANJGN010000011.1 coordinate 1,471,165, forward strand.
CCTCATTACTGAGTCACAGATGAATCTTTTCTACTTCAATGGAACGTATTTTTTTTTAACATTTTGAATAGTTTCTTTAAAATGTTTCCCGTCGATTATTTACCATCATCTTTTAGTTTATTTATCCAATCAACCTTAGCCAGCTCTGCCCTCATACATATGACTTTGTTGAAGTTCACTGTTTCTGATAACCCCATGTCTGGGAAAAGTCTGTATTTTCTTTTGGTGTGATATCCCTTTAAGAACAAAGTGGAATGGGATGATTTTTTGAATAAGGGTTAATTAGTTTTCTGATTATGACATCGTTAGGTACCAAGATATGCCCATGTGACCTGAGGTTACCATGGGAATGAACAGCTAAGAAGCAAAGGGTACACAGAAAGCTAATTGCAGTGGGTTTTTTTTTCCCAACCTGTCTGTGACAGACAATTCAGAACCCTGGGAATTGATACAAAGAGGGAACAAAGCAAGGTTCTCTCTCTCAATGAAACAATTTCTGTTTGGTAGTTTTCAAACAGATCCTGGTATTGAAACAGATTTGAGAATAAAGCAGAGACTGTGTTACTCCGTGTGGAAAGGACAGAACACAGAAGACATAAAGAATAAGGGATTGCGGATTGGACAGGACCCAATATTGCTGTGGAAGCAGTGTCAGAGCTCACCAGACCATTTAAAGGGCTAGCAGTCAGGAGTCTCTGGGAATTCTGTGCCATCAGGACTGCTATGACCCGAATGAGAAGATTCGTAGACATGCACCTTCTCAGTGGCAACCGTGTCCATGGACTTCAGATGGAATACAGATGCTGGTAAATGCGACTCAAGGGTTGAAACGGTTAGATTAGAAAGATGTGAGAAATCCTACAAAATGGAGGCTAAATTGGAAAGACTGTGAGGTTGCACCTGGTCCCAGGTTGGTATAGGAAGTAATGCGAGTGCTTGTAGCTATGTGAAGCGGTAAAGTGAAATTAACCTTTTTTAATTTGAAATTTCCTTCACCTGTTAATGAATGTTTGAATTATGCCAATTTTAGTTGGCTTGTTACAACACACGTTTTAAAAAGTGAAATCTTGTCCATCAGTTTCCTTTCCATCACAGAAAATTGTCACAAAAATATTCTACAAACTCATCTTCAAAAACACCTCTGCCAATTTGATTGGTCCAGTCTATATGAAGATTAAAGTTCCCCATAACTATTACATTGCCTTTGTTACAAGTTCCAATAATTTATTATTTAATGCTCTGTCTAATGCTATAACTATTGTTCGGGTGTCTATAACCTACTCCCACAGGCATTTTCTGAACCTTACTTTTCCCAGTCTCCAGCCACACTGATTCTAATTCATGATCTTCTGAGCCAAGATCTTTCTTCACTCATGTCCTTATGCCATCCTTCATAATCAGGGCTATTCCTCCTCCTTTTCCATTATGTCTGTCTTTTAAAAATGTTGTGTACCCTGGAATATTTATTTTCCAACTTTGGTCATGTTGTTACCACTGTGCTGTACAATTGGAAAGGATAGAACACTGAAGGCAGAAAGAGTTCACTAGACTATTTAAAGGCATTGGAGACAGGAGTATCTGGGGATTCTATGCCATCAGGACTGTTATGGCCTAAGTGAGAGAGGATTCATAGACAGGCACCTTGTCGGTGGTGACCATGTCTGGGGACTTCGGATGGAAGAGAGCTGCTGGTGAATGTGACTGTTATGGTGATTAGATCTAAATCATTTACCTCTATTTGTACCACTGCGTCAGCTATCTTATTGCGGATGCTCCACACATTCAGATCAAGTGACTTCAGTTTTATTTTTTAATGCTATTCCATGCATGGACCTTAACGCTCTGATGCACGAAACTCCTGTTGCTACCTATCCCACTCAGCTTGTCTTTACCAACATCAATGTACTTCTCTACTGCCTCAACTTTTCTCTCTGGATTTCTAAATCTCCCTTTACCGAACCTAACCCCCTCCCATTAGTTTAAAGCCATTCTTCCCTATTGACCATATTTGCTGGTGCAGTCTTTTGTCTGAATGCTCTGTCCCTTCTGTCACACTCTGGTTATCATTATCCATATTGCTACCCTGCACTATTGCCTTGTCCTTTCTCTTTAACTTTCCAAATCTCCCCTTACATGAGAACTCTTTTTCCCCCTCCTCCCCTGCCCCCACCCAATGACTATTTAGTTTCATCCTGTACACCTCTATCAAATCTTCCCTCAATCTCCTTTGCTCCATGGAGAACAACCCCAGCTTCTCCCACCTAACCTCGTAACTAAGACCCCCCATCCCTGGAACCATCCTGGTATATCTCCTCTGCACCCTCCCAAGGACCCTCATGTGGTGATCAGAACTGGACTCGAAATTTCACACGATCTTAACTGTGACCTCACCAGAGTTTTATAAAGCTTCAGCAAAACTCTCCTTTTGTACTCAATGCTTTTATTTATGAAGCCTAAGATCAAATATGCTTGGCTTCGTGAACCACTCTCATAATATGTGCTACCACCTTCAAAGATCTATTTGGGGGCACTATGGTAATGTCACTGGGCTAGTAATCCAGAGGCCCAGGCTAATGTTCTGGAGACAAGGGTTCAAATCCCACCATGGCAGCTGGTGGAATTTAAATTCAATTAATTCAGATCAGGAATAGGAGAATAGACTAGCTGAATGTGTGGCTGCAGAGATGGTGTAGGGAGGAGGGATTTAGATTCCTGAGGCATTGGGACTGGTTCTGGGGAAGATGGGACCTGTGCAAGCTGGACAGGTTGTACCCCAGCAGGACCGAGACCAATATCCTCGCAGGGGTATTTGCTGATACTGTGGGGGAGGGTTAAGCTAGATTGGCAGGCGGATGGGAACCTGAGAGGAGAGACACGAGAGAGGAAACAGAGTTAGGAATGAAAGACAAAAACGTAGAAAGTAAAAGTGGACGGCAGAGGAAACAAAGGCTGGCAGCAAGTAGGGCCAGAGTACAAAAAAAATGTGTAAAAATGTTAAAAATACATCTCTGAAGACACTGCATCAGAAAGCACGGAGCATTCGCAATAAGGTAAATGAATTAATAGCGCAAATAGATGTGAATGGGTACGATATGATTGTGATTTAGGAGACGTGGCTGCAGATTGACCAAGGCTGGGAACTGAAGATCCAAGGCTACTCATTAGGATGGACAGACAAAAAGGAAAAGGAGGTGGCGTTGTGTTGTTAGTTAAGGATGAAATCAGTGCAATAGTGAGAGAGGGTATCGGCTCAGAAAATCTAGATGTAGAATCAGTCTGGGTGGAGCTAAGAAGCAACTAGGGGCTTAGTGTGAGTTGTCTATAGGCCTCCAAACACCAGTGGTAAGGTAGGGGACAGAATTAAATAGGAAAATTGGAGATGCTTGTAACAAGGGTGCTACAGTAATCATGGGTGATGTTAATCTACATATAGACTGGGCAAACCAAATTAGCAATAATACTGTGGCGGATGAACTCCTGGAGTGTGGATGAGATGGTTTTTTAGATCAGTGTATTGAGGAAACAATTGGGGAACAGGTTATCCTAGATTTGGTTCTGTGCAATGAGAAGGGTTTAATTAATAATCTTGTTGTGCAGAGTCCTTTAGGGAACAGTGACCATAACATGAGAGAATTTTTCATTAGGATGGAAAGTGAAAAGTAGTCAGATCTGAAATAAAAGCAAAATACTGTGGATGCTGGAAATCTGAAACAAAAACAGAAAATGCTGGATAAACTCAGCAGGTCTAACAGCATCTATGGAGAGAAAGACAGAGTTAATGTTTCGAATCCGTATGACTGAAGAAGAGTCACACGGACTTGAAATGTTAACTCCGTCTTTCTCTCCAAAGATGCTGTTGGACCCGCTTAGTTTTTCCAGCATTTTCTGTTTTCATCCGATTTGAAACGAGGGTCCTAAACCTTAACAAAGGAAACTACGATGGTTTTTTAAATTAATTCATGGGATGTGGGCTTCACTGGCTGGGCCAGCATTTATTGCCCATCTCTGGTTGCCCTTGAGAAGGGTTGGGCAATAAATGCTGGCTCAGCCAGCAAAGCCCACATCCCATGAGTGAATTTAAAAATAAAACCTTTGTTGTTTCCTTTAAGATTTAGGACTCTGGTTTCAGATTGGACTACTTCATCCTTTAGAATGAGGTGTGAGTTGGCTAGGACAGATTGGGGAATTCATTAAAAGGTATGACATTGGATAGATAATGACTAATATTTATGGAATGAATATATGCATTGCAACATTATACATTCCATTCTGGCACAAAAACACAACAGGAAAAGCAGCTCAACCAGGGCAAACAAAAGAAATTAAGGATAGTATTAGATCCAGAGAGGAGTCATATAAAGTTGCTAGCAAAAGTAGCAAGCCTGAGGATTGGGAACAGTTTAGAATTCAGCAAAGGAGGACCAAGAGATTGATTAAGAGGGGAAAAATAGAGTATCAGAGTAAACTTGCAACGAGTATAAAGGTGGACTATAAAAGCTTCTATAAGTATGTAAAAAGAAAAAGATTAGTGAAGACAAATGTAGGTCCCTTACAGTCTGAAACGGGAGAATTTATAATAGAAAACAAGGAAATGATGGAGCAGTTAAACAACTGCTTTAGTTCCGTCTTTACTGAGGAAGAAACAAATAACTTCCCAGAAATACTAGGGAACCAAGGATCTAGTGTGAAGGAGGAATTGAAGGAAATTACTATTACTAAAACAACAGCACTGGAGAACTTAATGGGACCAAAAGCCGATAAATCCCCAGGGTCTGATAATCTACAACCCAGGGTACTAAAGGAGGTGGCCATGGAAATAATGTGTTGGTTGTCATCTTCCAAAATTCTATAGATTCTGGAACAGTCCCGGCTGATTGGAGGGTGGCAAATGTAACCCCATTATTTAAAAAAGGAGGAACGGTGAAAAGAATGAATTACAGACAGGTTAGCCTAACTTCAGTGAGGAAAAAGCAAGAGTCTATTATAGAGTCTGCACTGGAGTGCTGCCTTGGGCTGCAGTAGAGTGCTTAAGTTGGAGTTTGGTGATTGAGGGAATTTAAGGATTAATTTCTATCTAAAGTCTAGTCTTTCCTTAATTTATTAATTAGCTAAAAGTTGCTATTTGGGTTGGAAGAAGGTAAGTTTTAGGCTAGTTTCAAAACAGGGTTTATACAGGCTCTGCTCGCAGCTACAACTAGTTAATTAGATAACTGGCTTAAACAGGTTTTCAGAGGCGAGATTCAGAGAATATAAAAACAGGCCATCTTACAATGCTGACTTTGTCTGCACTGGAATGCTGCTCTGGGCTGTAGTAGAGTGCTTTAGTTGGAGTTTGGTGACTGAGGGAGTTTGGTGAGGAGGGAACGAGGTGATCCTTTGAATACCATGAGTACGGTTAGGTAAGTATTTACTACTTTTATCGCTTATAGTTGTTAAGGTCTTATTTTGTGGTTCATCGTTTGTAAGGGCTATATTCTGTAACAACAAGGAGCAAGGAAGATGGGCCTGAGAGTAATTGATATTATTTAATATTGAGTATCTTCCAAAAGGTTTAACTTAATTTAAAGGGGTAAGTCATGGCAGGAGAGCTCAAAGCTGTGTTGTGCTCCTTCTGTTCTATGTGGGAAGATGGAACATTTCCAGTGGAACAGCATGTGTGCTGAAAGTGTCTCCAGCTGCAGCTCCTGGAAGCCTGGGTTTCGGTGCTGGAGCGGCGGCTGGGGACACAGTGGAGGATCCGTGAAGCGGAGAGTATCATCGATAGCACGTACAGGGAGGTGGTCACACCGCAGGCTAAGAGTCCACAGGCAGGAAGGGAATGGGTGACCACCAGGCAGAGCAAAAGGACTAGGCAGGCAGTGCAGGCTATTCCTCTGCAAAACAGATATACCGCTTTGGATACTGTTGAGGGGAATGGCCTCTCAGGGGAAAGCAGCAACAGCCAAATTTGTTGCACCACGGTTGGCTCTGCTGCACAGGGGAGGAGTAAAAAGTGTGGGAATGCAATGGTTATCGGGGATTGAACTGTGAGGGGAATAGATAGGCGTTTCTGTGGCCACAAGTGAGACTCCAGGATGGTAGGTTGCCTCCCTGTTGCTAGGGTCAAGGATGTCTTAGAGTGGATACAGGACACTTTGAAGGGGGAGGGTGAACAGCCAGTGGTTGTGGTACACATTGGTACAAACAACAAAGGTTAAAAAAAGGGATGAGGTCCTAAAAGCAGAATACAGGGAGTTAGGAAATAAGTTAAAAAGTAGGACCTCAAAGGTTGTGATCTCAGGATTATGACCAGTGCCACATGCAGTCAGAGTAGAAATAGCAGGATATATCGGATAAATATGTGACTGAAGAGATGGTGTGAGGGGGAGGGTTTCAGATTCCTGGGACATTGGGACCGGTTCTGGGGGAGGAGGGATCAGTACAAACTGGACGGGTTAGACCTGGGCAGGACCAGGACTGATGTTCTGGAGGGAATATTTACTAGACTGGTTGGGGAGGGTTTAAATTAAAATGGCAGGGGGATGGGAACCTACGCAAGGAGTCAGAGGAGGGAGAATCAAGGACAAGAACCAGAGACAGAAAGAGGAATAAGATAAGTGATAGTCAGAGAAATCAAGGGCAAGAATCAAACAGGGCCTCAGTGATAAATAGTGGGAACAGGACAAGTAATGTTAAAGAGACAAACCTTAATTAAGGCTTTGCGCCTTAACACAAGGAGCATTCACAATAAAGTAGATGAATTAACCGTGCAAATAGATGTAAACAGGTATGATATAGTCGGGATTAAGGAGACAAGGCTGCAGGGTGGCCAGGGATGGGAACTGAACATCCAGGGGTTTTCAGTATTTAGGAAGGACAGGCAAAAAGGGAACGGCGGTGGAGGTGCATTGCTGGTTAAAGAGGAAATTAACGCAGTAGTGAGGAAAGATATTTACTTCGACAATGTGGAATCTGTAGGGATAGAGCTGAGAAATACTGAGGGGCAAAAAACGTTAGCGAGTGTTGTATTTAGACCCCCAAACTGTAGTGGTGATGTTGAGAATGGCATTAAACAGGAAATTAGAGACACATGCAATAAAGGAACATCTGTAATTATGGGTGACTTTCATCTGCAAATAGATTGGGCAAATCAAATTAGTAACAATACCGTAGAGGAGGAATTCCTGGAGTGTATACAGGATGGTTTTCTGGACCAATACGTTGAGGAACCAACTAGAGAACAGGCCATCCTCGACTGGGTATTGTGTAATGAGAAAGGAATAATTGGCAATCTAGTTGTGTGAGGTCCCTTAGGGATGAATGACCATAATATGATAGAATTCTTCATCAAGATGGAGAGAGACGTAGTTGATTCTGAGACTAGGGTCTGGAATCTTAATAAAGGAAACTACGATGGTATGAGGCATGAGTTGGCTATGATGAGTTGGGAAACGTTACTTAAAGGGATGACAGTGGATAGGCAATGGCAAACATTCAAAGAGTGTATGGGTGAACTGCAACAATTGTTTATTCCTGTCTGTGCAAAAGTAAAACAGGAAAGGTGGCCAAACCATGGCTTACAAGGGAAATTAGAGATAGTATTAGATCCAAGGAAGAGGCATGCAAATTGGCCAGAAAAAACAAGCTTGCAGGGAACATAAAATCTGACTGTAAAAGTTTCTATACGTGTGTGAAGAGAAAAAGATTGGTGAAGACAAGTGTAGGTCCCTTCCAGTCAGAAACAGGGGAATTTATAATGGGGAACATAGAAATGGCTGACCAACTAAATACATGCTTTGGTTCTGTCTTCACAAAGGAGGACACTAATAACATACCAGAAATGTTGGGGAACACAGGGTTTAGTGAGAGGGAGGAACTGAAAGAAATCAGTATTAGTAGGGAAATGGTGTTGGGGAAATTGATGGGATTGAAGGCCGATGAATCCCCAGGGCCTGATAATCTACATCCCAGAGTACTTAAGGAAGTGGCCCTACAATAGTGGATGCATTGGTGATCATTTTCCGAGGTTCTACAGACTCTGGAACAATTCCTACAGATTGGAGGGTAGCTAATGTAACCCCACTATTTAAAAAGGGAGGTAGAGAGAAAACAGGGAATTATAGACCAGTCAGCCTGACGTCGGTAGTGGGGAAAATTCTAGAGTCCATTGTAAAAGATTTAGTAACTGAGCACTTGGAAAACAGTGGCAGAATCAGACAGAGTCAGCATGGATTTATGAAAGGGAAATCATGCTTGACAAATCTACTGGAATTTTTCGAGGATGTAACTAGTAGAGTTGAGGAGGGGGAGCCAGTAGATGTGGTATATTTGGACTTTCAGAAGGCTTTTGACAAAGTCCCACATAAGAGATTGGTGTGTAAAATTAAAGCGCATGAGATTGGGGGTAGTGTATTGAGATGGATAGAAAACTGGTTGGCAGACAGGAAACAAAGAGTAGGAATAAACAGGTCTTTTTCCGAATGGCAGGCAGTGACTAGTAGAGTACCGCAGGGATCGGTGCTGGGACCCAGCTATTCACAATATATATTAATGATTTAGATGAGGGAACTAAATGTAATATCTTCAAATTTGCAGATGACACAAAGCTGGGTGGGAGGGTGAGCTGTGAGGAAGATGCAGAGATGTTTCAGTGTGATTTGGACAAGCTGAGTGAGTGGGCAAATGCATGGCAGATGTAGTATAATGTGGATAAATGTGAGGTTAACCACTTTGGTAGCAAAACAGGGGGACAGTTTATTATCTGAATGGCTATAAATTGAGAGAGGGGAATGTGCAATGAGACTTGGGTGTCGTTGTACACCAGTCGCAGAAGGTAAGCATGCAAGTACAGCAGGCGGTAAAGAAGGCAAATGGTATGTTGGCCTTCATAGCCAGAGGATTTGAGTACAGGAGCAGGGATGTCTTGCTGCAATTATACAGGGCCTTGGTGAGACCACACCTGGAATATTGTGTGCAGTTTTGGTCTCCTTATCTGAGGAAGGATGTTCTTGCTATAGAGGGAGTGCAGCGAAGGTTTACCAGACTGATTCCTGGGATGGTGGGACTGACATATGAGAAGATGAGAAGATTGAGTCAGTTAGGATTATATTCACTGGTGTTCAGAAGAATGAGGGGGGATCTCATAGAAATCTATAAAATTCTAACAGGACTAGATAGGGTAGATACAGGAAGGATGTTCCCGATGGTGGGGGAGTCCAGAACCAGGGGTCACAGTCTGAGGATATGGGGTAGACCATTTAGGACTGAGATGAGGAGAAATTTCTTCACCCAGAGAGTGGTGAGCCTGTTGAATTCACTACCAGAGAAAGTAGTTGAGGCCAAAACATAATATGTTTTCAAGAAGGAGTTAGATATAGCTCTTGGGGCGAAAGGGTAAAGGGGAGAAAGTGATAAGGGGAGAAAGCGGGAGCAGGCTATTGAGTTGGATGATCAGCCATGATTATAATGAATGGCGGAGCAGGCTCGAGGGGCCGAATGGCCTACTCCTGCTCCTAGTTTCTATGTTAAAGTCTGCGATAACAGGACACTCAGAAAATATCCAAGCGATTAGATAAAGTTAACATGGATTTATGAAAGGAAAATCATGTTTGACAAACCTACTGGAGTTTTTTGAGGACACAACTAGCAGAATAGATAAGGGAGAAACAGTAGATATGGTGTATTTGGATTTTCAGAAAGCTTTTGATAAAGTCCCACATAAGATGTTAGTGTGTAAAATCGAGGATCAGTTATCAGACAGGAAACAGAGAGTAGGAACAAATGGGTCTTTTTCAGAATGGTGATCAGTCGGATGCCACAAGAATCCGTGCTTGAGCCCAGGCTGTTCACAATATATAGCAATGATCTCGATGAGGGAAGCAAATGTAATATTTCCAAGTTTTCTGACGACACAAAACTTTGTGGGAATGTGAGCAATGAGAAGGGTGTTAGGGGGCTTCAAGGTGATTTAGACAGGTTAAGTGAGTGAGCAATACATGGCAGATGCAGTATAACGTGAAGTTATCCACTTTGGTAGGACAAACAGAATGGCAGATAGATTGAGAAATGTTGGTGTACAAAGGGATCTGGGTGACCTTGTACAACAATTACTGAAAGCAAGCAAAAACAGAAAATGCTGGAAAAACTCAGCAGGTCTCACAGCATCTGTCAACAGAGAAACAGAGTTAACATTTCAAGTCCGTATGACCCTTCTTCAGAGTCATATGAACTCGAAACATTAACTCTGTTTCTCTCTCCACAAACACTGTCAGACCTGCTGAGTTTTTCCAGCATTTTCTCTTTTTGTTTCAGGTTTCCAGCATCCGCAGTATTTTGTTTTTTAACTGAAAGCAAGCATACAGGTGCAGCAAGCAGTTAAGAAGGCAAACAGTATGTTGGCCTTCATTGCAAGAGGACTTAAGTACAGGAGCAAGGATGTCTTACTGCAGCTGTACAGGGCCTTGGTGAGACCACACCTGGAGTATTGTGTGCTGTTTTGGTCTCCTTATCCAAGAAAGAAAAATATACTTGCCAGAGAGGGAGTTCAGCAAAGGTTCACCAGACCGATTCCTGGGATGGTAGGATTGTCGTATGAGGAGAGATTGGGCCGACTGGGCCTGTATTCACTGCAGTTTAGAAGAATGAGAGGGGATCTCATTGAAATGTGGCAGGGATGGACAGACTGAATGCAGTGATGATGTTTCCTCTGGCTGGGGGTTTAGAACAAGGGGTCACAGTCTCAGGATACATTTAGGACAGAGATGAGGAGAAACTTCTTCACTCAGAGGGGGGTGAACCTGTGGAATTCTCTACCACAGAGGCTGTGGAGGCCAAGTCACTGAATATATTTAAGAAGGAAATAAATTTCTGGACTCTAAAGGTATCAAGGGGTTTGGGGAGAGAGCGGGAGTATGGTGTTGAGACAGAGGATGAGCCATGATTATATTGAATGTGGAGCAGGCTCGAACAGCCAAATGACCTATGCCTGCTCCAGTGTTCGATGTCTATGTTTCTGTCCTGCCACCTTCAAGGACCTGTGAACATGCACTCCAAGGTCTCTCACTTCCTCAACCCCTCTCAATAACTTCTCATTTATTGAGTAATCCCTTGCTTTGTTTGCCCTCCCCAAATGTACTACCTCTCACTTTTCTGGACTGATTTCCATTTGCCACTTCTCCACCCACTCGACCAAACCAATGATATCATTCAAGAGCTGCTGAACCTGTATGTTAGCTTTTTGTGATTCATGCACAAGGACTCCCAAATCCCTCTGTGCTGTAGCTTTCTGCAGTCTTTCTCCATGTAAATAATACTCAGCTCCTCTATTCTTCCTACCAAATTGCATAACCTCACATTTTCCACATTATACTCCATCTGCCAAGTTTTTGCCCACTCACCTAACCTGTCTATATCCCTCTGTAGACTCCTTCTGTCATCCTCACCACTTGCCTTCTCACCTATTTTTGTGTAATCTGCAAACTAGGTTATAGTACATTCACTTCCATTATATTCCATCTGCCGTGTTCTTGCCCACTCACTAAGTCTGTCAAAATCCTCCTTTACATCTTCCTCACAACACACAGTCCTGTGTAGCTTTGTTTCATCCGCAAACTTGGAAATATTACATCTGGTCCCCACATCTAAATCATTGATATATATTGTGAACAGCTGGTGGGGCCCAGCACTGATCCTTGTGGTACCCCATGAGCCACAGCCTGCCAACGCGAGAATGACCATTTATTCCTATTCTCTGTGTTCTGTCTGTTCGCCATTCCTTAATCCATTCCAGTATATTACCTTCTATCCCATGTGCTTTTATTTTGCTAATCAACTTTCTGTGGGGGACTTTATCAAAAGCCTTCTGAAAATCCAGGAATACTACGTCCATCTACTCTCCTTTATCAATTCTGTTAGTAACATCCTCATAAAAACTCCAAGTTTGTCAAACATAATTTCCCATTCGCAACTCAGACCATGATTATCCAAGTATCCATTTATCACATCCCTTATAATAGATTCTAGAATTTTCCCTGTTTTCTCTCTCCCTCCGATCTTAAACAGTGGGGTGACATTTACGATATTCCAATCTTCAGGAACGATTCCAGAATCTATTGAATTTTGGAAAATGATCACCAGTGCATCCACTACCTCTATAACAACCTCTTTCAACACTCTGGGATGCAGAATATCAGGTCTCAGGGACTTATCAACTTTCAGTCCCATTAATTTTTCCAACACAACCTTCTTACTTATACTAATTTCCTTCAACTCCTCATTCTCCCTAGTTCCTTCGATCTCTAAATCCGGGAGATTTCCTGTATCTTCCTCAGTGAAAACAGACACAAAGTAATAATTTAGCTTCTCCATCATTTCTCTATTGTCCATTATGAATTCTCCTGACTCTGCCTATAATGGACCACATTTGTCTTAGCTAAGCTTTTTACATGCTTACAGAAGCTTTCACAGTCCATTTTTTATGTTTTTTGCTAGATTGCATTCATATTCTATTCTCCATTTCTTTACTTGTATCTTGATCTTACTTTGCTGTATTCTAAAAACCTCCCAATCCTACTATTTCTGGCAACTTTATAAGCCTTTTCTTTTAATCTTAGACAATCCTTAAACTCCTTTGTCAGTCACAGCTGACTGACCTTTCTTTCTGGGTTTTTTCACCAGGACAGAATGTACAGGTGCTGTATCACAGAATCACACAGTACAGAAGAGGCCCTTCGGCCCATCGAGTCTGCACCGACATGTGAGAAACACCTGATCTACCTACCTAATCCCATTTACCAGCACTTGGCCCACTGCCTTGAATGTTATGACATGCCAAGTGCTCATCCAGGTACTTTTTAAAGGATGTGAGGCATTCCGCCTCCACCACCCTCCCAGGCAGTACATTCCAGACCGTCACCACCCTCTGGGTAAAAAAGTTTTTCCTCACATCCCTCTAAACCTCCTGCCCCTCACCTTGAACTTATGCCCCCTTGTGACTGACCCTTCAACTAAGGGGAACAGCTGCTCCCTATCCACCCTGTCCATGTCCCTCATAATCTTGTACACCTCGATCAGGTCGCCCCTCAGTGTTCTCTGCTCCAACGAAAACATCCCAAGTCTATCCAACCTCTCTTCATAACTTAAATGTTTCATCCCAGGCAACATCCTGGTGAATCTCCTCTGCACCCCCTCCAGTGCAATCACATCCTTCCTATAATGTGGTGACCAGAACTGCACACAGTACTCCAGCTGTGGCCTCACCAAGGTTCTATACAACTCCAACATGACCTCCCTACTTTTATAAGCTATGCCTCGATTGATAAAGGCAAGTGTCCCATATGCCTTTTCCACCACCCCACTAACATGCCCCTCCGCCTTCAGAGATCTATGGACACACATGCCAAGGTCCCTTTGTTCCTCAGAACTTCCTAGTGTCATGCCATTCATTGAATACTTCCTTGTCAAATTACTCCTTCCAAAGTGTATTACCTCACACTTTTCAGGGTTAAATTCCATCTGCCACTAATCTGCCCATTTGACCAACCCGTCTATATCTTCCTGTAGCCCAAGACACTCAACCTCACTGTTAACCACCTGGCCAATCTTTGTGTCATCCACAAACTTACTAATCCTAACTCCCCTCATAGTCATCAATTCTAACTCATTCCCTTCCCCCTGCAGAATATTCTGCACCCTCACCAGGATGTTCTTTACCCCTGAAATCAGGGAGTTGTTACAATCCCAGCTGAGGTTACCCCTGGACAAGTCAGATCCCAGGGTGGAACCCAGCTTGATAGATCCTAACTTTCATTGTTTGTTTAGATACATGGAGAGTGTCTACTGAACAGAGGCACAGGAGTCAGCCACTGAACTTTTAAGAATAAAACATTTATTAAGCTCAAAGATGAATAATATTACAATATACCTTCACCCACAACTATACCTTTACAGATATATACAGATTTGTAAGGACAACACAAGGTACATAGGCAACTCATACTCTAATGTCCACAGTAAGTACCCAATAGGTGACCTATGGTCAGACACACCACACTCTGAAACCAAGTGACAGATGCCACCCCAGCCAGCTGCTATGGATCTCTCATCAAATCCCCCCTGAAGCTTGTCACACTGTGAGCCGATTGGTCTCACTGAACTCCATCTTTCACATGAGGGTTTCCAATCTCCACTCTCCAAGAACTCGCTTTGGAATCTTCTTCCAAACCTTTCTCAGAGATGCCTTCCGCAAGGGTCCACCTCCAGGGTTTCGAACTCTCCTTCTGATGTTCCTTGCCCAAGTCATCATGTATGTTCAAGCTGTCTTCCACGCTCTCTCTCTCACTGACTCAGCCATCACCAGTACAATATTGCTTCTTATGCCCATAGCAAAGAGTTAGACCTTCAGCCGTCCCTTTGGATTTTTTGGCCTCTCGTTTTAAATCTGCTCCCTGCAGCTTTTCTTCCTTTAAACTTGAAGCCTGGAGCCTTCCTCTGCCCCTGGCTCTTATCTTCAATTAACAGGACCTATTTCAGGTTCTTGTCCTTCCTTTGACTAAAAGGTCCTCTTGGGACTTTCTCCTGTTCCACTCTCCTGGATTTTGGGACTTTCTTTAGTTTAGAACCTGCTGTCTGCTCCTTTTCATGACCTGCCTGTCCTGGCACCTTCTTCCAACAGCACTCAAACTGCTGTTTTGTGTGTGTGTGTGTGTGGAGCGGGAGTTGGGTCTCCCTCTCTCGACCCTTGTTGCTAGGCAACAGCAGAGTTTATTTCTACTCTTTTGTTTGCTTTAACTTCACTTCAGGAGTCATAAAACTCATTAGAAATGCAGGTACACAAACCACTTTAAACTTGCTGTCTCCCTAAAAATGAAACTGGCTCCCAGGTTTCATCTTTTAAACCACAAATAGAAAAAAAATATAAAATACAAACACCATATAATTTATTTAAACTATCTCTATTTCCTAACAGAGCTAACACATAATATGGGACTCACGATGACAGTTACAAAAATGCCTGTCCATTCCCCTAATTATGGAATTTCCTATAACAACTGCATTTCTACACTTAGCTGTTCCATCCTCTGGAGTCCCATGTCCATTGGTCCCTGGGTCTGAACTGTACTTCTTCAGGGTGTTGTCACTCCCGGCAGTCTCCAAAAGCTGAGGATCTGTTTGAGAGTGGCACACACCCTGAAGATCCCTGCTCTCCCTGTCTCTTCCTACTCATCCATTTGCAATTACCCACTTACTATCCTGACCTTTCAATGCCTTTGGGGTAACCGCCTCCTGGAATGTACGATCCAGGAAACTTCCATCCTCCCTGATGCTTTGCAGTGATTCCAGCTGCCCCTCAAGCTCAGAAATCCTGAGCCCGAGCTCAAGCAGCTGAAGACATTTCCTACATACATGGTCCCCCAGCACACGTGAAGCGTCCTGGAGTTCCCACATGGTACAGGAATTACAAGCAACAGGTCTCAGGTGCTCATTCATAAGAAAAAAATCTCTGTTCCCTCTTATATAATCTAGTGACTATCTTGTTTAAACTATTAATTTTAATCAATGCCTCTCAAACTGCTCTATTATTCTTAATACTAATTCACTTAACGATTGAAATTTTATGGTTTAGCAAATTAAACCATAAATTTAATACAGTATTTTATAGTTCCCTGGTCCTAGTCTGTACAGTTACACAGTGAGTGACCCTTACCCTGAATAGACAGCGAGAAAGACTGATACTGGCAAACTGCATTCCTGTTCTTCACACGCAATCCTACAGATGACTGTCACAAGCAGGAATACCAACGTGTGGGGTCCAAGAGGCTAAAGGAACAGCCACTAATGGTGGGTGAAAGAGGGAAGGACGAGGCATGCATTAGGAGACTGCAGAGTGTGACTGGAGGAGGTTACAGAAACAGGGAGGGGTGAGGCAGCATGCAATACAGGTTGCAAGATGTTTGTATGTCACAGAGGGAGCTTTCTGTTACACAGCATGATCCAAGAGGCACTCAGCTTGCTGTGTGTCTAATTGCTGTTTGAGGTATGTGCAATTTGAGACAATTTATTCAGGTGAGACAGTGAGCAAGGTTGACCTTGCCAAGGTCAGGGGCAGAATTAGTCACCCATTACAGGATTTGTTCAGCAGCTTCATTAATGAAACCTACAGAGCAAAGGACCTAGAGAAATAAACAGAGTGTGGGCTGGCCAATAAGCAGCCTACCGCCATAGTGGAAACCCCTTCATCACACCAGCACTTTAAGAAACAGTCCCACCATCATCCTCACTGCTGCTGCTACTCCTACCAGGACATCTGCTGTCACGGTATGTCACACTCTTACACCATCCTCACACATCCACTCTTGCTCATCTGCAACCACTCTGTGACATCCATCATCCAGACACGATGAGATTGACCCCTCTTTCTGCTGCCCAGTAGCAGAGATCTCTGGAGCTTTCCAGCTCTGATAAAATGGCTGAAATAGAAATTTTCTGGATCTCACTACTTAAGAGTTCTTTTTATCCTTACAACTTCAAGCACCTCTTGATTGGTCTTGTGATCTGTATGGAATGTTTAGCATATGATAGGAAGTAGAGATCGTTTAAGTAAATTATATGTGTATTTGAGTGTTAGGAATAAGCTATGTCTTTAAGTTTAGTATTTTTTTCTATTTGTGGGCTAAAAGGTGAAACCTGGGACCTAGTTTCATCTTTGAGTGGAGACAGCGAGTCGAAAAGCGGTTTGAGTACCTGCATTTTTAATGAGATTTACCACTCCTAAAGAGAAGTTAAAGCAAACACAAGAGTAGAATTAAATTGTGCTGTTGCCTAGCAATAGGGATCCAGAGAGGGAGACACCCCCCCCCACCCCCACACCCCCGCCCCCGCCACATACACACCCACACAGTTTGAAAGCAGTTGGAAGACAGTGCTAGAACACCTGGGTAGGGACAGGTAACAAGCCCCAAGCTAAAGAAAGGTCTCTTAGCCAAGAAGAGAGGCAGAAACAGGAGAAAATCCCAAGAAGACCTTCTAGTCAAAGGAAGTGCAGTAACCCGGAAAAGGTCCTGTTAAGTGAAGTTAAGAGTGAGGTGTAGAAAAAGACTCCAAGCTTCAAGAGACAAAGCTACAGGAAGCAGATTTAAAGTGAGAACGGCTTGTGAGAAATCCATAGCATCTGTCTGGGGTGGCATCTGTCACTTGGTTTCAGAGTGCGGTGTGTCTGACCACAGGTCACCTATTGGTTTACATGGACTATGTACTTATTGTTTTATTTGTTTATGGGATGTGGGCTCAGCATTTATTGCCCATCCCTAATTGCCTTGTTCAGAGGGCAGTTAAGAGTCAATGACATTGCTGTGGGTCTGGAGTCACATGTAGGCCAGACCAGGTAAGGACAGCAGATTTCCTTCCCTAAAGGACATTAGTGACCCAGATGGGTTTTTACAACAATAGACAATGGTTTCATGGTCACCATCACACTTTTAATTCCAGATTTTTATTGAATTCAAATTTCACCATCTGCCGTGATGGGATTGGAACCCAGGTCTTCAGAGCATTACCCTGGGTTTCTAGAATAGTAGCCCAATGACAATACCACCGCCTCACCTAACATTAGAGTATAAGATAGCTTTGGTAACCTGTCATCCTTACAAATCTGTATATATATCTGTAACGGTATAGTTGTGGGTGAAGGAGTATTGTAATATGGTTCATCTTTTCTTGCAGAATAAATGTTTCATTCTTCTGTTAAAAGTTCACCAGCTGACTCTGGTGACACTGTTCAGTAGCCATTCTCCATGTATCGAAACAGTGCAGAAGGAGACTATGCAGCCCATGGAGTCTGCACTGTCTCTCTGAAAGAACATTCCACCTCTTCCCACTCCCCTGCCTTCTCCCTGTAACCCTGTACATTCTCTCTATTCAGGTAGCAATCCAATTCCTTTTTGAATACCTGCCTCCACCACCATTTGAGGAAGTTTGTTCCAGGCACCAACCACCCTCTGGGTGAAAACATTTTTCCTCACATCACATTTACTCCTTTTGCCAATTATTTTGAATCTGTGCCCCCTAGTTCTTGATGTTCTCTTGAGTGGTAACAATTTCTCACTATTTACCCTGCCCGTACCCCTCAGGATCTTGAATACCTCAATCAAGTCTCCTCTCAGCCTTTTCTCCAAAGAAACCAGTCCCAATCTCTCCAATCTATCCTCTTAGATACAGTTCTTCATCTTGTGAATCTCCTCTGTACTCTCTCCAATGCAGTCACATCCTTCAATTATGGCATCCAGAACTGGATGCAGTACTCCAGATGAGGACTAACTAGTGTCTTATACAAGTTCAACATGACCTCCTTGTTCTTGTACTCAATGCCCCTATTAATAAAGCCTAAGATACCATATGCTTTATTAGCTGCTCTCTCAACATGCCCTGCCAACTTCAATGACTTACGTACATATACACTAAGGTCCCTCTGTTCCTGCACCTCCTTTAGAGGCTCTCCCTTTATTTTATACTGTATCACCATATCTTTCCACCTCACACTTCTCTGCATTGAACTTCATCTGCCACTTGTCTGCCCAATCTACCAACATGTCTATGTCCTTTTGAAGTTCAAGACTATCCCCATCACAGCTGACAACATTTCCAATCTTCATATCATCTGCAAATTTTGAAATCATGTCCCGCACACCACAGTCTAGGTCATTAACATATATCAGAAAGAGCAAGGGTCCCAACACTGACCCCTGGGGAACTCCACAACAACCCTTCCTTCGATCTGAAAAACAACCATTTATCACTACTTTCTGTTTCCTGTCACTCAGCCAATTTCTTATCCAAGTGCCTCCTTTCCCTTTTATTCCATGAGCTAGAATTTTGTTCACGTCTGTTGTGTGGCAACATATCAAATACCTTTTGAAAATCCATATACACATCAACAGCATTGCCCTTATCAACCTTCTGTTACCTCCTCAAAAAACTCCAGCAAGTTAGTTAAACATGATTTTCCCTTGATGCATCTATGCTTCTTTTCCTTAAATACCCTGCATTTGTCTAAGTGATTGATTTTATCCCATACTATAGTTTACAGAAGTTTCCCTACCACTGAGGTCAAACTGACTGGTCTATAGTTGCTGGCTTTATCCATGCACCCCTTTTTGAACAAGGGTGTAACATTCGCAATTCTCCAGTCCCCTGGCACCACCCCTGTGTCTAAGGAAGACTGGAAGATTATCACTAGTGCCTCTGCAATTTCCACTCTCACTTCCCTCAGTACCCTTGGATGCATCTCATCCAGTCCTGGAACTTTACCTATTTTAAGTAAAGATAGCCATTCCAAAGCCTCCTTCCTCTCGATTGTAAGTTCTTCTGGTGTACCAGTTACCTCATCTCTCACGTCAGCCTGGGCAACAAGTTCTTCCTTTGTAAAGACAGATATAAAGTACTCGTTTCAACACCTCCACTATTTCTCCAGCCTCCACAAGCAAGTCCCTTTTTTTGTCCTTAATTGGCCCTACTCTTTCTTTTACAATACTTATTATTTATATGTTTATAGAAGATCTTGGGATTCCCATTTATGGTCACTGCCAGCCTCTTTGCATGCTCGCTTCTTGCTTTTCTTGCTTTTCGTAAGTTTCTTCACTTCCCCTCTGGTCCTTCTATATTTAGCCTGATTCATCCTCCCCCCCTCCTCATCCTCCCCCCCTTCCTCCCCTCATCCTCCCCCCCTTCCTCCCCTCATCCTCCCCCCCTTCCTCCCCTCATCCTCCCCCCCTTCCTCCCCTCATCCTCCCCCCTTCCTCCCCTCATCCTCCCCCCCTTCCTCCCCTCATCCTCCCCCCCTTCCTCCACTCATCCTCCCCCCCTTCCTCCTCCTCCCCCTTCCTCCACTCATCCTCCCCTATATGCCCCTTGCCAAATACCCACTCCCCCACATATTCCCATCCCCACATCCCCCCTCCCCATATATTCCCATACCCACATCCCCCCTCCCCCATATATTCCCCCCATATCCCCCCTCCCCATATATCTCCCCCATATGCCCCTCCCCCATATATCTCCCCCCATATCCTCCTCCCCCATATATCCCCCCTCCCCTATATATTCGCCCCCTATATCCACCTCCCCATATATTTGCCCCCCCATACCCCGCCTCCCAGATATATTCGCCCCTCCATATCCCCCCTCCCCCATATATTCACCCCTCCATATCCCGTCTCCCCCATATATTCGCCCCCCCATATCCCGCCTCCCCCATATATTCGCCCCTTCATATCCCCGCCTCCCCCATATATTCGCTCCCCCATATCCCCGCCTCCCCCATATATTCGCCCCCATATCCCCCCTCCCCCATATATTCGCCCCCCATATTCCCCCCTCCCCTATATATTCACCCCTCCCCTATATATTCACCCCCTATATCCCCCCTCCCCATATATTTACCCCTATATCCCCCTCCCCTATATATTCACTCCGTATATCCCCCACCCCATATATTCGCCCCCATATCCCCGCCTCCCCCATATATTCACCCCCATATCCCCCTTCCCCATATATTTGCCCCCCCATATCCCCTTCCCCATATATTTGCCCCCCAATATCCACCCTCCTCCATATATTCGCCCCCCCATATTTCCCCCTCCCCTATATATTCACCCCTATATCCCCCCTCCCACATATATTCGCCCCCATACCCCCCTCCCCCATATATTCGCCCCATATCCCTCCTCCCCAATATATTCGCTCCCCCATATCCCCCGCCTCCCCCATATATTCACCCCCATAACCCCCTCCCCCATATCCCTCCTCCCCAATATATTCACCCCCATACCCCTCCCCCATATATTCACCCCCATATCCCCCCTCCGCCAAATATTCGCCCCCATATCCCCCCTCCCCCATATATTTGCCCCCATATCCCCCTCACCCATATATTCACCCCCATATCCCCCTCCCCCATATATTCACCCCCATATCCCCCTCTCCCATATATTCACCCCCATATCCCCCTCCCCATATATTCGCCCCATATCTCCCTCTCCATATATTCACCCCCATACCCCCCTCCCCATGTATTCGCCCCCATATCCCCTTCCCCCAAGTATTCACCCCCATATCTCCCTCCCCCAAATATTCACCCCATATCCCCCCTCCCCATATATCCCCCTCCCCCATATATTCGCCCCCATATCCTCCTCCCCATATATTTGCCCCCATATCCCTCCTCCCCCACATATTCGCTCCCATATCCCCCTCCCCCATATATTCACCCCCATATCCCCCTCCCCCATATATTCGCCCCCATATCCTCACCCCCCATATCCCCCTCCTCCATATATTCGCCCCCATATCCTCACCCCCATATCCCCCTCCTCCATATATTCGCCCCCATATCCTCACCCCCATATCCCCCCTCCCCCATATATTCGCCCCCATATCCCCCTCACCCATATATTCGCCCCCATATCCCCCTCACCCATATATTCGCCCCCATATCCCCCCTCCCCCATATATTCACCCCCATATCTCCCTCCCCACATATTCGCCCCCATATCCCCCTCCCCATATATTCCCCTTCCCCTCTCCTCTGTGTTTCTCTCACCGGCCGCTGTCCGGAGCGGTCAGTCCCGCTGTCCGGGGTGGTCACTCCCGCTGTCCGGGGCGGTCAGTGGCGGTCACTCTTGTTTCCGGTTTTCTTTCTCGGTCCCGGAGCCGAACCGGCCGCCGCCAGGAAATGACGACAACATTGACCGGGTCACCGGAAACCTGGGGGCAAAGGTCACCGGGAAAAGATGGCGGAACCGAGAGAAATTCGGAACGTGAGAGAGAATTATTCAAACCCGGGAGAATGGGGGGGGTCAGGGACAGTGGGGGGGGGGGAGGGGGGGGTGGTGGGTGGTGGGTGGTGGCCGGGGGGGGGGTCTGGGGCGGGGGGTGCGGGGGTCGGGGTCAGGGACAGGGTGGTGGGGGGCAGGGGAGGAGGTGGGGTCTGGGGCAGGGGGGAGGGGGAGGGGGGGGAGGGGGAGGGGGCAGGGGGGGAGGGGGCAGGGGGGGGGTCTGGGTCTGGGGCGGGGGGGCGGGGTCAGGGAGGGGGGTCTGGGTCTGGGTCTGGGTCTGGGGCGGGGGGGGGGGGGGGTGCGGGGTCAGGGACAGGGTGGGGGGGGGGTGGTGTCTGGGTCTGGGCCTGTCTGTCTGTCTGCCCGGAGGTTTCTCCTCCACTAATCTCCCTTCTTCTGTGTTTTAGCTGCGGGATTTCCTGCTGGTTTATAACAAAATGACTGAAAGCTGCTTCGACAAGTGTGTGACCAACCTCAACTACAGGAGCATCACCCTGACTGAGGTAAAGCCCAGACCAGGAGCAGGCCATTCGGCCCATTCCAACCCTGCTCCACCATTCATTATGATCATGGCTCATCTCTGGCGTCAACTCCACCCCCCCCCGGATCGTTTAATTCCCTGAATATTTAACGGATGGAGCGTCACAACCCCATGGGGTGGAGAATTCCAAAGATTCACCACCCTTTGAATGAATAATGTTCTTTTTTCAGCCCAAAATGTTCTGTGGAGAACACTGCTGTTGGGTACTACACACCAAAGTCCAGTTACTGAACACGTCCTTGTCCCTTTGGTTTTAAAAACAAAGTGATCGTTATGCTCTGAATGAGGCAGTTGAATGATGTTGGAGTGGTGCAGTACAGTGCTGCTTTGGGTGAATTAGAGTAATTAAATTGGAGTTTGGTGAGCAGGGGAGTTCAGTGCAGAGGGAAGAAGCTGTTCCTTTCTTTTTCTACTTTAAGCCTCCAGTAGCCGACTCTTACTTTGCTACAAGATAAGAATCTGATTGTTGAGTAATTGGTAAGTTATTCTACTTATTCTAATTGTAATAAATAGTTTTTAAAGTTACAGAAAAGCACGACAGCTCAGCTGAATAGAATGTACGTCCTACGGTATGTGGGAAGTCATGGATGCACCATATGTTCCAGGCAAACATACCTGCAGGAAGTGTCACCGATTGCAGAAGCTTGAGCTCTGGGTTACTGAGCTCGTGCAATGGCTGGGGTCACTGTGGCACATCCGCAAGACAGAGAGCTATGTAGATAGCATGTTTAAGGAGGCATTACACCACAGGTTAGCAGCATACAGGCAGAGTGGGCATGGGTGACTATCAGGCAGTCTAAGAGAATCAGGTAGGTAGTGCAGGAGTCCCCCGAGTCTATCCTGCTTGCCAATCGGTTTTCCATTTTGGATATTGGTGAGGGCAATGGTCCCTTGGGGTGTGCAGCACAGTGGGTGGCTCAACTGCACAGGAGTGGAGGAAGAAGAGCAGGAGTGTAATAGTGCTAGGGGATTCCATAGTCAGGGGATCAGATGGACGTTTTTGCGGCAGGGGGATGGTGTAGTGGTATTGTCGCTGGGCTAGTAATCCAGAGATTACTGCAGACCCGGGTTTAAATCCCACCATGGCAGATGTGGGATCTGAATTCAATAAAAAATCTGGACTTAAAAGTATGATGATGACCAGGAAACCATTGTTGATTGTTGTAAAAACCCATCTGGTTCACTAATATCCTTTGGGGAAGGAAATCTGCTGTCCTTACCTGGTCTGGCCTACATGTGACTCCAGACCCACAGCAATGCGGTTGACTCTGAAATGGCCGAACCAGACACTCAGTTGTTTCAGACTGCTACAAAGTCTCAGAAAAGGAATGAAACCGGATGGACCACCCAGCATTGACCTAGGCACCGGAAACAACAGCAGCAAACTCAGCCCTGTCAACCCTGCAAAGTCCCCCTTACTAACATCTGGGGGCTAGTGCCAAAATTGGGAGAGCGTCTCACAGACTAGTCAAGCAACAGCCTGACATAGTCATCCTCACGGAATCATACCTTACAGATAATGTCCCAGACAGCACCATCACCATCCCTGGGTATGTCCTGTTCCACCAGCAGGACAGACCCAGCAGAGGTGGCAGCACAGTGGTATACAGTCAGGAGAGAGCTGCCCTCGGAGTCCTCAGC
The DNA here is from genome assembly GCA_026770705.1 of Isurus oxyrinchus. NCBI lineage: Eukaryota > Metazoa > Chordata > Chondrichthyes > Lamniformes > Lamnidae > Isurus > Isurus oxyrinchus. The sequence goes on from JANJGN010000011.1 coordinate 1,495,153, forward strand.
ATCGACTCCAGACCCCATGAAGTGTCATGGCATCAGCTCAAAAATGGGTAAGGAAACCTCCTGCTGATTATCAGATACCACCCTCCCTCAGCTGATGAATCAGTGCTCCTCCATGTTGAACATCACTTGGAAGAAGCACTGAGGATGGCAAGGGTGTGGAATGTGGCTCTATAACACCACTACGAACTGAGCTGGCTATGTTGTAAATGACATAGCTGCTAGACTGGGTCTGCGGCAGGTGGTCAGGGAAAAACACACTTGACCTTGTCCTCACCAACCTGCCTGTCACAGATGCATCTGTCCATGACAGTATCGGTAGGAGTGACCACCACACAGTCGTTGTGGAGACGAAGTGCTGCCTTCACATTGAGGATACCCCCCAACGTGTTGTGTGGCACTACCACTGTGCTAAATGGGATAGATTTTGAACAGATCTAGCAACTCAAGACTGGGCATCCATGAGGTGCTGTGGGCCATCAGCAGCAGCAGAATTGTACTCGAACACAATCTGTAACCTCATGGCCCAGCATATCCCCCACTCTACCATTACCATCAAGCCAGGGGATTAACCCTGTTTCAATGAAGAGGAGCAGCACCAGACATACCTAAAAATGAGGTGTCAACTTGGCGAAGCTATAACACAGGACTACTTGTGTGCCAAACAGCATAAGCAGAGAGTGATAGAACTAAGTGATCCCACAACCAATGGATCAGATCTAAGCTCTGCAGTCCTGTGACATCCAGCCGTGAATTGGTGGTGAACAATTAAGTAGCTGAATGGAGGAGGCGGATCCACAAATATCCCCATCCTCAATGATGGGGGAGCCCAGCACATCAGTGCAAAAGATAAGGCTGAAGCATTTACTACAATCTTCAGCCAGAAGTGCTGAGTGGATGATCCATCTCAGCCTCCTCCGGAGGTCCCCAGCATCACAGATACCAGTCTTCAGCCAATTTGATTCACTCCGCATGATATCAAGAAACGGCTGAAGGCACTGGATACTGCAAAGGCTATGGGCCCTGACAATATTCCGGCAATAGTACAGAAGACTTGTGCTCCACACCATTGTGCCCTTAGCCAAGCTGTTTCAATACAGAGACAACACTGGCATCTACATGGCAATGTGGAAAATTGCCCAGTTATATCCTGTGCATAAAAAGTAGGGCAAATCCAATCCCGCCAATTACCGCCCCATCAGTCTACTCTCCATTACCAGTAAAATAATGAAAGGGGTCATCAACAGTGCTATCAAGCAACACTTGCTTAGCAATAACCTGCTCACTGATGCCCAGTTTGGGTTCTGCCAGGGCCACTCAGTTCCTGACCTCATTACAGCCTTGGTTCAAACATGGACAAAAGAGCTGAACTCCCAAAGTGAGACGAGAGTGACTGCCCTTGACATCAAGGCAGCATTAGACCAAGTGAGGCATCAAGGAGCCCGAGCAAAACTGGAGTCAATGGGAATCGGGGGAAAAGTCTCTGCTGGTTGGAGTCATACCTAGCACAAAGGAAGATGGTTGTGGTTGTTGGAGGTCAGTCATCTCAGCTCCAGGACACCACTGCAGGAGTTCCTCAGGGTAGTGTCCTCAGCCCAGCCATCTTCAGCTGCTTCATCAATGACTTTCCTTCCATCATAAGATCAGAAGTGGGCATGTTCACTGATGATTGCACAATGTGCAGCACCATTCACAACTCTTCAGATACTGAAGCAGTCCATGTCCAAATGCAGCAAGACCTGGACAATATCCAGGCTTGGGCTGACAAGTGGCAAGTAACATTCATGCCACACAAGTACCAGGCAATGACCATCTCCAACAAGAGAGAATCCAACCAAACTCCCGTTAATGTTTGATGGCATTACCATCACTGAATCCTCCACTACCAACATCCTGGGGATTACCATTGACCAGAAACTGAACTAGACTAGCCGTATAAATACTGTGGCTACAAAGCAGATCAAAGGCTAGGAATCGTATGACGAGCATCTCACCTCCTGACTCCCCAAAGCCTGTCCACCATCTACAAGGCACAAGTCAGGAGTGTGATGGAATACTCCCCACTTGCCTGGATGAGTGCAGCTCCAACAACACTGAAGAAGCTCAACACTGTCCAGGACAAAACAGCCTGCTTGATTGGCACCACATCCACAAACATTCACTCCCTTCACCACCAACACACTGTAGCAACAGTGTGTACCATCTACAAGATGCACTGCAGAAATTCACCAAGGCTCTTTAGACAGCACCGTCCAAACCCATGATCACTACCACTAGAAGGATACGGGCAGCAGATAGTTGGGAACACTGTTAATATGGCAATCATCTTGTTAAAACCAGTTATTAGTTAAACAGATGATGAGCATTAATTATCCCATCTAAATAGAATAAAAAGGGACAGTGGAACACTTTTTTGTGGAAGCTACTAGGAAGTTAGTAGCACTGAGAAGTTGTCTTGGAAATCAACGAGTTATAAACCAAGAGACCAGCCTGGATTAATTATTAATAGAGTTATACAGCACAGAAACAGGCCCTTCGGCCCATCGTGTCCATGTCGGCCATCAAGCCCCTATCTATTCTAATCCCATTTTCCAGCACTTGGCTTGTAGCCCTGTGCTGAGGCGTTTCAAGTGCTCATCTAAACACTTAAATGTCGTGAGGGTTCCTGCCTCTACCACTCCCTCAGGCAGTGAGTTCCAGATTCCCCAGCCACCTCTGGGTGAAAAAACTTTTCCTCCAATCCCCTCTTTACCTCCTGCCCCTTAAATCTATGTATTAATTTTTCCACCACAACCTCATATTGTGAGTAACATGGTAGCACAGGATGAACTTTAAGCTTTGCTGATTGGTTGCTGTGTATGAAGCTTTCTGTCTCAGTCCTCTGAGGGAAATGAATGTACAGTTAATAACAATTTAAGTTATGGAATGGTGGAAGGACAGCGCAAAATCACAAGCTTTGACTATCCACCAACTTTTTCTGACTCTGAACCTTATCAGCAATGGAAGGCTGTGGTTGAAATGTGAACCTGGGTTACTGCTACACCCCGGAAGAAGCAAGGTATGGCTTTGGTGTTATCATTACTGACCAAAAGTAAGGTAAGGAGTAAAGTGTTTTCAGAGTGGAAAGTGGATGATTTGGATCATGAAGAGGGATTAAACCGTCTGATACAATTTTTGGAGAAGTTCTACCAAAAGGATGAGTTGTTGGAAGCGGATGAAGCTTGGACGATCTTTGATAGGTTTAGGAAATAAGATGTTCAGTCCATGGAAGAACATATCATGGATTTTGATAAATGGTATAAGAGACTCCAGAGATTTGAACTTGAGATTCCAGAATCAGTTTTGGCATTTAAATGACTGGACTGTGCTCGCATTTCCCATGTTGATTATCTTTTAGTACTAACGGGGGTTCAGTTCCAGGGAAAAGAATCTCTCAGATTAAATGGCCGCTGCCCGAAAAAAATTCCTGGGGAAACAGTTGTTTGCTGCCACTTTTTTAGCAAATGTGAACAACCGTGCTGTAAAACAAAGGATAGAGGATTAATGATCAACCTAATATCAGACGAAGATTCCAGTACAAAGATGAGGTTAATGACAGGCCTGAAAATGGTCGTAACCCTAGTCGATTTGAGAATAGGGACAAAAAGCCTGTCTTGGATGGTGACATTTAAACTGAAAAAATGCACGGGGAATGGTTAATCAGTGTTTTCAGTGTGATTCCCAATATCATTACGCAATGAACTGCCCACAGCAAAAGAATCGTCTTTTTGAAGTGACCCATGAGACAGATTCATCTGAAAGTGAAAATGATGATGGTGACTGCCATGAAGAAATTATATTGATAACTGAGAGTTTGAAACCGGTGATGAGTATCTTGATGGTAGATTCCTTTAACTGTGCAGCTCTGGACAGTGGTTGCACTTCTATGGTGTGCGGCATGGACTGGCTTGACTGCTATCTGCAGTCTCTCGATGAGGCAGACTGGCAGAAGGTCAAGGAGAATGAAAGCTCTCCCTGCTTCAGGTTCGGAGATGACAATACATTAATATCCTCCAAATGGGTGGTCCTCCCTTGTGAGATAGCAGAGATCAATCTGTTTATCAGTACTGATGCAGTTTCTAGCGAGCTGCCGCTATTGTTGAGTCGATCTGCAATGAAGAGATGAAGAAGGCTCAGATTACACTAGATATGATGAATGATAGAACAGTCGTGTTTGGGGGAAAATGTGGATCTACATTTTACTCAGTCAGGCCATTACTGCTTGCTACTAAGGAAGCCAGAGATTTCTCATCAAAAAGTTCATCAAGGTTTGTTAACTACTGAGAATGAGAATTTGGTGGACAAAAGGAAGATCATTTGGAAATTACATAGACAGTTTGCACATCTGGTGCCACAGAAACTGAAGACTCTGCTTCAAGATGTGGGAGTGGTCTTACCCTGCTGCAGGCCACAAGGGAAAGGAATCACTTGTAAGTAGTGGGTAAGATCGGGTAAGTATTTACTACTTTATCACTTGTAATTTAAGGTCTTTTTGTGGTTTATAGTTTGTATATTCTGTAATAACGAGGATCAGGAAAGAAGGGCCCTGGAGTAATTTATTTAAAAGGTTTAATTTAAAGGGATAAGTCATGGCAGGAGAGCTCAAAGCCGTGGTGTGCTCCTCGTGCTCCATGTGGGAAGTCGGGAACATTTCGAGTGCCCGGGACCAGCATGTGTGCAGGAAGTGTATCCAGCTGCAGCTCCTGGAAGTTCAGGTTTCAGAGCTGGAACAGCGGCTGGGGACACTGTGGAGCATCCGCGAGTCTGAGAGCCTCATGGGTAGCACATTTAGAGAGGTGGTCACACTGCAGCTGAAGGGACCTGAGGAAGGGAGGGAATGGGTGACCACCAGGCAGTCCAAAAGAAACAGGCAGGTAGTTCAGGAGTCCTCTGGGGTCCCGCTCGCAATTCGGTATTCCATTTTGGAGGCTGATGAGGGCACTGGTTCCTCCAGGGAGTGCAGACACCACAAGCAGCCTGTCTGTACAGGAGGGGAGGAAGAGCAATAGTAATAGGGTGTTCTATTGTCAGGGGAACAGATAGGCACTACTGTGGCCATCAACGTGACACCAGGATGGTATGTTGCCTCTCTGGTGCCAGGGTCCAGGATGTCACTGAACGGCTGTAGGGTATCCTGAAGGGGGAGGGTGATAAGGCAAAGATCATGGTACAGGTTGGTATCAGTGACATAGGTAGAAAGAGGGATGAGGTCTTGCATCAAGAATTCAGGGAGTTAGGCAGTAGACTAAAAAGCAGGACCTCTCGGGGTGTAATCTCTGTATTACTCCCAGTGCCACGTGCTAGCGAGCTCAGAAATAAGAGAATAGCGCAGATGAATACGTGGCTTAAGAGTTGGTGCAGGAGAGAGGGTTTTAGATTCCTGGATCACTGGGACCGTTTCTGGGGAAGGTGGGACCTGTACAAGCGGGACGGTCTACATCTGAACCAGAGCAGGACTAACATCCTTGCGGGCAGGTTTTCTAGTGCTGCTGGGAGGAGTTTAAACTAATTATGCAGGGAGAGGGGACACAGAATGTTAGCAGAATAGGGACACATCATAATACAGTAAAACAATCAAGTCAGAGGGAGTACAGCTGCAATAAGCTTCAAAGGAGTAAGCAAGGCTGGATGGCTTCTACTTTAATGTCAGGAGTATTACAGGTAAAACGGATGAGTTAAGGGTGAGGATTGACATGTGGAATTGTGATATAGTAGCCATCACTGAGACGTGGTTGAGGGTGGGGCAGGATTGGCAGCTCAACATTCCGGGATATAGAATCTTCAGGCGAGACAGGGGAGGGGGTAAAATAGGAGGAGGCATTGCATTATTAGTTAAGGAGTCAGTTACTGCAGTAAGCAGAGATTATATCTTGGAGGGGGCATCGAATGAAGCTTTGTGGGTAGAGCTTAGGAATAAAAAAGGGGCAGCCACATTATTAGGTGTTTATTATAGACCCCCAGATAGTCAGTGGGAAATTGAGGAGCAAATATGTGCACAATTTGCGGAGGTGTGTAAAAACAATAACAATAGGGTAATTATATTAGGTGATTTCAACTTTCCCAACATTAATTGGGATAGATATAGTGTTAAGGGCTTGGATGGAGTGGATTTCTTGAAATGTGTACAGGAGAACTTTTTAGGTCAATATGTAGAGGGTCCAACAAGGGACGGTGCATTGCTGGATCTAATTCTGGGGAATGAAGCTGGACAGGTGACTGGGGTGGTAGTGGGGGAGCATTTTAGTGACAGCAATCACAACATGGTACAGTTTAAGTTTGTTATGGACAAAGAAATAGACAAGTTGAAAAAAATATTTTGGATTGGGGGAGAGTGGGTTTTAGTAAAATAAGGCAGGATCTGGCCAAGGTAGACTGGGAACAGCTACTTGTGGGGAAATCTACAGAGGAGCAGTGGAGGGTGTTCAAAAAGGAAATGGGGAGGGTACAGGCTCAACATGTTCCCTCTAGGGTGATAGGAAGGAGTAACAAGCCCAGAGAACCATGGATGACCAGAGATATTCAGGTTACGATGAGAAGGAAAAGAGAAGCTTTTAGCGGGTACAAGGGAAGCAAATCAGCAGAGGCATTAGTGGAGGACAGACAGTGCAGGGTGGAGCTTAAGAAAGCAATTAGGAGAGCAGAGAGGGGATATGAGAAAGCTCTGGCTGGTAAAAGTAGGGAAAATCCCAAGATATTCTATAAGTATATCAATGGGAAGAGGATAACCAGGGAAAGAGTCGGGCCCATTAGGGACCAAGGGGCAATCTATGGGTGGAGCCAGAGGACATTGCTAGAGTGATGAATGAATACTTCACATCCATCTTCACCCAAGAGAATGAGGATGAAGGTATCGAACTCAGGGAGAGAGACTGAGAGGTTCTTGAGCAAATTGATATAGGGAGTGACAGGGTATTGGAGGTGTTGGCAGGCTTAAAAGTGGACAAATCTCCAGGTCCGGATGATTTGTGTCCCAGACTGCTGAGGGAGGCAAGGGAGGAGATCGCAGGGGCTCTGACCCAAATTTTTAATTCCTCTCTGGCCATGGGGGAGGTGCCAGAGGACTGGAGAACAGCTAATGTGGTTCCGCTGTTTAAGAAGAGTTGTAGAGATAAGCCAGGGAACTACAGCCAGTGAGTCTCATGTCAGTGGTAGGGAAACTATTGGAGAAAATTCTGAAGGAGAAAATCTATCTCCACTTGGAGAGGCAAGGTTTGATCAGGGATAGTCAGCATGGCTTTGTCAGAGGGAGGACATGCCTAACAAATTTGATTGAATTTTTTAAGGAGGTGACCAGGTGTGTAGATGAGGGTAGTGCAGTTGTTGTAGTTGATAAGGTGGATTCAAAATTGGCTTAGTTGTAGGAGACAGAGGGTGATGACAGAAGGATGCTTTAGTGACTGGAAGCCAGTGTCCAGTGGCGTACCACAGGGATCTGTGCTGGGTCCCCTATTATTCGTCATTTATATAAATGACATAGATGACTATGTGGGGGTTAGGATTAGTAAGTTTGCGGATGACACAAAGATTGGCCAGTTGGTTAACAGTGAGGTTGAGTGTCTTGGGCTACAGGAAGATATAGACGGGATGGTGAAATGTGCAGATAAGTGGCAGATGGAATTTAACCCTGAAAAGTGTGAGGTGATACACTTTGAAAGGAGTAATTTGCCAAGGAAGTATTCAATGAATGGCAAGACACTAGGGTGTTCTGAGGAACAAAAGAACCTTGACATGTGTGTCCATAGATCTCTGAAGGCGGAGGGACATGTTAGTGGGGCTATGAAAAAGGCATATGGGACACTTGCCTTTATCAATCGAGGCATAGATTCCAAAAGTAGGGAGGTCATGTTGGAGTTGTATAGAACCTTGGTGAGGCCACAGCTGGAGTACTGTGTGCAGTTCTGGTCGCCACATTATAGGAAGGATGTGATTGCACTGGAGGGGGTGCAGAGGAGATTCACCAGGATGTTGCCTTGGATGAAACATTTAAGTTATGAAGGGAGGTTGGATAGACCCCTTTTCTATTTTTCCTTAGTTCTGATGAAGAGTCATACGGACTTGAAACGTTAACTGTGCTCCTCTCCGCAGATGCTGCCAGACTTGCTGAGTTTTTCCAGATATTTTTATTTTTGTTTTGGATTGACTTGGGTTGTTTTCGGTGGAGCAGAGAAGACTGAGGGGCGACCTGATCGAGCTGTACAAGATTATGAGGGACATGGACAGGGTGGATAGGGAGCAGCTGTTCCCCTTAGTTGAAGGGTCAGTCACAAGGGGGCATAAGTTCAAGATGGGGGGCAGGAGGTTTAGGGGGGCAGGAGGAAAAACTTTTTTACCCAGAGGGTGGTGAGGGTCTGGAATGCGCTGCCTGGGAGGGTGTGGAGGCGGGTTGCTTCACATTCTTTAAAAAGTACCTGGATGAGCACTTGGCACGTCATAACATTCAAGGCTATGGGCCAAGTGCTGGTAAATGGGATTAGGTAGGTAGGTCAGGTGTTTCTCACATGTCGGTGCAGACTCGATGGGCCGAAGGGGCTCTTTTGCACTGTGAGTCTGTGATTCTGGTCGATAAAGGATTTGATGATCTTATTGAACAAATCACTGTTCAGTGTGAAATTTGTCTTAAATATCGCAAGACTCCACCACAACCTGTTGTGAGCTGCCACAAGCCAGGGAGTTTAACGATGCAGTGGCAATGGACTTGAAAGTTTGGGATTTTTTTTTAACTACACTTCATAGATATGACAACCAGATTTAATCTATCCACAGTGATAAATAGTAAAGACAAAAGCACCATTGTCGATATGGTCATGGAGAAATGGGCAGGAACAGGATTAGAAACACCAAGGAAGTTCCTCACAGATAATGGTGAGGAATTCGTCAATGAGGAATTTCGAGATATGTGCGAAAATGTAAACATCGTAGTTGTGCGCACTGCAGCTGAAAGTCCATTTAGTAATGGTCCATGTGAACGAAATCATGCAGCAATAGATGACAGGTTACATAAAATATTAGCTGATCGACCAGGTTGTAAACTGAACATGGCACTAGCATGGGCAGTGCAAGCAAAGAACTCTCTGCAAATGGTTGGGGGGTCCAGTCCGCCCCAGTCGGTGTACAGAAGAAATCCAAAGTTACCTTCAGTGTTGTCAGATGCTCCCCCTGCTCTTGAAGGAACTAGCCTGAGCTCCACCTTTTCTGCTTATCTGAACGCTTTGCATGTGGTCAGAAAAGCTTTCATTAAAGCTGAGGTTTGGGAGAAAATTCCACGGGCCCTTCAGCATCGCATAAGACCATCAGGAATATAGTTTAGACAAGGAGACATGGTGTATTATTAAAGGGAAGGCCAGAAAGAGTGGAAAGGACCTGGCAAGGTTATAGGGAGCGATGGGAAAGTAGTAATAGTGCAACACAGTAATCAGACTGTTGACTATACCTTTACAGGTTCTGAAGAGGACGTAGAACGCGAGGAGACACTTTGCACTTCACATACATACGCACACACTGGTTAGTTATGAAGAGCAGCCAATGACAGATACAGGGTTGACTGAGGTACAGGACAATGCTATTCATCCAAAAGGGCAACTACCCAAAGTAGGAACAAAAGCAACAGACATGCCAGAGGAGACCAGTGTGTGGAGGGATGACCCCATCATAGGGAGAGCAGGAAAGGCCACAATAAACATTGGCTAAATGTGCAGGATGAAGGACAGGAGACAAGACCTATCGATTGGCAAACCGAGGTAAAGATGTGGAAACCCAGAAAGTGCAGCCTGAGTTCTGACAGTGGACCAGAAAGTACCGTGATCCTAGAAAAAAATCACAGACTTGTGAACGGAGTTCTGTTCACATGGGAGGACAATCATATAGTAAGTGTCCAGAAAGGGAGAGGAATGTGAGTACAGGCCATAGCTTAACAAGGACTAGAGAGCAAGCTTGCAATCTCAGTAGAAGTCCATATGACAGAGATCCTAGTAGCTGTTAACAAATTGGAAAATAAGTTGACAAAGGAAGCCAAACAGAAAGAGTTAGAAAGTTGGATGGAATTTGGGGTATATTCTGAAATACCTGACAGAGGACAGGCAGCTTTATCTCACCGCTGGATCTGTACAGAAAAGGTTCTCCCAGATGGCACATATAAGTCCATAGGAAGATTAGTAGCCCGAGGCTTTGAAGAGAGATGAGGAGATCAGGATGACGGAGTGAACATGCTTACTGCAGGGAAAGTGAGTTTGAAGATTTTTTTTGGAGCTATTTTGGCATCCTATTCCTGGGAGTGCATATCGATTGATATAAAGGCTGCGTTTTTACAGGGGGAGAAGTTTCAAAGGGAAGTTTTTTTTGAAACCACCCAAAGAAGCCGGGGATGTAGAAGGAAAGCTATGGGAATTGAATAAGTGTGTTTATGGGATGAATGATGTGTCAAGAGTTTGGTATTTTTCCGTGAGGCCTGACTGGTTGAAAACAGGTTACATTCAGTTAAAGGCAGACCCCACAATGTTCTACTGGTACCATAAGGAGAAACTAGCTGGGATCTTTATCATGCATGTTAATGATTTCCTGTGGGAGGCTCTGTACAATTCGAACAATGAGTAATCGAGAAGATAAAGAAGGAATTCCAGGTCGGAAGCCAGGCTTCAGGGGCCTTTAAATACAAGTTAGGAGTGACATTGAATCAACAATGTTATCTGGAAAATGTTAATCATTTCCCAATAACTCGTGGTAGATCCTCACAAAAAGAGGGTTCTGCTACCAAGGAAGAAGTGGAACAGTTGAGAAGTTTGTTTGAGCAGTTGAACTGGTTGTGCACTCAGACTAGGCCTGACGCTAGTTATGATGTGTCAAAGCTGAGAACTATGGTGAAACATGCTACAGTTGAGCAAGTTCTGAGAGAGCAAATAAAACACTTAAAAAAAATTAAATTCTGTGAGAGGTGTGCTCAAGTTTCCAGCCTGGGGTGATCCAGAAGATATGAGGTTGGTCATTTGTATTGATGCTTCACATGCCAGTCTTCCAGATGGGTCCTCTAGCACAGCTGGGTTTATCTTATTTTCTAGCACAGCTGGGTTTATCTTATCCTTGGTGGGAAAGAACGATAAATGTTGCCCAAAACAAAAACAGAATTACTCGGAAAACTCAGCAGGTCTGGCAGCATCGGCGGAGAAGAAAAGAGTTGACGTTTCGAGTCCTCATAGAATTACCTGGAAAAACTCAGCAGGTCTGGCAGCATCGGCGGAGAAGAAAAGAGTTGACGTTTCGAGTCCTCATAGAATTGCCTGGAAAAACTCAGCAGGTCTGGCAGCATCGGCGGAGAAGAAAAGAGTTGACGTTTCGAGTCCTCATAGAATTGCCTGGAAAAACTCAGCAGGTCTGGCAGCATCGGCAGAGAAGAAAAGAGTTGACGTTTCGAGTCCTCATGACCCTTCGGGTCATGAGGACTCGAAACGTCAACTCTTTTCTTCTCCGCCGTTGCTGCCAGACCTGCTGAGTTTTCCAAGTAATTCTGTTTTTGTTTTGGATTTCCAGCATCCGCAGTTTTTTTGTTTTTATTTTTGATAAATATTGCCCACTGGTTTGGGAGGCCAAGAAAATAAAAAGGGGAGTGAAAAGCAGCTTAGCTGCTAAAATGCTGGCCTTAGTAGAGGCGTTAGTTTACTTAATCCAATATACTGACAAATATTATACAAGGGGCAATGTGGGGAAACTTTGCCCATAGACTGTTACGTTGATAACCGGTCCCTTTGGGACAACGTTCATTCCACGAAAAGTGTCACTGAAAAAAGGCTCAGAATAGACCTAGCCAGCATAAAGGAAATGTTAGAAAGAACGAGATCTCTAGGATAAAATGAGTTGGCACAAGTTACCAACTATCAGACTGTTTCACAAACAGAAGTGCCTGCGGTAAGACATTATTAAATGTGTTGGAAGAGGGGTGTCTTGTAATGATGCAATGAAAAATTGTTTTTGTTTTATAATTGTGTGTGTATATATATATATATATACACATATATATAGACGTGGAAATACGTGACATTATTTCCTTCTGTTTGTTTAAAAAAAGGTGTTATATTTTTTAGATGGGAATCTGTTAATATGGCAATCATCTTGTTAAAACCAATTATTACTTAAACAGGTGATGGGCATTAACTATCCTATCTAAATAGAATAAAAAGGGACAGCTGGAACAATTTGTGTGGAAGCTACTGGAAGTTAGTAGCACTGAGGAGTTGTCTTGGAAATAAACCAGCTTTAACCAAGAGACCAGCCTGGATTAATTAGTCATAGTCACCACAGCCTCTTTATTGTGAGTAACAATGCCACCACCTGGAGGTTCCCCTCCAAGTCACTCACCATCCTGACTTGGAAATATATCGCCGTTCCTTCACTGTCACTGGGTCAAAATCCTGGAACTCCCTCCCTAACAGCACTGTGGGTGTACCTACACCACATGGACTGCAGCGGTTCAAGAAGGCAGCTCACCCCCACCTTCTCAAGGGCAACTAGGGATGGGCAATAAATGCTGGTCCAGCCAGCGAAGCCCATATCCCGTGAATGAATATATTTTTAAAAAACGTGACTGCAGGATGTTGTGTTGCCTCACTGGTGCCAGGGCCACAGATGTCTCAGAGTGGCTGCAGGACATCCTTGTGGAGATGAGTGAACAGCTAGAGGTCATGGTCCACATCGGTACCAACGACATATGTAGAAAGAGGGATGAGATCCTAAAAGCAGATTTTATGGAGTTAGGAAGGAAATTAAAAAGCAGGACCTCAAGAACAGTGATCTCCGAATTACTCCCATTGCCATAAGGGCGGAAAACAAAGGGAGTTTTCTATAGACCTCCAAACAGTAGAGCTAAGGTCAGGTACGGCATTAAACAGGAAATTAGAGGTGCCTGTAACAAGGGTGCTACAGTAATCATGGATGACTTTAATCTACATATAGACTGGGCAAACCAAATTAGCGATAATACTGTGGCGGATGAATTCCTTGTACGAGATGGATTTTTAGATCAATGTATCGAGGAAATGACGAGGGAACAAGCTATCCTGGATTTGGTATTGTGCAATGAGAAGGGTTTAAATAATAATCTTGTTGTATGGGGTCCTTTAGGGAACAGTGACCATAACATGATAGAATTCTTCATTAAGATAGAAAGTGAAGTAGTCGGATAAGTGTGGAGTTATCCACTTTGGCAGTAAAAACAGAATGGCCAAGTATTATTTAAATGGTGATAGGTTGGGAAATGTTGATGTACAAAAGGACTTGTATGTCCAGTCACTGAAAGCAAGCATGCAGGTGCATCAAGCAGTTAATGCAAATGGTATGTTGGCCTTCATTGCGAGAGGACTTGAGTACAGGAGCAAGGATGTCTTACTGCAGCTGTACAGGGCCTTGGTGAGACCACACCTGGAGTATTGTGTGCAGTTTTGGTCTCCTTACCTAAGAGAGGATATACTTGCCATAGAGGGAGTGCAGCAAAGGTTCACCAGACTGATTCCTGGGATGGCAGGATTGTCGTATAGAAAGAGATTGGGCTGACTGGGCCTGTATTCACTGCAGTTTAGGAGAATGAGAGGGGATCTCATTGAAACATATAAAATTCTGACAGGGCTGGACAGACTGGATGCAGGGATAGTACTTCCTCTGGCTGGGGGCGGGGGGGTCTAGAACAAGGGGTCACAGTCTCAGGATACGGGGTAGACCATTTAGGACTGAGATGAGGAGAAACTTCTTCACTTGGAGGGTGATGAACCTGTGGAATTCTCTACCACAGAGGCTGTGGAGGCCAAGTCACTGAATATATTTAAGGAGGAAGTAGATTTCTGGGCTCTAAAGGTATCAAGGGGTTTGGGGAGAGAGCGGGAGTACATGGTTGAGATAGAAGGTCAGCCATGATCATATTGAATGGCGGAGCAAGCTCGAAGGGCTGAATGACCTACTCCTCCTATTTTCTACGTTTCTGCGTTACTATGTCATGGACATGAACAAAAGCTCCTCAGGGAACCTGATTTTTGGCCTGTTTTTACGTTTGAAAATTGCCTTGGGTTTAATTTCATTCCATCAGCTATGCAGGCCAGTACCGCCATGAACCTTGTCTTCTCATGTCCTGCTGTTCTCACTGGAACAGTTTTCAAACCTTTTCACTCATTTGCTGATGGCTATGTTGAAATTCATAGGTGTTTCATCCATCTTGTCGCTGTGACTTAGTGGGTGTTTATGTTTGGGCCACTGTCTGATAATGAGCCACTGGAAATTGGTCATTTTGGCACTAGGCCTCTGGGCGACCTTGTTCTTCTGCTGCAACACTACTGTTTCGTTCCAACACAGACCAACTTGGTCTGAAATCTTTGCTGGACTCAATTGCTAGGGTGAAAAATTGAGGACAGCTACTAATGCGAATGTAGTATTTCATAGCTGAGCATATGCAAAAACATGACTTTTGGCACTGAAAAATTGAGGTCATCTTGTATGCTGGGTTGACTTATACAACTTTTTACGTAATATAGTTAATAAGATTCTCTCTCAATCTTCAGAACTAATGTTTCCATTAGTAGGAGAGACTAAGACTCGAGGGCACAGCCTCAGAGTCAAGCGAAGACCTTTTAGAACAGAGATGAGGAGAAACTTCTTTAGCCAGAGAGCGGTGAATCTATGGAATTCATTGCCACAGAAGGCTGTGGAGGCCAGGTCATTGAGTGTATTTAAGACCGAGATAGATAGGTTCTTGATTGGTAAGGGGATCAAAGGTTGCGGGGAGAAGGCAGGAGAATGGGGTTGAGAAACTTATCAGCCATGATTGAATGGCGGAGCAGACTCGATGGGCCGATTGGCCTAATTTCTGCTACTGTGTCTTATGGTCTTATGGACTCCAGTGAGTAAAGGCCCAACCTGCTCAGTTTTTCCCTCATAAGACAAACACCTCATCCCAGGAATGAGCCTAGTGAATCTTCTCTGAACTGTTTCCAAAGCAAGTATATCATTCCATTATAAAGACAAAACAAAACTGCGGATGCTGGAAATCCAAAACAAAAACAGAATTACCTGGAAAAACTCAGCAGGTCTGGCAGCATCGGCGGAGAAGAAAAGAGTTGACGTTTTGAGTCCTCATGACCCTTCGACAGAACTTTGACCTGGAATTCAGTGCCTGGGAGGATGGGAGACGACAAAACCCTCATCGCATTTAAAAGAACACTTGGATGTAGACTTGAAGTGCAGTAACCTACAGGGCTACAGGCCAAGAACCGGAGTGGGTTTAATCTGGATGGCTCCTTGTCGGCTGGAACAGACACAATGGGCCGAATGGCCAGATTCCGTGCTGTAAATTTTGGCCCATGCTTGTGTCAGCTCTTTATTTGAAAGAGTTCTCCAATTAGTCCGACTCCCCATAGCCCTGCAAACCCTTCCCCTTCTTTAAAGGAACTATCATAGTTTTCCTGATATTACTGTGGGATACTTTAAAGCAGGCTTATGTTTGTCTGTGTGTGCAAAGGAAACTGCAGGCTGATAGATTGGAAGGTTTGAATCATCAAAGGGGTTAAGTTTGAAAAAAACAGGTATTTGAAATGCTAATGGACGATCTAAGTAAAATGGAATTTGCATTTTTAGATAAGTGGAGACGTGGTTGTTGGTTTATCAAAGGGACATGGTAAGTTATTTACAACCGGCAAGGTAAATAAGGCAAAGTTATTACGTTTATTTTTCCCCGAAGGTGCCAGCCATAATGACAACATCAAAGAGTTTTATATCCTGGGAAAAGTAAATTCCGAAGACAAGTGGAAACATGGGATTCACAGATCAAAAGGGAGAAAATATATTTAAAGAAGGATGGAAGGCTGTGTGGAGTGGAGGGGGTGGTGCTGGGTGTTGGGTGCTGGGTGTTGGGTGGCGTGTTAGATCATTACGGTGTGAAACAGACTTGTGCAGAAGCAGCCTCCAGCCACCTCAGCGAGCAGTACTTGCTTGTTCCAGAGTGCAAGGCTTTTTAGAAACCTTGGAAGTCCATTGAAGTGAGAGGGAGAGAGAAGCTGTGAAGTACCTCCCTTACAGCAACAGTGTTGTAGGGAGTCTAGTTATATCTAAATCTTATGGGAACTGTTATAAAACTAAATGCAGTTGTAACCATAATCTTGTGTGTTTAAGTTTTCTTTTCTGTTGTTAAAAAATGTTTTAATTTAATCTTTAAAATCTCTCAAGGTGGTAGTGGACTTAGTGCACAAAACTTTTCACAATAAGTACAAATCTGCAAAATTGTTGTGATAGCCTGGCCAGGTTTCTCTGTGGGACTTGGTCAGTCTGCCAAATACACCTGCCACATCATAACACTTTGTGTATTTAACAAATTCCCTTTGGGGATTTGGGGAGAGATTTCTTTAAGCAAGTAACATTTGGGACACAGTTCCTGGGTAATTTGAGGCCTGGCGTGTGGTGAGTGTCGAGGGTGTGGGAGGGACCTCTGACAGTCATTTCCAAAACTCTCCACCACTGGCTCTCTTACCAGCTCTGTTGTAGGTACATTGATAGTGACGGACCACGCTGAGTGATCAGTGGCTATTTCTGAGCTGCAATCTTGCCTGTTCTGTGAAAGGTCCTGCATATTTGTTTTTATAAACTTGCATTTCTATCGCACTTTCACCACCATAGGAAGTTCCAAAGAGTTTTCAACCAAATGAAGTGTTTTTCAAGTGTAGTCACAGTAATGTAGGAACAACGACAATATGTGCACAGCCAGATCCCACAAACAATGTGATAATGATGAGATTTCAGAAGTAAAAGAAAAAAAGTGGATGCTGGAAATATGAAATTAAAAGAGAGAGCGCTTGAAAACCACAGCAGGCATGGCAGTGTCTGTAGAGGGAGAAACAGCTGAAGTTTTGAGCCCAATATGACTCTTATTCAGATCCCTTTGTTTTAGAAACGTTGATTCAGGGATAAATATTGGTCCCAGGACGCTGAGGAGCACTCCCTCAGTACTGACCCTCTGACAGTGCAGCATTCCCTCAGTACTGACCCTCTGACAGTGCAGCACTCCCTCAGTACTGACCCTCTGACAGCGCAGCACTCCCTCAGTACTGATCTTCTGACAGTGCAGCACTCCCTCAGTGCTGACCCTCTGACAGCGCAGCACTCCCTCAGTACTGATCTTCTGACAGCGCAGCACTCCCTCAGTGCTGACCCTCTGACAGTGCAGCACTCCCTCAGTGCTGACCCTCTGACAGTGCAGCACTCCCTCAGTGCTGACCCTCTGACAGTGCAGCAATCCCTCAGTGCTGACCCTCTGACAGTGCAGCAATCCCTCAGTACTGACCCTCTGACAGTGCAGCAATCCCTCAGTGCTGACCCTCTGACAGTGCAGCACTCCCTCAGTACTGACCCTCTGACAGTGCAGCAATCCCTCAGTGCTGACCCTCTGACAGCGCAGCACTCCCTCAGTGCTGACCCTCCAATAGTGCAGCAATCCCTCAGTGCTGACCCTCTAATAGTGCAGCAATCCCTCAGTGCTGACCCTCTGACAGTGCAGCACTCCCTCAGCACTGACCCTAGGACAGGGCAGCACTCCCTCAGTACTGATCCTCCAACAGTGCAGCACTCCGTCATTACTGACCCTCTGACAGGGCAGCATTCCCTCAGTACGAACCCTCTGACAGTGCAGCACTCCCTCTGTACTGACCCTCTGACAGTGCAGCACTCCCTCAGTGCTGACCCTCCAATAGTGCAGCAATCCCTCAGTACTGACCCTCTGACAGGGCAGCATTCCCTCAGTACGAACCCTCTGACAGTGCAGCACTCCCTCTGTACTGACCCTCTGACAGTGCAGCACTCCCTCAGTGCTGACCCTCCAATAGTGCAGCAATCCCTCAGTACTGACCCTCTGACAGTGCAGCACTCCCTCAGCACTGACCCTAGTACAGGGCAGCACTCCCTCAGTACTGAAGCTCCAACAGTGCAGCATTCCGTCAGTACTGACCCTAGGACAGTGCCGCACTCTCTCAGTATTGACCCTCTGACAGTGCAACACTCCATCAATACTGACCCTCTGACAGTGCAGCACTCCCTCAGTACTTATCCTCTGACAGTGCAGCACTCCCTCAGTACTAATCCTCTGACAGTGTGGCGCTACTTCAGTACTGACCCTCTGACAGTGCGGCACTCCCTCAATGCTGACCCTCTGACAGTGCGGCGCTCCCTCAGCGCTGACCCTCTGACAGTGTGGCACTCCCTCAGTGCTGACCCTCTGACAGTGCAGCACTCCCTCAGTGCTGACCCTCTGACAGTGCAGCACTCCCTCAGTACTGGCCCTCTGACAGTGCAGCACTCCCTCAGTACTGACCCTCTGACAGTGCAGCACTCCCTCAGTACTGACCCTCTGACAGTGCAGCATTCCCTGAGTACTGACCCTCTGACAGTGCAGCACTCCCTCAGTACTGACCCTCTGACAGTGCGGCACTCCCTCAGTACAGACCCTCTGACATTGCAGTGCTCCCTCAGTACTGACCCTCTGACAGTGCAGCATTCGCTCAGTACTGACCATCTGACAGTGCGACACTTCCTCAGTACTGTCCCTCTGACAGTGCAGCAATCCCTCAGTGCTGACCCTCTGACAGTGCAGCAATCCCTCAGTACTGACCCTCTGACAGTGCAGCAATCCCTCAGTGCTGACCCTCTGACAGTGCAGCACTCCCTCAGTACTGACCCTCTGACAGTGCAGCAATCCCTCAGTGCTGACCCTCTGACAGCGCAGCACTCCCTCAGTGCTGACCCTCCAATAGTGCAGCAATCCCTCAGTGCTGACCCTCTAATAGTGCAGCAATCCCTCAGTGCTGACCCTCTGACAGTGCAGCACTCCCTCAGCACTGACCCTAGGACAGGGCAGCACTCCCTCAGTACTGATCCTCCAACAGTGCAGCACTCCGTCATTACTGACCCTCTGACAGGGCAGCATTCCCTCAGTACGAACCCTCTGACAGTGCAGCACTCCCTCTGTACTGACCCTCTGACAGTGCAGCACTCCCTCAGTGCTGACCCTCCAATAGTGCAGCAAACCCTCAGTACTGACCCTCTGACAGGGCAGCATTCCCTCAGTACGAACCCTCTGACAGTGCAGCACTCCCTCTGTACTGACCCTCTGACAGTGCAGCACTCCCTCAGTGCTGACCCTCCAATAGTGCAGCAATCCCTCAGTACTGACCCTCTGACAGTGCAGCACTCCCTCAGCACTGACCCTAGTACAGGGCAGCACTCCCTCAGTACTGAAGCTCCAACAGTGCAGCATTCCGTCAGTACTGACCCTAGGACAGTGCCGCACTCTCTCAGTATTGACCCTCTGACAGTGCAACACTCCATCAATACTGACCCTCTGACAGTGCAGCACTCCCTCAGTACTAATCCTCTGACAGTGCAGCACTCCCTCAGTACTAATCCTCTGACAGTGTGGCGCTCCTTCAGTACTGACCCTCTGACAGTGCGGCACTCCCTCAATGCTGACCCTCTGACAGTGCGGCGCTCCCTCAGCGCTGACCCTCTGACAGTGTGGCACTCCCTCAGTGCTGACCCTCTGACAGTGCAGCACTCCCTCAGTGCTGACCCTCTGACAGTGCAGCACTCCCTCAGTACTGGCCCTCTGACAGTGCAGCACTCCCTCAGTACTGACCCTCTGACAGTGCAGCACTCCCTCAGTACTGACCCTCTGACAGTGCAGCACTCCCTCAGTACTGACCCTCTGACAGTGCAGCATTCCCTGAGTACTGACCCTCTGACAGTGCAGCACTCCCTCAGTACTGACCCTCTGACAGTGCGGCACTCCCTCAGTACAGACCCTCTGACATTGCAGTGCTCCCTCAGTACTGACCCTCTGACAGTGCAGCACTCTCTCAGTACTGACCCTCTGACAGTGCAGCACTCTCTCAGTACTGACCCTCTGACAGTGCAGCACTCCCTCAGTACTGACCCTCTGACAGTGCAGCACTCCCTCAGTACTGACCCTCTGACAGTGCGGCACTCCCTCAGTACAGACCCTCTGACATTGCAGTGCTCCCTCAGTACTGACCCTCTGACAGTGCAGCACTCTCTCAGTACTGACCCTCTGACAGTGCAGCACTCCCTCAGTACTGACCCTCTGACAGTGCAGCACTCCCTCAGTACTGACCCTCTGACAGTGCAGCACTCCCTCAGTACTGACCCTCTGACAGTGCAGCACTCCCTCAGTACTGACCCTCTGACAGTGCAGCACTCCCTCAGTACTGACCCTCTGACAGTGCGGCACTCCCTCAGTACAGACCCTCTGACATTGCAGTGCTCCCTCAGTACTGACCCTCTGACAGTGCAGCGCTCCCTCAGTACTGACCCTCTGACAGTGCGGCACTCCCTCAGTACAGACCCTCTGACATTGCAGTGCTCCCTCAGTACTGACCCTCTGACAGTGCAGCACTCTCTCAGTACTGACCCTCTGACAGTGCAGCACTCCCTCAGTACTGACCCTCTGACAGTGCAGCACTCCCTCAGTACTGACCCTCTGACAGTGCAGCACTCCCTCAGTACTGACCCTCTGACAGTGCGGCACTCCCTCAGTACAGACCCTCTGACATTGCAGTGCTCCCTCAGTACTGACCCTCTGACAGTGCAGCACTCTCTCAGTACTGACCCTCTGACAGTGCAGCACTCCCTCAGTACTGACCCTCTGACAGTGCAGCACTCCCTCAGTACTGACCCTCTGACAGTGCAGCACTCCCTCAGTACTGACCCTCTGACAGTGCAGCACTCCCTCAGTTCTGACACTGCAGCGCAGGCTTGTTGCAGGTTCAGCGCTGTTAGTATAACTGAGAGGAACAGACAGTGTGTTTGTTGTGGAACGTGCTTTAATATCTGTTTTCTCTTTCTAGGAGAGCTGCGTTAACAGCTGTGCAGGAAAACTGATCCATACCAACCATCGGTTAATGAGTGCTTACGTCCAGCTCATGCCGACCATTGTTCAGAGACGAATCTCGGACTACGAGGCAAAAGCTGCTGAGATTGCGCAGAAACCGAGTGTGAATCTGCCTCCATCGTCTGAGGGGCAAAATGACGTTCCTGACAGAGTGCCAGAGGACCTGGAGAATTCTTTTAGCATTGACCCCCTGACTCATACCAACACTGGGTCTCCTGACAACAGTTAATGGTGAATTGCCTGGCGGTGGTGTCATTCTTGCAGTTAATCCTCCTCAGTGTGGTGGGCCCACTTACAACGCCATCGCCACTTGTCATCTGTCGATACTGCGAGTGTACCTCCCCAGTCCCCAACGCGCAGCAGAACAAACAGCATCACTATGAACTGTATGGCATGACCCTTATCGCTGACTAACAGATAATCCATTGTGGCACTTTCAGCACAATCCCACACACTCCCTTGGTGCTTTCAGCAGATGGTTTGGAATTTGTTAACAGAGACCAGAGCCACAGGTTGTCAAACGGCCAGGGGTGCAGGGACAAGTGGAGTCTGAAGCGACTTGGACTGACCACAGCTACCAGAGCCTGACAGCGATGTAAACCTCAGCTCAGACTGACCGGAATAACCAACCTGGTTAACGTTGGTTTTGAAAGTGAAGTGGCAGCTCCTGAACTCTAAACTGTGACATCTTAAACCGGAAAAGGAGTTGAAGAGAGCTACAGAATTGAAATGGTTTAAAGTTACATTGACAGTACTTCCTTGGTACTGAGTGAATGAATACAGTTTGAAGTAATAGGTGAGGTCCTTGTGCAGTGACAGGACTAAATTCAACTCAGGAATGCAGTTGAAGCAGCTTACAGATCACCTTGAACTTAGAATTTTTTTTTATTAGCTAAACTGTTCAGGATTCTGTTGTGTCTCCTATAACCCCCCCCCCACATGTGATTTGTACCTCCCTGACTCTGGATGTGGTCCCAATTTGTGTGAGCGATGAGCCCCCTGCACCTATAAAGTAAGCTTGGAAATGTAAAGTGTGTCTGTCACTCTGGGAAAAGCACACGCTGAAGTACTGCATCGCTCTCTGTCTTACACTGTACGTGGACTTTGTTTTAACATGTTTGTTTTCCCAGTGTGTTTGCAACTGAGCCAGTAATGATGTGAGACAGTTTGAAAGGGCTGGGATTCCCCAATTTCTGTTTTGGGCTTGTCCTTCTCTCAGTGAAACTGTTGTTATGAACCCTTTTAAAAAGAGATGAATTTCCCAAATGACCAACAGAAATAAACAAGTGGACAAAATTTCGTTTTAAGCTTTTTACTTCAAGAAACAATCTAAAATCCACAGAGATCAAAAAAAATTAGTTAACAGACAACTAATAGATCAAACTGAAAACAGTACCTCTACAGTAACTAACGCAGTCAAGGTATGTCTTACAGCTCCTTTCACTGTGCACCACACTTCGGGCAAATATATAACATTACATGAACAGTTCTAAAGTATCACCCAGCTCTCCAGCAGGCTCACTTCTCCCCGCCAGACTCCATTGAAACTTCGAAACAAAAACAGAATTACCTGGAAAAACTCAGCAGGTCTGGCAGCATCGGCGGAGAAGAAAAGAGTTGACGTTTCGAGTCCTCATGACCCTTCGACAGAACTTGATTTCGAGTCCAAGAAAGAGTTGAAATATAAGCTGGTTTAAGGTGTGTGTGTGGGGGGCGGAGAGAGAGAGAGAGACAGAGGTGCTTGTGTAGACAAACATGCAGTGATAGAAGATCATCAAAAGATGTCAGCGACAATGGTACAAAAGAACACATAGGTGTTAAAGTTAAAGTTGGTGATATTATCTAAACGAATGTGCTAATTAAGAATGGATGGTAGGGCACTCAAGGTACAGCTCTAGTGGGGGTGGGGGGAGCATAAAAGATTTTAAAATATTTTAAAATAATGGAAATAGGTGGGAAAAGAAAAATCTACAAAATTTATAGGGAAAAAAAAAAGGGGGAAAAAAGGGGGAAACAGAAAGGGGGTGGGGATAGGGGAGGGAGCTCACGACCTAAAGTTATTGAATTCAATATTCAGACCGGAAGGCTGTAAGGTGCCTAGTCGGAAGATGAGGTGTTGTTTCCATTGAAACTTCGTATCCTTTGAAAATCCTTCCACCCAGCGTAAGTTTTCTGGATCCAATTTTCACCAGCAAAGCCCACTTCAGCAACTACCAGGTCCTTAAACGTCCAAGAGCCCTGTCTGTTCTGTTCCCTTCCTTGTGAACAGAAAACACAGTCTCACCAGCATCCTGCTTGGTTGTTAACACAAAACAGGCCAGTCAGTTTAACTTCAGTGGTGGGCAAGATTCTAGAAACAATTATTTGGGATAGAATTAGTAGTCACGTGGAAAAATATGGGTTGATAAGGAAGAGCCGGCATGGATTCCTAAAGGGGAAATCATGTTTAACTAACTTTCTGGAGTGTTTTGAAGGGTAACAGAGTGGGTAATGCTGTTGATGTGGTGTACATGACTTTCAAAAGACATTTGACACAGTGCCACACAACAGACTTGTGAGAAAAGTTGTAACTCATGGAATAAAAGGGACAGTATCAATGTGGATACAAAATTGGCTGAGTAATAGGAAACATAGGATAATGATTAATGGATATTTTTCTGGCTGGAGGAAGGTTTGTAGTGGAGTTCCCCAGGGGTCGGGATTGGGACCCTTGCTTTTCCTGATATATATTAATGTTCTAGATCTAGATGTGCAGGGGGCAATTTCAAAGTTTGCAGATGATATGAAACTTGGAAGCATTGTAAACTGTGAGGAGGACAGTATAGGACTTCAAAAGAACATAGGCAGATTGGTGGAGTGGGCAGATAGGTGGCAGATGAAGTTCAGTGCGGAGAAGTGTGAGGTGATGCATTTTAGTAGGAAGAACATGGACTGACAATATAAAACAAGGGGTAGGGGTGTGGAGGTGGTAGGCATGGTGAGGAAGGGTGGTGGGAATAGGGTGAGGGTGTGTGCATGAGGATAGGGGTGAAGGGGAGCAGCAGGGATGAGGGAGTGGCAGGGGTTGGTGTGGGGGTAGAGGGTGTGGTGGGGGTTGGGGTTGTGGTGAGAGTAGGGGGTGAGGGAGAGGTGAGGGGCAGTGGTGGGGCTAGGGGTAGGAGGGAGGGTGTTCGGGGGATAGGGGAAATGGTGTGGGTAAGGGTGAGGGGATGTGGTAGAGTTAGGAGGGAGGGGGTAGATGTGCGGGTAGTGTTAAGGGTGAGGGGCAGTAGATATGGGGGTGCGGTGGGGGGTAGGAGTGACGGGATGCAGGTCGGGCTGAGGGGGGGCAGTTTGGCTGGGAGTGAGGATTCGGGGGGTGGGGTTGAGGGGGTGGGGGGTAGGGGGCAGTGGGGGTGAGGTTTCGGGGAGTAGGGGTGGAGGAGCTGGGGTTGAGGGGGGTAGGGGTGGGGGGATTGGTGGGAGGGGTATTGGGGGTTTGGGAGGGGTAGTTGGGATTGGGGGGAGGGATGGAGGGGGTGGGTGGGGGTGTTGGGGGAGGGGTAGTGGGGGTTGGGGGTGCAGTGGGGTAGGTGGTGAGGGGGTGTGGTGGAGGCAGGTGTGAGGGGGTGCAGGTTGACCTGAGGGGGGGTAGGGGTGGAGGAGGTGGGGTTGAGGGGTGTGGGGACATTGGGGGTAGTGGGGGTTGGGGGAGGGTGGAGGGGGTGTTGGAGTGGTGGAGGGAGTAGTGGGTGTTGGGGAGGGGTAGTGGGTGTTGGGGGAGTGGTGTTGTGGGGATGGGGTAGTGGGTGTTGGGGAGGGGTAATTGATGTTTGGGAAGGGATGGATGGGGTTGGGGGGGATTGGGGGGAGGGGTAGTGGGGGTTGGGGGAGGGGTGGATGGGGTTGGGGGGGATTGGGGGGAGGGGTAGTGGGGGTTGGGGGAGGGGTAGTGGAGGTTGGGGGAGGGGTAGTGGATCTTGGGGGGTGGAGGGGTTGGGGGAGTGGTAGTGGGGGTTGTGGGGAGAAGTAAAGAGTGTGGGGAGTGTTGAGGGGAGGGGTAGTGGCGGTGGGGGTTGGGTGGAGGGGTAGTGGATGTTGAGGCATGGGGGTGTTGGGGGGATGGGAGGGACGGAGGGGGTTGGGGGAGGTTTAGAGGGCTTGGGGGAGGGGTGGAGGGTGTAGTTGGGGTTGGGGGAGTGGTGGAGGGAGTAGTGGGTGTTGGGGGAGAGGTTGGAGGGGTAGTGGGGATTGGGAGGAGTAGAGAGGGTGGGAGGTGTTGAGGGGAGGGGGTAGTGGGGGTTGGGGGGGAGGGGTAGTGGATCTTGGATGAGGGGGGAGTGGTAGTGAGTGTTGTGGGGAGGGGTGGTGGGGTGGGAGGGGTAGTGAGTGTTGTGGGAGGGGGAGGGGTAGTGGAGTGGAGGGAGGGGTAGTGAGTGTTGTGGGAGGGGGAGGGGGAGTGGAGGGAGGGGGTAGTGAGTGTTGTGGGAGGGGGGAGGAGTAGTGAGTGTTGGGGGAGGGGTAGTGAGTGTTGTGGGGAGGGGTAGTGTGTTGTGGGGAGGGGAGGGGCAGTGAGTGTTGTGGGGAGGGGTGGGGGGAGGGGTAGTGAGTGTTGTGGGGAGGGGAGGGGTAGTGAGTGTTGAGGGGTGGGGGAGTGGTAGTGAGTGTTGTGGGGAGGGGTGGGAGGAGGGGTAGTGAGTGTTGTGGGGAGGGGCGAGGGGAGGGGTAGTGAATGTTGTGGGGAGGGGTGGGGGGAGGGTTAGTGAGTGTTGAGGGGAGGGGGAGGGGTAGTGAGTGTTGTGGAGAGGGGTGGGGGAAGGGGGAGGGGTAGTGAGTTGTGGGGGGAAGGGTAGTGAGTGTTGTGGGGAGGGGTGGGGGGAGGGGTAGTGAGTGTTGAGGGGTGGGGGGAAGGGTAGTGAGTGTTGTGGGGAGGGGTGGAGGAGGGGTAGTGAGTGGTGGGGGGGAGGGGTAGTGTGTTGTGGGGAGGGGTGGGGGGGAGGGGTAGTGAGTGTTGAGGGGTGGGGGGAAGGGTAGTGAGTGTTGTGGGGAGGGGTGGAGGAGGGGTAGTGAGTGGTGGGGGGAGGGGTAGTGAGTGTTGTGGGGAGGGGAGAGGGGTAGAGAGTGTTGTGGGGAGGGGTAGTGAGTGGTGGGAGGGAGAGGGGTAGTGAGTGTTGTGGGAGGGGTAGTGGGGTGGGGGGAGGGGTAGTGAGGGTTGTGGGGAGGGCGAGGGGTAGTGGGATGCGGGAAGGGGTAGTGAGGGTTGTGGGGAGGGGGAGGGGTAGTGAGGGTTGTGGGGAGGGGTAGTGGTGTGGGGGGGGAGGGGTAGTGAGGGTTGTGGGGGGGGGGTAGTGGGGTAGAGAGGGTTGTGGGGAGGGGTGGTGGGGGGAGGGGTAGAGAGGGTTGTGGGGAGGGATAGTGAGGGTTGTGGAGAGGGGTAGTGGGGTGGGGGGAGGGGGTAGTGAGGGTTGTGGGGAGGGGTAGTGAGGGTTGTGGGGAGGGGTAGAGAGGGTGGGGGTGTTGAGGGGAGGGGTAGTGGGGTGGGGGGAGGGGTAGAGATGGTGGGGGGAGTTGAGGGGAGGGGTAGTGGGGTGGGGGAGGGGTAGAGAGGGTGGGGGGTGTTGAGGGGAGGGGTAGTGGGGAAGGGGGAGGGGTAGAGAGGGTGGGGGGTGTTGAGGGGAGGGGTAGTGAGGGTTGTGGGGAAGGGTAGTGGGGAGGGGGGAGGGGTAGAGAGGGTGGTGGGTGTTGAGGGGAGGGGTAGTGGGGGTTGGAGGTGGGGGTGAAGGGGTAGTGGGGTGTGGGGAGCGGTAGTGGGGTGGGGGGAGGGGGTAGAGAGGGTGGGGTGTGTTGAGGGGAGGGCTAGTGGGTGTTGAGGGGAGCGGTAGTGGGGGTTGGGGGAGGGGGTAGTGGGGTTGGGGGAGGGGTAGTGGGGTAGTGGGTGTTGTGGGGAGGGGTAGAGAGGGTGGGGGGTGTTGAGGGGAGGGGGTAGTGGGTGTTGAGGGGAGCGGGTAGTGGGGGTTGGGGGAGGGGGTAGTGGGGTTGGGGGAGGGGGTAGTGGGGTAGTGGGTGTTGTGGGGAGGGGTAGAGAGGGTGGGGGGTGTTGAGGGGAGGGGTAGTGGGTGTTGTGGGGAGGGGTAGAGAGGGTGGGGGGTGTTGAGGGGAGGGGTAGTGGGTGTTGTGGGGAGGGGTAGAGAGGGGGGGGGGTGTTGAGGGGAGGGGTAGAGGGTGGGGGGTGTTGAGGGGAGGGGTAGTGGGGGTTGGGGGAGAGGTGAAGGGGGTAGTGGGTATTGTGGGGAGGGGTAGAGAGGGTGGGGGTGTTGAGGGGAGGGGGTAGTGGGGGTTGGGGGAGGGGTAGTGGGGTGGGGGGAGGGGTAGAGAGGGTAGTGGGGTGGGGGGAGGAGTAGTGGGGTGGGGGGAGGGGTAGAGAGGGTGGGGGGTGTTGTGGGGAGGAGTAGTGGGGGTTGGGGGAGGGGTAGTGGGGTGGGGGGAGGGGGTAGAGAGGGTAGTGGGGTGGGGGGAGGAGTAGTGGGGTGGGGGGGAGGGGTAGAGAGGGTGGGGGGGTGTTGAGGGGAGGGGGTAGTGGGGGTGGGGGGAGGGGGTAGTGAGGGTTGTGGGGAGGGGTAGTGGTGGTTGGGGGAGGGGTAGTGGGGTGGGGGGAGGGGTAGAGAGGGGTAGTGGGTGTTGAGGGGAGAGATAGTGGGGTGGGAGGAGGGGAAGAGGGTGGGGGGAGGGGGTAGTGGGGAGGGGGAGGGGTGAAGGGGAGGGGTAGTGGGGAGGGGGAGGGGGAGGGGTGAAGGGGTAGTGGGGAGGGGGTGGGGTAGTGGGGAGGGGGAGGGGTGAAGGGGGTAGTGGGTGTTGAGGGGAGGGGTGGGGAGGGGGAGGGGTGAAGGGGTAGTGGGGAGGGAGAGGGGGAGGGGTGAAGGGGTAGTGGGGAGGGAGAGGGGGAGGGGTGAAGGGGTAGTGGGGAGGGAGAGGGGGAGGGGTGAAGGGGTAGTGGGGAGGGAGAGGGGGAGGGGTGAAGGGGTAGTGGGGAGGGAGAGGGGGAGGGGTGAAGGGGTAGTGGGGAGGGAGAGGGGGAGGAGTTGTGGGGAGGGGGAGGGGTGAAGGGGTAGTGGGGGTTGGGGGAGGGGTAGTGGGGAGAGGGAGGGGTAGTGGGGGTTGGGGGAGGGGTAGTGGGGAGAGGGAGGGGTAGTGGGGGTTGGGGGAGGGGTAGTGGGGAGGGGGAGGGGAAGTGGGTGTTGGGGGAGGGGTAGTGGAAGGGGGAGGGGAAGTGGGTGTTGGGGGAGGGGTAGTGGGGAGGGGTGAAGGGGTAGTGGGGAGGGGTGAAGGGGTAGTGGGTGTTGATTGGGTGGAGAGGGAGGGGGAGGGGTGAAGGGGTAGTGGGTGTTGATTGGGTGGAGAGGGAGGGGGAGGGGTGAAGGGGGTAGTGGGTGTTGATTGGGTGGAGAGGGAGGGGGGAGGGGTGAAGGGGTAGTGGGTGTTGATTGGGTGGAGAGGGAGGGGGAGGGGTGAAGGGGTAGTGGGTGTTGATTGGGTGGAGAGGGAGGGGGAGGGGGAGGGGTGAAGGGGTAGTGGGTGTTGATTGGGTGGAGAGGGAGTGGGAGGGGTGAAGGGGGTAGTGGGTGTTGATTGGGTGGAGAGGGAGAGGCAGGGGGAGGGGTGAAGGGGTAGTGGGTGTTGATTGGGTGGAGAGGGAGGGGGAGGGGTGAAGGGGTAGTGGGTGTTGATTGGGTGGAGAGGGAGGGGGAGGGGTGAAGGGGTAGTGGGTGTTGATTGGGTGGAGAGGGAGGGGGAGGGGGAGGGGTGAAGGGGTAGTGGGTGTTGATTGGGTGGAGAGGGAGGGGGAGGGGTGAAGGGGTAGTGGGTGTTGATTGGGTGGAGAGGGAGGGGGAGGGGTGAAGGGGTAGTGGGTGTTGATTGGGTGGAGAGGGAGGGGGAGGGGTGAAGGGGTAGTGGGTGTTGATTGGGTGGAGAGGGAGGGGGAGGGGGAGGGGTGAAGGGGTAGTGGGTGTTGATTGGGTGGAGAGGGAGGGGGAGGGGAGGGGTGAAGGGGTAGTGGGTGTTGATTGGGTGGAGAGGGAGGGGGAGGGTGAAGGGGTAGTGGGTGTTGATTGGGTGGAGAGGGAGGGGGGAGGGGTGAAGGGGTAGTGGGTGTTGATTGGGTGGAGAGGGAGGGGGGAGGGGTGAAGGGGTAGTGGGTGTTGATTGGGTGGAGAGGGAGGGGGGAGGGGTGAAGGGGTAGTGGGTGTTGATTGGGTGGAGAGGGAGGGGGGAGGGGTGAAGGGGTAGTGGGTGTTGATTGGGTGGAGAGGGAGGGGGGAGGGGTGAAGGGGTAGTGGGTGTTGATTGGGTGGAGAGGGAGGGGGAGGGGTGAGAGGGGGTAGTGGGTGTTGATGGGTGGAGAGGGAGGGGGAGGGGTGAAGGGGTAGTGGGTGTTGATTGGGTGGAGAGGGAGGGGGAGGGGTGAAGGGGTAGTGGGTGTTGATTGGGTGGAGAGGGAGGGGGGAGGGTGAAGGGGTAGTGGGTGTTGATTGGGTGGAGAGGGAGAGGCAGGGGGAGGGGTGAAGGGGTAGTGGGTGTTGATTGGGTGGAGAGGGAGGGGGGAGGGGTGAAGGGGTAGTGGGTGTTGATTGGGTGGAGAGGGAGGGGGGAGGGGTGAAGGGGTAGTGGGTGTTGATTGGGTGGAGAGGGAGGGGGGAGGGGTGAAGGGGTAGTGGGTGTTGATTGGGTGGAGAGGGAGGGGGGAGGGGGGAGGTTTCCACAACTGCAGTCCCGCCCACCCAGGGAGCGGGAAAATTGGCGGTGCGCGCACGGCCGTGTCCCAGCGACGTGAGCGCGCACGGCCGTGTCCCAGCAACGGGAGCGCGCACGGCCGTGTCCCAGCAACGGGAGCGCGCACGGCCGTGTCCCAGCAACGGGAGCGCGCACGGCCGTGTCCCAGCAACGGGAGCGCGCACGGCCGTGTCCCAGCAACGGGAGCGCGCACGGCCGTGTCCCAGCAACGGGAGCGCGCACGGCCGTGTCCCAGCAACGGGAGCGCGCACGGCCGTGTCCCAGCAACGGGCGCTAACAGAGGGAGAGCGCGGAGTCTGGAGCCCGGAGCCCGGGGCCCGCGGCAGGTAATCAGCCCCATTGGTCACTGAGACAGTCCCACCGCGGGGGGGGGGGGGGGGTCAGGGTCCTGAGCCCAACATGGAACAGCAAGATCCCAAACTGTCGCGTCCTGAGTGTCCGTGAAGCGGATCATCAACCGCTCGTGACCCGGAGCGTATCCCATATTCCGTGTACATCACCCCCAAACTGTCCCCGCGACACTGCGGCACTCCCCCAAACTGTCCCCGCGACACTGCGGCACTCCCTCAGTACTGTCCCCCGCGACACTGCGGCACTCCCCCATACTGTCCCCCGCGACCACTGCGGCACTCCCTCAGTACTGTCCCCGCGACACTGCGGCACTCCCTCAGTACTCACCCCGCGACACTGCGGCACTCCCCCAAACTGTCCCCGCGACACTGCGGCACTCCCTCAGTACTGTCCCCGCGACACTGCGGCACTCCCCCAAACTGTCCCCGCGACACTGCGGCACTCCCCCATACTGTCCCCCGCGACACTGCGGCACTCCCTCAGTACTGACCCCGCGACACTGCGGCACTCCCTCAGTACTGACCCCGCGACACTGCGGCACTCCCTCAGTACTGACCCCGCGACACTGCGGCACTCCCTCAGTACTGTCCCCGCGACACTGCGGCACTCCCTCAGTACTGACCCCGCGACACTGCGGCACTCCCTCAGTACTGACCCCGCGACACTGCGGCACTCCCTCAGTACTCACCCCGCGTCACTGCGGCACTCCCTCAGTACTGTCCCCACGACACTGCGGCACTCCCTCAG
>JANJGN010000011.1:2189207-2371707 GCA_026770705.1 Isurus oxyrinchus
CACACTCCCTCTGCACCCCTCGCACGCACACTCCCTTCTGCCCACCTCGCACGCACACTCCCCTCTGCCCCCCTCGCACGCACACTCCCCTCTGCCCCCCTCGCACGCACTCTCCCCTCTGCCCCCCTCGCACGCACTCTCCCCTCCAACTTTCCTCACACGCACGCTCCTCACAAATCCCCTCCCTCAAACGCACACTCGCTCCTCTCACCCTCAAAGGCACACTAACCTCTAACCCCCTCCCCTCGCACACACATGCCCCTCTGCCCCACTCCTCTCGCACGCACACTCCCCTCTGCGCCAATCCTCTCGCACGCACACGCCCCTCTGCCCCCACTCCTCTCGCACGCACACGACCCTCTGCCCCACTCCTCTCGCACGCACACGCCCCTCTGCCCCACTCCTCTCGCACGCACACGCCCCTCTGCCCCACTCCTCTCGCACGCACACGCCCCTCTGCCCCACTCCTCCTCGCACGCACACGCCCCCTCTGCCCCACTCCTCTCGCACGCACACGCCCCTCTGCCCCACTCCTCTCGCACGCACACTCCCCTCTGCCCCCCTCCTCTCGCTCGCACACTCCCCTCTGCCACCCTCCTCTCGCTCGCACACTCCCCTCTGCCCCCCTTGCACGCACACTCCCCTCTGCCCCCCTCGCACGCACACTCCCCTCTGCCCCCCTCGCACGCACACTCCCCTCTCCTCCTCTCGCACGCAAACTCCCATCTGCACCCCTCCCCTCACATGCCCACTCGCTCCTCTCACCCTCAAAGGCACACACCCCCTCTGCCTTCCTCACACGCACACTCCCCGTTACCCCCCTACCCTCACACGCACACTACCCTCGGCACAATCCTCTCGCACGCACACTCCCCTCTGCCACCCTCGCACGCACACTCCCCTCTGCCCCCCTCGCACGCACACTCCACTCTCCTCCTCTCGCACGCAAACTCCCATCTGCACCCCTCCCCTCCATGCCCCCCACTCGCTCCTCTCACCCTCAAAAGCACACACCCCTCTGCCTTCCTCACACGCACACTCCCTGTTACTCCCTACCCTCACACGCACACTACCCTCAGCCCAATCCTCTCGCACGCACACTCCCTTCGCACGCACATTCCCCTCTGCCCCCCTCGCACGCACACTCCCCTCTGCCCCCCTCGCACGCACACTCCCCTCTGCCCCCCTCGCACGCACACTCCCCTCTGCCCCCCTCGCACGCACACTCCCCTCTGCCCCCCTCGCACGCACACTCCCCTCTGCCCCCCTCGCACGCACACTCCCCTCTGCCCCCCTCGCACGCACACTCCCCTCTGCCCCCCTCGCACGCACACTCCCCTCTGCCCCCCTCGCACGCACACTCCCCTCTGCCCCCCTCGCACGCACACTCCCCTCTGCCCCCCTCGCACGCACACTCCCCTCTGCCCCCCTCGCACGCACACTCCCCTCTGCCCCCCTCGCACGCACACTCCCCTCTGCCCCCCTCGCACGCACACTCCCCTCTGCCCCCCTCGCACGCACACTCCCCCCTCTGCCCCCCTCGCACGCACACTCCCCTCTGCCCCCCCTCGCACGCACACTCCCCTCTGCCCCCCTCGCACGCACACTCCCCTCTGCCCCCCTCGCACGCACACACTCCCCTCTGCCCCCCTCGCACGCACACTCCCTCTGCCCCCCTCGCACGCACACTCCCCTCTGCCCCCCTCGCACGCACACTCCCCTCTGCCCCCCCTCGCACGCACACTCCCCCCTCTGCCCCCCTCGCACGCACACTCCCCTCTGCCCCCCTCGCACGCACACTCCCCTCTGCCCCCCTCGCACGCACCACTCCCCTCTGCCCCCCTCGCACGCACACTCCCCTCTGCCCCCCTCGCACGCACACTCCCCTCTGCCCCCCTCGCACGCCACACTCCCCTCTGCCCCCCTCGCACGCACACTCCCCTCTGCCCCCCTCGCACGCACACTCCCCTCTGCCCCCCTCGCACGCACACTCCCCTCTGCCCCCCTCGCACGCACACTCCCCTCTGCCCCCCTCGCACGCACACTCCCCTCTGCCCCCCTCGCACGCACACTCCCCTCTGCCCCCCTCGCACGCACACTCCCCTCTGCCCCCTCGCACGCACACTCCCCTCTGCCCCCCTCGCACGCACACTCCCCCTCTGCCCCCCTCGCACCGCACACTCCCCTCTGCCCCCCTCGCACGCACACTCCCCTCTGCCCCCCTCGCACGCACACTCCCCTCTGCCCCCCCTCGCACGCACACTCCCCTCTGCCCCCCCTCGCACGCACACTCCCCTCTGCCCCCCTCGCACGCACACATCCCTCTGCCACACTCCTCTCGCACACACACTCCCCTCTGCCCCATTCCTCTCGCACGCACACTCCCCTCTGCCCCACTCCTGTCGCACGCACACTCCCCTCTGCCCCCCTCGCACGCACACTCCCCTCTGCCCCCCTCGCACGCACACTCCCCTCTGCCCCCCTCGCACGCACACTCCCCTCTGCCCCCCTCGCACGCACACTCCCCTCTGCCCCCCTCGCACGCACACTCCCCTCTGACCAACTCCTCTCGCAAGTACACTCCCCTCTGCCCCACTCCTGTCGCACGCACACTCCCCTCTGCCCCCCTTGCCAAGCACACTCCCCTCTGCCCCCCTCGCACGCACAAACCCCTCTGCCCCCCCTCGCACGCACAAACCCCTCTGCCCCCCTCGCACGCACAAACCCCTCTGCCCCCCTCGCATGCACAAACCCCTCTGCCCCCCTCGCACGCACACTCCCCTTTGCCCCACACCACTTGCACGCACACTCCCCTCTGCCCCCCTCGCACGCACAAACCCCTCTGCCCCCCTCGCACGCACACTCCCCTTTGCCCCACACCACTTGCACGCACACTCCCCTCTGCCCCCCTCGCACGCACACTCCCCTCTGCCCCCCGCGCACGCACACTCCCCTCTGCCTCCCTCGCACGCACACACTCCCCTCTGCCCCCCTCGCACGCACACTCCCCTCTGCCCCCCTCGCACGCACACTCCCCTCTGCCCCCCTCGCACGCACACTCCCCTCTGCCCCCCTCGCACGCACACTCCCCTCTGCCCCCCTCGCACGCACACTCCCCTCTGCCCCCCTCGCACGCACACTCCCCTCTGCCCCCCTCGCACGCACACTCCCCTCTGCCCCCCTCGCACGCACACTCCCCCTCTGCCCCCCTCGCACGCACACTCCCCTCTGCCCCCTCGCACGCACCTCCCCTCTGCCCCCCTCGCACGCACACTCCCCTCTGCCCCCCTCGCACGCACACTCCCCTCTGCCCCCCTCGCACGCACACTCCCCTCTGCCCCCCTCGCACGCACACTCCCCTCTGCCCCCCTCGCACGCACACTCCCCTCTGCCCCCCTCGCACGCACACTCCCCTCTGCCCCCCTCGCACGCACACTCCCCTCTGCCCCCCTCGCACGCACACTCCCCTCTGCCCCCCCTCGCACGCACACTCCCCTCTGCCCCCCTCGCACGCACACTCCCCTCTGCCCCCCTCGCACGCACACTCCCCTCTGCCCCCTCGCACGCACACTCCCCTCTGCCCCCCTCGCACGCACACTCCCCTCTGCCCCCCTCGCACGCACACTCCCCTCTGCCCCCCTCACACGCACACTCCCCTCTGCCCCCCTCGCACGCACACTCCCCTCTGCCCCCCCTCGCACGCACACTCCCCTCTGCCCCCCTCGCACGCACACTCCCCTCTGCCCCCCTCGCACGCACACTCCCCTCTGCCCCCCCTCGCACGCACACTCCCCTCTGCCCCTCTCGCACGCACACTCCCGTCTGCCCCCCTCGCACTCACACTCCCCTCTCCCACCCTCGCACGCACTCTCCCCTCTGCCCCCCTCGCACGCGCACACTCCCCCTCTGCCCCCCTCGCACGCACACTCCCCTCTGCCACACTCCTCTCGCACGCACACTCCCCTCTGACCAACTCCTCTCGCAAGTACACTCTCCTCTGCCCCACTCCTGTCGCACGCGCACTCCCCTCTGCCCCCCTTGCAAGCACACTCCCCTCTGCCCCCTCGCACGCACAAACCCCTCTGCCCCCCTCGCACGCACACTCCCCTCTGCCCCCCTCGCACGCACAAACCCCTCTGCCCTCCTCGCACGCACAAACCCCTCTGCCCCTTCGCACGCACAAACCCCTCTGCCTCCCCTCGCAGGCACAAACCCCTCTGCCCCCCTCGCACGCACAAACCCCTCATCCCCCCCTCGCACGCACAAACCCCTCTGCCGCCCTCGCACGCACACTACCCTCTGACCCCTCGCACGCACACTCCCCTCTGCCCCCCTCGCACGCACACTCCCCACTGCCCCACTCCTCTCCCACGCACACTCCCCTCTGCCCCACTCACCTCGCACGCACACTCCCCTCTGCACCCCTCGCACGCACACTCCCTTCTGCCCACCTCGCACGCACACTCCCCTCTGCCCCACTCGCACGCACACTCCCCTCTGCCCCCCTCGCACGCACTCTCCCCTCTGCCCCCCTCGCACGCACTCTCCCCTCCAACTTCCTCACACGCACGCTCCTCACAAATCCCCTCCCCTCAAACGCACACTCGCTCCTCTCACCCTCAAAGGCACACTAACCTCTAAACCCCCTCCCCTCGCACGCACATGCCCCTCTGCCCCACTCCTCTCGCACGCACACTCCCCTCTGCGCCAATCCCTCTCGCACGCACACCGCCCCTCTGCCCCACTCCTCTCGCACGCACACGCCCCTCTGCCCCACTCCTCTCGCACGCACACGCCCCTCTGCCCCACTCCTCTCGCACACACACGCCCCTCTGCCCCACTCCTCTCGCACGCACACGCCCCTCTGCCCCACTCCTCTCGCACGCACACGCCCCTCTGCCCCACTCCTCTCGCACGCACACGCCCCTCTGCCCCACTCCTCTCGCACGCACACGCCCCTCTGCCCCACTCCTCTCGCACGCACACTCCCCTCTGCCCCCCTCCTCTCGCTCGCACACTCCCCTCTGCCCCCCTCCTCTCGCTCGCACACTCCCCTCTGCCCCCCTTGCACGCACACTCCCCTCTGCCCCCCTCGCACGCACACTCCCCTCTGCCCCCCTCGCACGCACACTCCCCCTCTCCTCCTCTCGCACGCAAACTCCCATCTGCACCCCTCCCCTCAATGCCCACTCGCTCCTCTCACCCTCAAAGGCACACACCCCCTCTGCCTTCCTCACACGCACACTCCCCGTTACCCCCTACCCTCACACGCACACTACCCTCGGCACAATCCTCTCGCACGCACACTCCCCTCTGCCACCCTCGCACGCACACTCCCCTCTGCCCCCCCTCGCACGCACACTCCCCTCTGCCCCCCTCGCACGCACACTCCACTCTGCCCCCCTCGCACGCACACTCCACTCTCCTCCTCTCGCACGCAAACTCCCATCTGCACCCCTCCCCTCCATGCCCCCCACTCGCTCCTCTCACCCTCAAAAGCACACACCCCTCTGCCTTCCTCACACGCACACTCCCTGTTACTCCCTACCCTCACACGCACACTACCCTCAGCCCAATCCTCTCGCACGCACACTCCCTTCGCACGCACATTCCCCTCTGCCCCACTCCCCTCTGCCCCCCTCGCACGCACACTCCCCTCTGCCCCCCTCGCACGCACACTCCCCTCTGCCCCCCTCGCACGCACACTCCCCTCTGCCCCCCTCGCACGCACACTCCCCTCTGCCCCCCTCGCACGCACACTCCCCTCTGCCCCCCTCGCACGCACACTCCCCTCTGCCCCCCGCGCACGCACACTCCCCTCTGCCCCCCTCGCACGCACACTCCCCTCTGCCCCCCTCGCACGCACACTCCCCTCTGCCCCCCTCGCACGCACACTCCCCTCTGCCCCCCTCGCACGCACACTCCCTCTGCCCCCCTCGCACGCACACTCCCCTCTGCCCCCCTCGCACGCACACTCCCCTCTGCCCCCCTCGCACGCACACTCCCCTCTGCCCCCCTCGCACGCACACTCCCCTCTGCCCCCCTCGCACGCACACTCCCTCTGCCCCCTCGCACGCACACTCCCCTCTGCCCCCCTCGCACGCACACTCCCCTCTGCCCCCCTCGCACGCACACTCCCCTCTGCCCCCCTCGGCACGCACACTCCCCTCTGCCCCCCTCGCACGCACACTCCCCTCTGCCCCCCTCGCACGCACACTCCCCTCTGCCCCCCTCGCACGCACACTCCCCTCTGCCCCCCTCGCACGCACACTCCCCTCTGCCCCCCTCGCACGCACACTCCCCTCTGCCCCCCTCGCACGCACACTCCCCTCTGCCCCCCTCGCACGCACACTCCCCTCTGCCCCCCTCGCACGCACACTCCCCCTCTGCCCCCCTCGCACGCACACTCCCCTCTGCCCCCCTCGCACGCACACTCCCCTCTGCCCCCCTCGCACGCACACTCCCCTCTGCCCCCCTCGCACGCACACTCCCCTCTGCCCCCCTCGCACGCACACTCCCTCTGCCCCCCTCGCACGCACACGCCCCTCCCCTGCCCCCCTCGCACGCACACTCCCCTCTGCCCCCCTCGCACGCACACTCCCCTCTGCCCCCCTCGCACGCACACTCCCCTCTGCCCCCCTCGCACGCACACTCCCCTCTGCCCCCCTCGCACGCACACTCCCCTCTGCCCCCCTCGCACGCACACTCCCCTCTGCCCCCCTCGCACGCACACTCCCCTCTGCCCCCCTCGCACGCACACTCCCCTCTGCCCCCCTCGCACGCACACTCCCCTCTGCCCCCCTCGCACGCACACTCCCCTCTGCCCCCCCGCACGCACACTCCCCTCTGCCCCCCCTCGCACGCACACTCCCCTCTGCCCCCCTCGCACGCACACTCCCCTCTGCCCCCCTCGCACGCACACTCCCCTCTGCCCCCCTCGCACGCACACTCCCCTCTGCCCCCCCTCGCACGCACACTCCCCTCTGCCCCCCTCGCACGCACACTCCCCTCTGCCCCCCTCGCACGCACACTCCCCTCTGCCCCCCTCGCACGCACACTCCCTCTGCCCCCCTCGCACGCACACTCCCCTCTGCCCCCCTCGCACGCACACTCCCCTCTGCCCCCCTCGCACGCACCACTCCCCTCTGCCCCCCTCGCACGCACACTCCCCTCTGCCCCCCTCGCACGCACACTCCCCCTCTGCCCCCCTCGCACGCACACTCCCCCTCTGCCCCCCTCGCACGCACACTCCCCTCTGCCCCCCTCGCACGCACACTCCCCTCTGCCCCCCTCGCACGCACACTCCCCTCCAACTTCCTCACATGCACGCTCCACACAAATCCCCTCCCCTCAAACGCACACTCGCTCCTCTCACCCTCAGAGGCACACTACCCTCTAACCCCCTCCCCTCACACGCACACGCCCCTGCGCTCCCCTCTGCCCCCCTCGCACGCGCGCAAACGCACACTCGCTCCTCTCACCCTCAGAGGCACACTACCCTCTAACCCCCTCCCCTCACACGCACACGCCCCTGCGCTCCCCTCTGCCCCCCTCGCACGCGCCTCGCACGCGCGCTCCCTCTGCCCCCCTCGCACGCGCGCTCCCCTCTGCCCCCCTCGCACGCGCGCTCCCCTCTGCCCCCCTCGCACGCGCGCTCCCCTCTGCCCCCCTCGCACGCGCGCTCCCCTCTGCCCCCCTCGCACGCGCGCTCCCCTCTGCCCCCCTCGCACGCGCGCTCCCCTCTGCCCCCCTCGCACGCGCGCTCCCCTCTGCCCCCCTCGCACGCGCGCTCCCCTCTGCCCCCCTCGCACGCGCGCTCCCCTCTGCCCCCCTCGCACGCGCGCTCCCCTCTGCCCCCCTCGCACGCGCGCTCCCCTCTGCCCCCCTCGCACGCGCGCTCCCCTCTGCCCCCCTCGCACGCGCGCTCCCCTCTGCCCCCCTCGCACGCGCGCTCCCCTCTGCCCCCCTCGCACGCGCGCTCCCCTCTGCCCCCCTCGCACGCGCGCTCCCCTCTGCCCCCCTCGCACGCGCGCTCCCCTCTGCCCCCCTCGCACGCGCGCTCCCCTCTGCCCCCCTCGCACGCGCGCTCCCCTCTGCCCCCCTCGCACGCGCACTCCCCTCTGCCCCCCTCGCACGCGCACTCCCCCCTGCCCCCCTCGCACGCGCACTCCCCCCTGCCCCCCTCGCACGCGCACTCCCCCCTGCCCCCCTCGCACGCGCACTCCCCCCTGCCCCCCTCGCACGCGCACTCCCCTCTGCCCCCCTCGCACGCGCACTCCCCCTGCCCCCCTCGCACGCGCACTCCCCCCTGCCCCCCTCGCACGCGCACTCCCCCCTGCCCCCCTCGCACGCGCA
Organism: Isurus oxyrinchus; assembly: GCA_026770705.1. NCBI lineage: Eukaryota > Metazoa > Chordata > Chondrichthyes > Lamniformes > Lamnidae > Isurus > Isurus oxyrinchus. The sequence goes on from JANJGN010000011.1 coordinate 2,197,563, forward strand.
CTCCCCCCTGCCCCCCTCGCACGCGCACTCCCCTTCAACCGCTCACGTGCACGCTCTCCTCTACCCACCTCGCACGCACGCTCCCCTCTACTCCTCTCGCACGCACGCTCCCCTCTACTCCTCTCGCACGCACGCTCCCCTCTACTCCTCTCGCACGCACGCTCCCCTCTACTCCTCTCGCACGCACGCTCCCCTCTACTCCTCTCGCACGCACGCTCCCCTCTACTCCTCTCGCACGCACGCTCCCCTCTACTCCCCTCGCACGCACGCTCCCCTCTGCCCCCCTCGCACGCACACTCCCCTCTGCCCCCCTCGCACGCACACTCCCCTCTGCCCCCCTCGCACGCACACTCCCCTCTGCCCCCCTCGCACGCACACTCCCCTCTGCCCCCCTCGCACGCACACTCCCCTCTGCCCCCCTCGCACGCACACTCCCCTCTGCCCCCCTCGCACGCACACTCCCCTCTGCCCCCCTCGCACGCACACTCCCCTCCAACTTCCTCACATGCACGCTCCACACAAATCCCCTCCCCTCAAACGCACACTCGCTCCTCTCACCCTCAGAGGCACACTACCCTCTAACCCCCTCCCCTCACACGCACACGCCCCTCTGCTCCCCTCTGCCCCCCTCGCACGCGCGCTCCCCTCTGCCCCCCTCGCACGCGCGCTCCCCTCTGCCCCCCTCGCACGCGCGCTCCCCTCTGCCCCCCTCGCACGCGCGCTCCCCTCTGCCCCCCTCGCACGCGCGCTCCCCTCTGCCCCCCTCGCACGCGCGCTCCCCTCTGCCCCCCTCGCACGCGCGCTCCCCTCTGCCCCCCTCGCACGCGCGCTCCCCTCTGCCCCCTCGCACGCGCGCTCCCCTCTGCCCCCCTCGCACGCGCGCTCCCCTCTGCCCCCCTCGCACGCGCGCTCCCCTCTGCCCCCCTCGCACGCGCGCTCCCCTCTGCCCCCCTCGCACGCGCGCTCCCCTCTGCCCCCCTCGCACGCGCGCTCCCCTCTGCCCCCCTCGCACGCGCGCTCCCCTCTGCCCCCCTCGCACGCGCGCTCCCCTCTGCCCCCCTCGCACGCGCGCTCCCCTCTGCCCCCCTCGCACGCGCGCTCCCCTCTGCCCCCCTCGCACGCGCGCTCCCCTCTGCCCCCCTCGCACGCGCGCTCCCCTCTGCCCCCCTCGCACGCGCGCTCCCCTCTGCCCCCCTCGCACGCGCGCTCCCCTCTGCCCCCCTCGCACGCGCGCTCCCCTCTGCCCCCCTCGCACGCGCGCTCCCCTCTGCCCCCCTCGCACGCGCGCTCCCCCCTGCCCCCCTCGCACGCGCGCTCCCCCCTGCCCCCCTCGCACGCGCACTCCCCCCTGCCCCCCTCGCACGCGCACTCCCCCCTGCCCCCCTCGCACGCGCACTCCCCCCTGCCCCCCTCGCACGCGCACTCCCCCCTGCCCCCCTCGCACGCGCACTCCCCCCTGCCCCCCTCGCACGCGCACTCCCCCCTGCCCCCCTCGCACGCGCACTCCCCCCTGCCCCCCTCGCACGCGCACTCCCCCCTGCCCCCCTCGCACGCGCACTCCCCTTCAACCGCTCACGTGCACGCTCTCCTCTACCCACCTCGCACGCACGCTCCCCTCTACTCCTCTCGCACGCACGCTCCCCTCTACTCCTCTCGCACGCACGCTCCCCTCTACTCCTCTCGCACGCACGCTCCCCTCTACTCCTCTCGCACGCACGCTCCCCTCTACTCCTCTCGCACGCACGCTCCCCTCTACTCCTCTCGCACGCACGCTCCCCTCTACTCCTCTCGCACGCACGCTCCCCTCTACTCCTCTCGCACGCACGCTCCCCTCTACTCCTCTCGCACGCACGCTCCCCTCTACTCCTCTCGCACGCACGCTCCCCTCTACTCCTCTCGCACGCACGCTCCCCTCTACTCCTCTCGCACGCACGCTCCCCTCTACTCCTCTCGCACGCACGCTCCCCTCTACTCCTCTCGCACGCACGCTCCCCTCTACTCCTCTCGCACGCACGCTCCCCTCTACTCCTCTCGCACGCACGCTCCCCTCTACTCCTCTCGCACGCACGCTCCCCTCTACTCCTCTCGCACGCACGCTCCCCTCTACTCCTCTCGCACGCACGCTCCCCTCTACTCCTCTCGCACGCACGCTCCCCTCTACTCCTCTCGCACGCACGCTCCCCTCTACTCCTCTCGCACGCACGCTCCCCTCTACTCCTCTCGCACGCACGCTCCCCTCTACTCCTCTCGCACGCACGCTCCCCTCTACTCCTCTCGCACGCACGCTCCCCTCTACTCCTCTCGCACGCACGCTCCCCTCTACTCCTCTCGCACGCACGCTCCCCTCTACTCCTCTCGCACGCACGCTCCCCTCTACTCCTCTCGCACGCACGCTCCCCTCTACTCCTCTCGCACGCACGCTCCCCTCTACTCCTCTCGCACGCACGCTCCCCTCTACTCCTCTCGCACGCACGCTCCCCTCTACTCCTCTCGCACGCACGCTCCCCTCTACTCCTCTCGCACGCACGCTCCCCTCTACTCCTCTCGCACGCACGCTCCCCTCTACTCCTCTCGCACGCACGCTCCCCTCTACTCCTCTCGCACGCACGCTCCCCTCTACTCCTCTCGCACGCACGCTCCCCTCTACTCCTCTCGCACGCACGCTCCCCTCTACTCCTCTCGCACGCACGCTCCCCTCTACTCCTCTCGCACGCACGCTCCCCTCTACTCCTCTCGCACGCACGCTCCCCTCTACTCCTCTCGCACGCACGCTCCCCTCTACTCCTCTCGCACGCACGCTCCCCTCTACTCCTCTCGCACGCACGCTCCCCTCTACTCCTCTCGCACGCACGCTCCCCTCTACTCCTCTCGCACGCACGCTCCCCTCTACTCCTCTCGCACGCACGCTCCCCTCTACTCCTCTCGCACGCACGCTCCCCTCTACTCCTCTCGCACGCACGCTCCCCTCTACTCCTCTCGCACGCACGCTCCCCTCTACTCCTCTCGCACGCACGCTCCCCTCTACTCCTCTCGCACGCACGCTCCCCTCTACTCCTCTCGCACGCACGCTCCCCTCTACTCCTCTCGCACGCACGCTCCCCTCTACTCCTCTCGCACGCACGCTCCCCTCTACTCCTCTCGCACGCACGCTCCCCTCTACTCCTCTCGCACGCACGCTCCCCTCTACTCCTCTCGCACGCACGCTCCCCTCTACTCCTCTCGCACGCACGCTCCCCTCTACTCCTCTCGCACGCACGCTCCCCTCTACTCCTCTCGCACGCACGCTCCCCTCTACTCCTCTCGCACGCACGCTCCCCTCTACTCCTCTCGCACGCACGCTCCCCTCTACTCCTCTCGCACGCACGCTCCCCTCTACTCCTCTCGCACGCACGCTCCCCTCTACTCCTCTCGCACGCACGCTCCCCTCTACTCCTCTCGCACGCACGCTCCCCTCTACTCCTCTCGCACGCACGCTCCCCTCTACTCCTCTCGCACGCACGCTCCCCTCTACTCCTCTCGCACGCACGCTCCCCTCTACTCCTCTCGCACGCACGCTCCCCTCTACTCCTCTCGCACGCACGCTCCCCTCTACTCCTCTCGCACGCACGCTCCCCTCTACTCCTCTCGCACGCACGCTCCCCTCTACTCCTCTCGCACGCACGCTCCCCTCTACTCCTCTCGCACGCACGCTCCCCTCTACTCCTCTCGCACGCACGCTCCCCTCTACTCCTCTCGCACGCACGCTCCCCTCTACTCCTCTCGCACGCACGCTCCCCTCTACTCCTCTCGCACGCACGCTCCCCTCTACTCCTCTCGCACGCACGCTCCCCTCTACTCCTCTCGCACGCACGCTCCCCTCTACTCCTCTCGCACGCACGCTCCCCTCTACTCCTCTCGCACGCACGCTCCCCTCTACTCCTCTCGCACGCACGCTCCCCTCTACTCCTCTCGCACGCACGCTCCCCTTCTGTTCCCCTCGCACGCACACTCCCCTCTATTCCCCTCGCACGCACACTCCCCTCTACTCCCCTCGCACGCACACTCCTCTCTACTGGCCTTGCACGCACACGCTCCTCTGCCCCACTCCTCTCGCAGAAACACTCCACTCTGCCCCACTCCACGCGCCGCACTTTCCTCTGCCCCACTCCTCTGCAAGCACACTCCCCTCTGCCCCCCTCCCCTCACATACCCAATCGCTCCTCTCTACCTCAAAGGCACACTACCCTCTACCACCCTCCTCTTACACGCACACTCCCCTCGGCCCCCCTCACACCCACACTCCCCTCACACCCACACACTCCCCTCTACGCCCCACACTCCCCTCTACCCCTCACACACCACACCCACACACTCCCCACACACTCCCCTCACACCCACACACTCCCCTCACACCCACACACTCCCCTCACACCCACACACTCCCCTCACACCCACACACTCCCCTCACACCCACACACTCCCCTCACACCCACACACTCCCCTCACACCCACACACTCCCCTCACACCCACACACTCCCCTCACACCCACACACTCCCCTCACACCCACACACTCCCCTCACACCCACACACTCCCCTCACACCCACACACTCCCCTCACACCCACACACTCCCCTCACACCCACACACTCCCCTCACACCCACACACTCCCCTCACACCCACACACTCCCCTCACACCCACACACTCCCCTCACACCCACACACTCCCCTCACACCCACACACTCCCCTCACACCCACACACTCCCCTCACACCCACACACTCCCCTCACACCCACACACTCCCCTCACACCCACACACTCCCCTCACACCCCACACACTCCCCTCACACACACACACTCCCCTCACACACACACACTCCCCTCACACACACACACTCCCACGCCCCCCCTCACACCCACGCCCCCCCTCACACCCACGCCCCCCCTCACACCCACGCCCCCCCTCACACCCACGCCCCCCCTCACACCCACGCCCCCCCTCACACCCACGCCCCCCCTCACACCCACACTCCCCTCCTTCCCCATTCCCCCCTCACACCCACGCCCCCCCTCACACCCACACCCCCCTCACACCCACACTCCCCTCCTTCCCCATTCCCCCCTCACACCCACGCCCCCCCTCACACCCACACCCCCCTCCACCCCCTCACACCCACACCCCCCCTCACACCCACCTCACACTCCCCTCACACCCACGCCCCCCCTCACACCCACACTCCCCTCCACCCCCTCACACCCACACCCACCTCACACTCCCCCTCACACCCACCTCACACTCCCCCTCACACCCCACGCTCCCCTCACACCCACGCCCCCCCTCACACTCCCCTCCACTCCCCACACCCACACTCCCCCTCACACCCACACCCCCCTCACACCCACACCCCCCTCCCTCCCCTCACACCCCCTGTCCCCTCACACCCACACCCCCCTCACACCCACACCCCCCTCCCTCCCCTCACACCCCCCTGTCCCCTCACACCCACACCCCCCTCACACCCACACCCCCCTCCCTCCCCTCACACCCCCCTCCCTCCCCTCACACCCACACCCCCTCTCCCCTCACACCCACACCCCCCTCACACCCACACCCCCCTCACACCCACACCCCTTCCCTCCCCTCACACCCACACCCCCCTCACACCCACACCCCCCTCCCTCCCCTCACACCCCCTGTCCCCTCACACCCACACCCCCCTCACACCCACACCCCCCCTCCCTCCCCTCACACCCCCTGTCCCCTCACACCCACACCCCCCTCACACCCACACCCCCCTCCCTCCCCTCACACCCCACACCCCCCTCTCCCCTCACACCCACACCCCCTCTCCCCTCACACCCACACCCCCTCTCCCCTCACACCCACACCCCCCTCACACCCACACCCCCCTCACACCCCTCACACTCCCCTCACACCCACACCCCCCTCACACCCCCTCTCCCCTCCCTCCCCATTCCCCTCTCACTCTCCGCCCCCCTCACCTCTCTCCTCCTGACGATGGCCCTCGCCCTCTTCCTCCCAATTCCAAACAGAGTCGTCTCCAATTCCTCCGCGCTCGCCCGGTTCACATCGACTTTCTCGGGCGACTCCATGGCACTGGGCCGCGAGGCCTCGGCCTTTCCCTCTTCACTCAGCCAGTGAGCGTCGGCGGGGGCAGGTCTGAGGGGAAATCCCAGGCTTTGCGGCCTGTGTCCAGGTCAGTGTCGGTGCGCTGGGGTGTCGGTGCCGGGGCTCGGACGGCCGGTCCCCCCGCCAACTGTCCCCCGGGATTTTCACCCAAAACTTTCCAGGGCAAAAGCGGCGGCAGAAACCGGCAGAAAAACAAACGGAAAACCCGCCACTTCCGCTCGCAGCCTGTCAGCCCGCCGACTCTCGCCGTCCGCCCATTGGTCAAAGGGAATGTCTATCAAATCATGTGTCCCAGTGATTGGCTGATCGCAACGCCCTTTATGTTCTTCCAGCATTGATTGGTTTGTTTTCTTTTCAATCACAGCTTCGAGCCAATCACTGCCCAGTCTATCCTTTCCCCGCCTACTCCCCATGAAGACAATTGGCCGATCTGACCGTCACCCGGAACAACCCTCAGCCTCATTGGGCAGGTGACACAGGCATCAATCAATACCCCGCCCCCTCCAGCCTCTGGACGCCAATCAAACGGGTTCTGCATTCTCATTGGTGGTGATATATGCTCATCAAACATGCACGTTATTGATTCGCTGTTTTCTGGTACCGTGTGTGGGTGTGGCTGTCGCTTAAATTATTTCATTTGTTTTGTTTTTTAACGAAAACTTAATTGAAAACTTTCAACTAGGAATCAATGAAAATAATTGCAATGGAAAATAGTCTCTGGGTACAAGTTATTATTCGATATATGGCCCCAACCTAATAATGGCCGAAACTCCTTCACCCCCTGAACCCGAGACAGAAAGAGGCCCAGGAAGCACCGGGGGCGGGGCCACCATCGGCACCGCCCCTCTGCGCACGGCTGATTGGTGCATGGCCCTGGCAATCCTCGCAGCCGGCCGTTCATTTGATCCTGAGTTTAGGCGTGGCTTCCAGTGTGCACGTGGACACCTGGGAGCGGCCTCGCGGCCTCAGCTCGCGCTGCGCAGGCGCACGGCCAGCGCCCTCTGGGGGTGGGTCCCTGAGCCCACTTCTTGAGAGGAGTGTCCACTTCCTGGCTCCATCCCTCTCCCTGGCAACAATCTCAGGTTAAGTTGTATGTTGCAACCTTGGTATCAAATTTGATCCCAAAATGAGCTTGCAACCTTATATGCACCTATTTCCACCTCTATAACAACACCCAACTTCACCCCTGTCTCTGCTCATTTGCTGCAGATACCCTTATTGGTGCCTTTGTTTCGGGGGAGACAGTGGCGATATCACTGACGAGTAACCCAGAGGCCCAGACTAATGTAGTGGGGACAGGGCTTCAAATCGCACCATAGCAGCTGGTACAATTTAAATTCACAGAATCACACAGTGCAGCAGAGGCCCTTCAGCCCATCGAGTCTGCACCGACAGGTGAGAAACACCTGACCTACCTACCTCATCCCATTTCCCAGCACTTGGCCCATAGCCTTGAATGTTATGACGTGCCAAGTGCTCATCCAGGTACTTTTTCAAGAATGTGAGGCAACCCGCCTCCACCACCCTCCCAGGCAGCGCATTCCAGACCGTCACCACCCTCTGAGGTAAAAAGGTTTTTCCTCACATCCCCCCTAAACCTCCTGCCCCTCACCTTGAACTTATGCCCCCTTGTGACTGACCCTTCAACTAAGGGGAACAGCTGCTCCCTATTCAAAACGAAAACAGAATTACCTGGAAAAACTCAGCAGGTCTGGCAGCATCGGCAGAGAAGAAAAGAGTTGACATTTCGAGTCCTCATGACCCTTCGACAGAACTAGATGGATCCCAGGAAGGGTTGAAATATAAGCTGGTTTAAGGTGGTGGTGGTGGCGGGGGGGAGAGAGAAGTGGAGGGGGGTGGTGTGGTTGTAGGCAAAAGCAGTGATAGAAGCAGATCATCAAAAGATGTCACAGACGGCAGAACAAAAGAACACATAGGTATCGAAGTTGGTGATATTATCTAAACGAATGTGCTAATTAAGAATGGATGGTAGGGCACTCAAGGTTTTGTTCTAGTGGGGGTGGGGGAGCATAAAAGATTTAAAAATAATGGAAATAGGAGGGAAAAAGAAAAATCTATATAATTTATTGGAAAAAAAACAAAAGGAAGGGGGAAACAGAAAGGGGGTGGGGATGGAGGAGGGAGGTCAAGACGTAAAGTTGTTGAATTCAATATTCAGTCCGGAAGGCTGTAAAGTGTCTAGTCGGAAGATGAGGTGTTGTTCCTCCAGTTTGCGTTGGGCTTCACTGCAACAATGCAGCAAGCCAAGGACAGACATGTGGGCAAGAGAGCAGGGTGGAGTGTTGAAATGGCAAGCGACAGGGAGGTTTGGGTCATTCTTGCGGACAGACCGCAGGTGTTCTGCAAAGTGGTCGTCCAGTTTACGTTTGGTCTCTCCAATGTAGAGGAGACCGCATTGGGAGCAACGAATGCAGTAGACTAAGTTGGGGGAAATGCAAGTGAAATGTTGCTTCACTTGAAAGGAGTGTTTGGGCCCTTGGACGGTGAGGAGAGAGGAAGTGAAGGGGCAGGTGTTACATCTTTTGAGTGGGCATGGGGTGGTGCCATAGGTGGGGGTTGAGGAGTAGGGGGTGATGGAGGAGTGGACCAGGGTGTCCCAGAGGGAGCGATCCCTACGGAATGCAAATAAGGGGGGTGAAGGGAAGATGTGTTTGGTAGTGGCATCATGCTGGAGTTGGCGGAAATGGCGGAGGATGATCCTTTGAATGCGGAGGCTGGTGGGGTGATAAGTGAGGACAAGGGGGACCCTATCATGTTTCTGGGAGGGAGGACAAGGCGTGAGGGCAGATGCGCGGGAGATGGGCCGGACACGGTTGAGGGCCCTGTCAACGACCGTGGGTGGAAAACCTCAGTTAAGGAAGAAGGAGGACATGTCAGAGGAACTGTTTTTGAAGGTAGCATCATCGGAACAGATGCAACGGAGGCAAAGGAACTGAGAGAATGGGATGGAGTCCTTACAGGAAGCGGGGTGTGAGGAGCTGTAGTCAAGGTAGCTGTGGGAGTCGGTAGGTTTGTAATGGATATTGGTTGCAGCTCCCTGTTCACCCTGTCATTGCATCTCATAATCTTGTACACCTCGATCAGGTCGCCCCTCAGTCTTCTCTGCTCCAACAAAAACAACCCAAGTCTATCCAACCTCTCTTCATAACAAATGTTTCTTCCCAGGCAACACCCTGGTGTATCTCCTCTGCACCCCCTCCAGTGCAATCACATCCTTCCTATAATGTGGCGACCAGAACTGCACACAGTACTCCAGCTGTGGCCTCACCAAGGTTCTGTACAACTCCAACATGACCTCCCTACTTTGGTAATCTACGCCTCGATTGATAAAGGCAAGTGTCCCATATGCCTTTTTCACTACCCCACTAACGTGCCCTTCCGCCTTCAGAGATCTATGGACACACATACCAAGGTCCCTTTGTTCCTCAGAACTTCCTAGTGTCATGCCGTTCATTGAATACTTCCTTGTCAAATTACTCCTTCCAAAGTGTTTCACCTCACACTTTTCAGGGTTAAATTCCATCTGCCACTTATCTGCACATTTGACCCTTCCGTCTATATCTTCCTGTAGCCCAAGACACTCAACCTCACTGTTAACCACCTGGCCAATCTTTGTGTCATCCGCAAACTTACTAATCCTACCCCCCACATAGTCATCTATGTCGTTTATGTAAATGACAAATAATAGGGGACCCAGCACAGATCCCTGTGGTACGCCACTGGACACTGGCTTCCAGTCACTAAAGCATCCTTCTGTCATCATCCTCTGCCTCCTACAACTAAGCAAATTTTGAATCCACCTTATCAAATTATCTTGTATCCCATATGCATTTGCCTTCTTTGTAAGTCTCACATCTGGGACCTTGTCAAAGGCTTTGCTGAAACTATAAACTACATCAACTGCACTACCCTCATCTACACACCTGGTCACCTCCTTAAAAAATTCAATCAAATTTGTTAGGCATGTCCTCCCTCTGACAAAGCCATGCTGACTATCCCTGATCAAACCTTGCCTCTCCAAGTGAAGATAGATTCTCTCCTTCAGAATTTTCTCCAATAGTTTCCCTACCACTGACGTGAGACTCACTGGTCTGTAGTTCCCTGGCTTATCTCTACAACTCTTCTTAAACAGCGGAACCACATTAGCTGTTCTCCAGTCCTCTGACACCTCCCCCGTGGCCAGAGAGGAATTAAAAATTTGGGTCAGAGCCCTTGCGATCTCCTCCCTTGCCTCCCTCAGCAGTCTGGGAGACAAATCATCTGGACCTGGAGATTTGTCCACTTTTAAGCCTGCCAACACATCCAATACCTTGTCACTCCCTATACCAATTTGCTTAAGAACCTCACAGTCTCTCTCTCCGAGTTCAATACCTTCATCCTCATTCTCTTGGGTGAAGACGGATGTGAAGTATTCATTCAACACTCAACCAATGTCTTCTGGCTCCACCCATAGATTGTCCCCTTGGTCCCTAATGGGCCCTACTCATTCCCTGGTTATCCTCTTCACATTCATATACTTTTAGAATACCTTGGGATTTTCCCTACTTTTACCAGCCAGAGCTTTCTCATATCCCCTCTTTGCTCTCCTAATTGCTTTCTTAAGCTCCACCCTGCACTTTCTGTACTCCCCTAATGCCTCCGCTGATTTGCTCCCCTCTCTTTCCCTTCTCATCGTATCGTGATTAAGGCACCTGGAATATAAAATCAGTCTCAGAAATGGTGACCATAAAACTCACATCGATAGTTTAAAAACCCATCTGGTCCACTAATGTCCTTTCGGGAAGGAAATCTGCCATCATGCAATTTAGGAGCAGGAGGAAGCCATTTAGCCCCTCGAGCCTGTTCCACCATTCAGTAAGATGATGGCTCACCTGACTGTGGCTTCAACTCCTCTCTCCATCCTACCCCCTATATCCTTTGACTCCCATGTCAATCAAGAATGTATCTGCTTCAGCCTTCAAAATATTCAATGACCTTCCCTCCACTGCTTTCTGGGGAAGTCATTCTTTGCTGTTTTTTATATTCTGTCCAATCTTCTGACCTGGCACTGACCTTCACAGAATTATATGCTTTTTCTTTCAATTCAATACTATCTTTAACTCCCTTATTTAGCCATGGATGGAGTGTGCTTCCCCTGGAGTCTTCTTTCTCATTGGAATGTATCTTTGCTGAGTGTTACGGAATATCTCCTTAAATGTCAGCCAGTGCATCTCAACCAACCTATCCCTGAAGCTAATTTCTGAATTCACTTTAGCCAGCTCTGTCTTCAAACCCTCACAATAGCCCTTATTTAAGTTCAAAACACTACTCTTAGACCCAAGCTTCTCTTTATGATCATTGCTACCTTGGGGATCCTTTACTATGAGCCCATTAATTAACTAAAATATCTTGAATGCTGGCCTGGCCATTGACACTCACATCCCATGAAAGAATAAAAAAAAGTTACCTCTAGAGTCCGCTATTCCAACGCACTTCGGGCTGGTCTCCCACGTTCTACCCTCTGTAAACTTGATGTCATCCGAAACTCAGCTACCTGTGTCCAAACTCGCATCATGCCATTCTCTTAACACTCTTGTGCTCACTGATCTATATTAGCTCCCGGTCAAGCAATGTTTTGGTTTTAAAATTCTTGTCCTTGTTTTCAAAGGACATTTCCCACCATGCCCGCGCCCCTCCTTAAATCTGCAATCTCCTCCAACCCCACATCACTCCAAGGCATCTGCACTCCTCTAACTCTGGCCTCTTGGGCATTCCCATTTATAACTGCTCCTCCATTTGTAGCTGTGCCTTCCTTCGCCTAGGCCCCAAAGTCTGGAATTCCCAGCCTGCATTTCTCGACTCTCTACCTTGCTTTTCTCCTTTAAGACACTCCTTAAAACCTTCCTCTTTGACCACGCTTTCGGTTATCTGACCTGATATCTCCTTAGGTGGCTCGATGTCATACTTTGTTTTATAATGCTCTTGTAAAATGCCTTGGGATGGTTCATTATGTTAAAGGCGCTATATAAATATAAGTAGTTGTTGTTGTATGCCGAAGCATCTTCAACTGATTCATAATGACCATCCCTCCATCCTAAGGTCAGAAGTGGGGATGTTTGCTGATGATTGCACAGCGGTCAGTACTATTTTGCAACTCCTCATGTATTGAAGCAGTGCATGTGCAGCAAGACCTGGACAACATTCATGGTTTGGGCCAACAAGTGGCAAGTAGCAAGTGCCAAGCGATGATATAGGAACATAAAAATAGGAATAGGAGTAGACCATTCAGCCCCTCAATCCTGCTCCACTTTTCCTGCTGACTCTCCATATCCCCTGATTCCATGGGAGATAACAAACTGTCTAACTCAGCCTTGAATTTCCAACAAGAGAGAATCAAGCCAACTATCATTGAGCAAAAACTTAACAGAACCAGCAACATAAATGCTGTGGTTACACAAGCAGGCCAGAGACAGGGAATTCTACCATGAATAACTCACCTCCTGATGCTCCAAAGCTGTTGTGCCATCTACAAGGCACAAATACAGGAAGCATAGATTCCTCTTCAGCTTTTAATACCATTCAAGCTTATTGAAAAATTGAAAAACCATGATGTCAATCCTACTCTCCTACTTCAGATCAATGATTTCCTGCACAACAGGACCCATTGGATGTTAGGTTCCAGGATTTACTTGGAGCCCGTGTTAACGAATACTGGATCTCCTCAGGGTTGTGTACTGTTACCCTTACTTTTCACCCCCTATACAAATGATTGTCAGAGTAAGACGACATAACAATCCTGAATAAGCTGATGAAATGATACTTCTGGGTCTCATTGGGAATAATGAAGTAAACTTTAGGAACTCGGTGGAGAAGTTTGTAAAATAGTGCGATAACAACTCTCTAAAACTGAATTAAAACAAGACTAAAGAACTAGTTATAGACTTCAGTTCATGATGCTGTTCCTGTGAAGATACATGACGCGGACATTGAAATAGTTACTAACGATAAGTATCTAGTATCAAAGTAGGTGATAAGTTGAATTGGAGAGAACAAGTGTAAGATGTGGTGGGGACAAGGGGACACAATTATACTAGCTCAGAAAATTTACATCTTTTCAAGTAGATCCTACAATCATGAAACTTTTCTATGAGCCTGTAGTTGGGAGTGCTCTCCTTTTTGGATGTTTCCTCTGGTACTGTTGTCTTAGGAAAGTAGACCCTTTAAGAATACAGAGATCACTGAATCAATCAGGAAGAGTATTTGATGAGTAGATCTTTCTTGACAAAATATGCTCTCAAAGAATTTTGATAAAAGGAAGGAGTGTCATAAACAATGAGAATTACCTCTTGTCTCAGTATTACTGGTGCATTTGTTCAAGGAAAAGGCTACAATCCCTCAAATGCAAAGTTTCTTCCTATCTACACCCCTCATAATTTTGTATACCTCCTACAGGTCCCCCCTCAGCCTTTTCTGCTCTAAGGAAAACAACCCTAGCCTATCCAATCTCTCTTCAGAGCTAAAACACTCCAGTCCAAGGAAACATCCTGGTGAATCTCCTCTGCACCCTCTCCAGTGCAATCACATCCTTCCTAAGTGTGGCGACCAGAACTGCACACAGTACTCCAGCTGTGGCCTAACTAGCGTTTTATACAGTTCCAACAAAAACTCTCTGCTCTTATATTCTATGCCTCATCTAATAAAGGCAATATGCCTTCTTAACCACCTTATCTACCTGTGCTGCTGCCTTCAAGGATCTATGGACATGTACACCAAGGTCCCTCTGATCATCTATACATTCGTTGTGTATTCCCTTGCTGTGTTAGTTCTCCTAAAATGCATCACCTCATACTTATCAGGATTAAATTCCACTTGCCACTGCTCTGCCCATCTCACCAGCCCATCTATATTGTTCTATAATCTAAAGCTTTCCTCCTCACTATTTACGACACCACCAAATTTCGTGTCATCTGCAAACTTACGACTGATGGTCATTGGCTGGCACTTGTGTGGCATGAATATTACATGCACTTGTCAGCCCAAGCCTAGATATTGTCCAGGTCTTGCTGCATTTGGACATGGACTGCTTTAGTATCTGAGGAGTCACGAATGGTGAACATTGTGCAATCATCAGCAAACATCTCCACTTCTGACCTTATGATGGAAGGAAGGTCAATGATGAAGCAGCTGAAGATGATTGGACTTAGGACATTACCCTGAGGAACTCCTGCAGTGATGTCCTGGAGCTGAGATGACTGACCTCCAACAACCACAACCATCTTCCTTTGTGCTCAGTATGACTCCAGCCAGTGGAGACTTTTCCCCCTGATTCCCATTGACTCCAGTTTTGCTAGGGCTCCTTGATGCCGCACTTGGTCAAATGCTGCCTTGGTGTCAAGTGCAGTCACTCTCACCTCACCTTGGGAGTTCAACTCTTTTGTCCATGTTTGAACCAAGGTTGTAATGAGGTCAGGAGCTGAGTGATCCTGGCAGAACCTAAACTGGGCGTCAGTGAGCAGGTTATTGTTAAGCAAGTGCCATTTGATAGCACTGTTGATGACCCCTTCCATCACTTTACTGATGATCGAGAGTAGACTGATGGGGCGGTAATTGGCTGGGTTGGATTTGCTCTGCTTTTTGGGCACAGGACATACCTGGGCAATTTTCCACATAGCTGGGTAGATGCCAGTGTTGTAGCTGTACTGGAACAGCTTGGCTAGGGGTGCAGCAAGTTCTGGAACACAAATCTTCAGTACTATTGCTAAAATATTGTCAGGGCCCATAGACTTTGCAGCATCCAGTGTCTTCAGCCATTTCTTGATATCACATGGAGTGAATTGACATCCGTAGGAGGCCGAGATGGATCTTTCACTCAGCCATTCTGACTGAAGATTATTACAAATGCTTCAGCCTTATCTTTTGCATTAATGTGCTGGGCTCCCCCATCATTGAGGATGGGGATATTTGTGGAACCTCCTCCTCCAGTGAGTTGTTTAATTTAACAATTCGCGACTGGATGTGGCAGGACTGAAGAGCTTAGCTCTGATCCATTGGTTGTGGGATCGCTTAGCTCTGTCTATCACTTGCTGCTTATGCTGTTTGGCAAGTAGTCCTGTGTTATAGCTTCACAAGGCTGACACCTCATTTTTAGGTATGCCTGGTGCTGCTCCTGGCATGTCCACCTGCACTCTTCATTAAAACAAAGTTAATACCCTGGTTTGGCGACAATGGTAGAAGGGGAGATTCTTTGTTTTATTCATTTGTGGGCTGTGGGCATCATTTATTGGCCAATCCCAGTTGCCCTTGATAAGGTGGTGATGATGAGCTGCCTTCATGAACCACTGCATTCCCTATGGTGTAGATACACCCACGGTGCTGTTAGGGAGGGAGTTCCAGGATTTTGACCCTGTGACCGTGAAGAAACAGCCGAAATATTTCCAAGTCAGGATGGTGAGTGACTTGGAGGGGAACTTCCAGGTGGTGGTGTTCCCATTTATCTGCTGCTGTTGTCCTTCTGGGTGGTTGCAGTCGTGGGTTTGGAAGGTGTTGTCTAAGGAGCCTTGGTGAATTCCTGCAGTGCATCTTGTAGATGGGACACACTGCTGCTACTGTGTGTTGGTGGTGGAGGGAGTGAATGTTTGTGGATGTGGTGCCAATCAAGTGGGCTGCTTTGTCCTGGTTGGTGTCAAGCTTCTTGAGTGTTGTAGGAGCTGCACTCATCCAAAAAAAATAATCCCCAGTCTACCACAACCTGATGGCCATGAGATTACGGATTGTGTTTGAGTACAATTCTGCTGCAGCTGATGGCCCACAGCGCCTCATGATTGTCCAGTCTTGAGTTGCTAGATCTGTTCGAAATCACAGTGGTAGTGTCACACAACACAATGATGGGTATCCTCAATGTGAGGATGGGATTTCATCTCCACAATGACAGTACTGTGGTCACTCTTAGTGATACCGTCATGGACAGATGCACCTGCAGCAGGCAGGTTGGTGAGGATGAGGTCAAGTCTGTTTTTCCCTCATGTTGCTTCTCTCACCACTTGCTGCAGACCCAGTCTAGCAGCTATGTCATTTAGGACTCGGCCAGTCGTGGTGCTACCGAGCCACTCTTGGTCGTGGACATTGAAGTCCCCCACCCAGAGTACATTCTGCACCCTAGCCACCCTCAGTTCAACATGGAGGAGCATTGATTCATCAGCTGAGGGGGGATTGTACATGGTAATCAGGAGGCTTTCTTACCACTTGAGACTTCATGGGGTCCAGAGTTGATGTTGATATCTCCCAGGGCAACTCCCTCCTGACTGTATACCACCGTGCTGCCACCTCTGCTGGGTCTGACCTGCTCATAGGACATGACCCAGGGATGGTGATGGTGGAGTCTGGGACATTATCTGTAAGATATGATTCCATGAAGATGACTGTCAGGCTGTTGCTTGACTAGTCTGTGAGACAGCTCTCCTAATTTTGGCACGCCCCCAGATGTTAGTAAGGGGAACTTTGTAGGTTTCAGGTGCCCAGGTTTCATTCCTTATTGACTTGTTTATAGCAGTTTGATACAACTCAGTGGCTTGCTAGGCCATTTCAGCAGGCATTTAAGAGTTGACCACATTGCTGAGGGTCTAGAGCCACATGGAGGCCAGACCAGAGGGGTTTTTATGACGATCAACAATGGTTTCACTTTTAATTCCAGATATTTATTCAATTCAAATTCCACTGGGGTTTGAATCCAGGTCCCTGGAGCATTACCCTGGGTCTCTGGATTACTTGTCCAGTGACAGTACCACTGGGCCACCACCACTGCCACCACCTCCCTTCAGGGGGATGGGAACCTGAGCAGGGTGACACAAGCAAGGGAAAAAACTAGGAATGAAAGACAGAAAAGTAGAAACAGAAGTGGAGGGTAGAGAAAATAAGGGCTAGCAGCAAAAAGGGCCATAGTACAAAAAAAGTGTGTAAAAATGTTAAAAAGACATTGTATCAAAAGCACAGGGCATTCATAATAAGATAGACGAATTAACAGCACAGATTGATGTAAACGGGTATGATATGATTGCGATTACGAACACATAGCTGACATAGGGTGACTAAGGCTGGGAACTGAATATCCAATATCCAATACTCAATATTTAGGACAGACAGGCAAAAAGGAAAAGGAGGTGAGGTAGCATTGTTAGTTCAGGATGAAATCAGTGCGATAGTGAGAGTGATATTGGATCAGAAAATCTAGATATAGACTCCGTCTGGATGGAGCTAAGAAGCAACAAGGGGCGGAAACATTAGTGGGAGTTGTCTATAGGCCTCCAAACAATAGCGATAAGGTAAGGGATGGTATTAAACAGGAAAGATGCATGTAACGAGGGTGCTACAATAATCATGGGTGACTTTAATTTACATAGAGACTGGTCAAATCAAATTTGGAATAATATTGTGGTGGGATGAATTCCTGGAGTGTGTACAAGATGGTGTTTTTAGACCAGTATGTCAAGGAACCAAGTAGGGAACAGGCTATCCTAGATTTGGTTTTGTGCAATGAGAAGGGTTTAATTTATAATCTTGTTGTGCAGGTCCTTTAGGGAACAATGACTAAAGCATGATAGAATTCTTCATTAGGATGGAAAATGAAGTAGTCCGATCTGAATCTAGGGTCCTAAATCTAAACAAAGGAAACTACGAAGGTATGAGTTGTGAGTTGGTTAAGACAGATTGGGGAACTTCATTAAGAGGCATGACGGTGGATAGACAATGGCTAATATTTATGGAATGAATATATGCATTGCAACATTATACATTCCTTTCTGGTGCAAAAACACAACAGGAAAAGCAGCTCAACCAGGACTAACAAAGGAAATGAAGGATAGTATTAGATCCAGAGAGGAGTCATATAAAGTTGCTAGCAAAAGTAGCAAGCCTGAGGATTGGGAGCAGTTTAGAATTCAGCAAAGGAGGACCAAGAGATTGATTAAGAGGAGAAAATAGAATATGAGAGTAAACTTACAAAGAACATGAAAGTGGACTGTAAAAGCTTCTATAAATCTGTAAAAAGAAAAAGATTAGTGAAGGCAAATGTAGGTCCCTTACAGTCCAAAACAGGAGAATTTATAATAGAGAATGAGGAAATGGCAGAGCAATTAAACAACCAACATTCAGCCCCTCGAGCCTGCTCCACCATTCAATAAGATCATGGCTGATCTGTTTGTGTTTCACTTTCCACATTCTCATCTACCCCTGATAATTCCCTTGCCTAACAAGAATCTATCGACCTCCACCTTAAAAATATCCAGTGGCCCCGCCTCCACTTCTGAGGCAGAGAGTTCCAAAGTTGCACAACCCTCTGAGGGAAATAAATTCTCCTCGTCCCTGTCCTAAAAGAGCAATCCCTAATTTTAAAAGAGTGTCCTATATTTCTGGACTCACCCACAAGAGGAAACATCCTTTCCGAGTCCACCTTGTCAAGGCCATTCAGGATCTTATATATTCCAATCATTTACACATACTCTCCATTTTCTGCCAGGTAGCCAATCTTCTATCCAGTCTAATATGTTACACCCTACACAATGAGCTCTTATTTCTGCACGAGGGCTGAGCTAGCTGTAGTGAACTGGGATACTGGGCTAGGGGAGAGATCAATCCCCTTATTTGTGCAATAACTTTCGATGTGGCACCTTGTCAAACGCTTTCTGGAAATCCAAGTGCAGTAGGTCTACAGACTCTCCTTTATCCACAGTGCATGTTACTTCTTCAAAGAACTCTAATAAATCGGTTAAACATGATTTCCCTTTCATAAAACCATGTTGACTCTTCCCGATTCCCTTGAG
Source organism: Isurus oxyrinchus (assembly GCA_026770705.1). NCBI lineage: Eukaryota > Metazoa > Chordata > Chondrichthyes > Lamniformes > Lamnidae > Isurus > Isurus oxyrinchus. The sequence continues at coordinate 2,216,509 of JANJGN010000011.1, forward strand.
TTTTTCCAAATGCCCAGCTATAACCTCCTTAATGATCGATTCTAACACCTTCCCCATGACAGACGACAAGCTAACTGGCCTACAGTTTCCTGTTTTCTGCCTCCCTCCCTTCTTGAATAGAGAGGTTATATTTGCTACTTTCCAGTCTGATGGAACCTTTCCAGAACCGAGCAAATTTTGGAAAATTAACACAACACATCTACTACCTCATGAGCCGCCTCTTTTAAGATCCTAGGTTGAAGTCCATCAGGACCTGCAGACTTGCCAGCCCACAGCTCTGTCAGTTTGCTCAGTACCACTTACCTAGTGATTGTAATTTCACCAAGTTCCTTTTTCACATGAGTGGTTTGGGTCTGGAATGCACTGCCTGGAGGTGTGGTGGAGCCAGGTTCAATCAAGGCATTGAAGAGGGGATTGGATGATTATTTGAATACAAACAATGTGCAGGGGTAAGGAGAAAATGCAGGGCACTAGGTCATAATGCTCATTTGGAGAGCTGGTGCATACACAATGGGCCAAATGGCCTCCTTTTGTGCAGTTAAAATTTTCTGATTCTGAAGTTCCTGTCTCCCTTCCACCTCTTGATTTACAGCTATTACTGGAATGTTGGTGTATCCTCTATAGTGAAGACAGGAGCAAAATATTTGTTCATTTCACCTGGCCATTTCCTTATTATCAACTATTAACTCCCCATTGTCACTCTCCAGAGGACCAACTTTCACTTTACTTACTCTTTTCCTTTTTAAATACCGATCAAAACTATTGCTTACATTTCTAGCTAGCTTCTTCTCCTACTCTAATTTCTTTCTCCTGATTAACCTTTTAGTCATTCTCTGCCATTCTTTATATTCTGACCAATCATCTGAGATGCCACTCATCTTTGCTCAGTTATATGCTTTTTCTTTAAGTTTGATGCTTTCCCTAACTTCTTTCATTATCCACTGATGGTGGGTCCTTCCTTTAGAGTTTTTCTTTAGAATAGGAATATACCTATTTTGTGTATTCTGAAGTATCCCCTTAAAAGTCTGCCACTCCTTCTCTATTGATCTATCCCTTAGCCTAGCATCCCAGGTCAGTTCAACTAGCTCAGCTTTCATGCCCACATAGTTGCCCTCATTTAAATGTAAAATACTAGTCTTAGACCCACTCTTCGCCCTTTCAAACGGGATATAAAATTCAATCATATTGTAGTTGCTGCAACTAGGGGTGCCTTCACTCTGAGGTCAATAAATTAATCCTGTCACATTAAACAATATCAAATCTAACATAACCTGCTCTCTGGTTGGTTCCAGAATGTGCTGCTCTAAGAAACTATCTCAAAATCATTGTGAACTGCTCATCCAGACTACTACTGCCAATCTGATTTTTCCAGTTTATATGTAGATTAAAGTGACCCTTAATTATTGTTGTCCCTTTATCAAAAGCCCCTAATATTTCTTCCTGTACACTTTGTCCTACATTTTGGTTAGTTAGGGGGCCCGTAGACCACTCCCACTGGTGACTTCTTTCCCCTATCATTCATAATCTCCATCCAAACCGATTCTACATCCTGAAACAATGCCATCCTTGATTAACAGCGCTACCCCTCCACCTTTATCTAGTCTCCTATTCCTCTTGAAGGTCATATATCCCTCAATATTCAGGACCCAATCCTTGTCAACTTGCAGCCAGGTCTCCATAATGGCTATCAGATCATATTTATTTACTTCAATGTTTACTTTGTTATGAATGCTGTGTGCATTCAGATACAGAGCCTTTAGTTTAGGCTTTTTCTTATCGTTGTGACATCTACTCTTCTTTGTGCATTCTAAGGTTTTTTTCTCTCTGTCCCTTCCTCCCTTTCTCCAACATTCATTTCCCATTGCCCCGACTATTTAATTTAAAACCTTCTTTACTTTCCCAGTTATGCGGTTTGCAAGAACACTGATCCCAGCACGGGTTCCAGTGTAGACCGTCCCAATGATACAGCCTCCACAGTGCCCACTTTCCCCAGTACTGGTGCCAGTGTCCCACAAACTGGAACCCACTTCTCCCACACCAGTATTTGAGCCACATGTTCATCTCTCTGATCTTATTTGCCCCATGCCAATTTGCATGTGGCTCAGATGATAATCCAGAGATTATAACCTTTGAGGTTCTGCTTTTCAATTTATTGCCTAGCTCCTCATACTCTGTATGCAGAACCTCTTTCCTAGTTCTACCTATGTCATTGGTACCTGCATGCACCATGACAACTGGATAGTCTTCCTCCCACTGCAAGTTCCTCTCCAGCCCTGAGTAGATGTACTGAACCCTGGCACCAGGCAGGCAACACAGCCATCTGGATCTCACTCTTTGCTGCAGAGAACAGTGCTTCCCCTCACTAGGCTGTCCACTACTATCACTACATTCCTTTTTGCTCCCCACACATGAATGGCTTCCTGTACCACGGTGTCATGGTCAGTTTGCTGCTGTCCCCACTCTCATCCAAACAAGCTGAAAGAACATCAAATCTATTGGACAATTGCAAAGGTTCTCACTCCTCTGGATTCCCTTTAGCTGCCTCACTTGCAGTCACACCCTCCTGTCCTTGAACACTGAGCAAATCAGTGAAGACCCTGTCCTAAGTGGTATGACTGCCTCCTGGTACAAAGCATCCAGGTATCATTCCCCCCCCCCCCCCCCCCCGATGTGTTGCAGTGTCTGCAGCTCAGCCTCCAGCTCAATGGCTGAGCCCAAGTTCCTCGAGCCGTAAACACTCACCGCAGGCATGTTTGCCCTGGATCACAATGTTATCCAGGAGCTCCCACATGCTGCAGCCTCGACACATCACCTGTCCTGCCATCCTTCGCGTGCTTTAAATAATTACTTAATTATATTAATCACCTATTTATGTTGCTTCCTTAAATATTTTATTAACATCACCACCAATTTGTATACTATTTTAAACCTTAGGGTTAGAATAGATACTACCTGTAGTAGAGCTAGAACCAATTTCTTCAGGGTGAGAAAAATAGAAAAAGGAAACAAACATCTCCTTGCCCCTCCTTCACCAAACTCCCGCTCTCACCAAACTCCAAGTCTTCAATCAGTTACCTCTGCTGCACTCCATTTTCACGGAGGAAGACACAAATAACTTCCCAGAAATGCCAGGAAACCAAGGGTCTGTGAGTACGAGGAATTAAAGGAAATTAGTATTACTAAAAAATAGTGCTGGAGAATTTCTTTTTTATTATTGATTCATGGGATGTGGGTTTCACTGGCTGGCCCAGCATTTATTGACCATCCCTAGTTGCTCTTGAGAAGGTGGTGCTGAGCTGCCTTCTGGAACCGCTGCAGTCCATGAGGTGTAGGTACACCCACAGTGCTGTTAGGAAGGAAGTTCCAGGGTTTTGACGCAGCGACAGTGAAGGAACGGCGATATATTTCCAAGTCAGGATGGTGAGTGACTTGGAGGGGAACTTCCAGGTGGTGGTGTTCCCATCTATCTGCTGCCCTTGTCCTTCTAGATGGTAGTGTACATGGGTTTGGAAGGTGCTGTCTAAGGAGCCTTGGTGAATTTTTGCAGTGCATCATGTAGATGGTACACACACTGCTGCTACTGTGCGTCGGTGGTGGAGGGAGTGAATGTTTGTGGATGTGGTGCCAGTCAAGCGGGGCTGCTTTGTCCGGAATGGTGTCAAGCTTCTTGACTGTTGTGGGAGCTGCACTCATCCAGGCAAGTGGGGAGTATTCCATCACATTCCTGACTTGTGCCTTGTAGATGGTGGACAGGCTTTGGGTAGTCAGGAGGTGAGTTAATTGTCGCACGATTCCTAGACTCTGACCTGCTCTTGTAGCCACAGTATTTATATGGATAATCTAGTTCAGTTTTTGGTCAATGGTAACTCCCAGGATGTTGATAATGGGAGATTCAGTGGTAATGCCATTGAACGTCAAAGGGCGATGATTAGATTCTCTCTTGATGGAGATGGTCATTGCCTGGCATTTGTGTGGCACCAATGTCAGCCCAAGCCTGGATATTGTCCGAGTCTTGCTGCATTTGGACACAGACTGCTTCAGTATCTGAGGAGTTGCGAATGGTGCTGAACATTGCGCAATCTTAATGGGACTGAAAGCCTATAGATCTGCAGGGCCCAACAATCTACATCCCAGGGTACTAAAGGAGGTGGCCATGCAAATAGTGGAAGCGTTGGCTGTCATCTTCCATAATTCTGTAGATTCTGGAACAGTTCCAGCAGATTGCAGGGTGGTAAAAAAGATGGAATTCCAGACCAGTTAACCTAACATCAGTGGTGGGGAAATGTTAGAGTCTATTATAAAGGATGTGACAACAAGTCACTTCGAAAATATCAATAGATTTGATAAAGTCAACATGGGTTTATGAAAGGGAAATCATGTTTGACAAACCTACTGGAGTTTTTGAGGATGTAACTAGTAGAATAGATAAGGGAGAATCAGTGGATTTAGATTTTCAGAAAGCTTCTGATGAAGTCCCATATAAGAGGTTAATGTGTAAAATTAAAGCACATGGGATTGGGGGTAATATATTGGCATGGATTGAGAATTGATTAGCAGACAGGGAACAGAGAGTAGGAATAAGTTGATCTTTTTCAGAGTGGCGGGTGGTGACTAGTGGGGCACCGCAGAAATCAGTGCTTGGGCCCCAGCTATTCACAATATATATCAATGATTTGGATGAGGGAACCTAATGTAATATTTCCAAGTTTCTGACAACACAAAACTCATTGGGAATGTGGGCAGTGAGGAGGATGTTAAGAGGCTTCAAGGTGATTGAGACAAGTTGAGTGAACATACAAAGTACAGGAGTAGGCCATTCAGCCCCTCGAGCCTGCTCCGCCATTTAATAAGATCATGGCTGATCTGATAGTAACATCAAATCAACATCCTGCAGTGAGTGGCCAGATGCAGTGTAATGTGGGTAAGTGTGAAGTTATCCACTTTGGTAGGAAAGACAGAATGGCAGAGTATTATTTAAATGGTGATAGACTGGGAAATGCTGATGTACAAAGGGACCTGGGTGTCACTGAAAGCAAGCATGCAGGTGCAGCAAGCAGTTAATGCAAATGGTATGTTGGCTTTCAGTGCGAGTGGACTCGAGTACAGGAGCAAGGATGTCTTACTGCAGCTGTACAGGGCTTTGGTGAGAGCACACCTGGAGTATTGTGTGCAGTTTTGGTCTCCTTACCTAAGAAGGGATATACTTGCCATAGAGGGAGTGCAGTGAAGGTTCACCAGACTGATTCCTGGGATGGCAGGGTTGTCGTATGAGGACCAACTAGGCCTGTATTCATTATACTTTAGAAGAATGAGAGGGGATCTCATTGAAATGTACAAAATTCTGACAGGGCTAAACAGACTGGATGCAGGGATGATGTTTCCTCTGGCTGTGGGGGGTCTGGAACAAGGGGTCACAGTCTCAGGATACCTGGTAGGCTATTTAGGACTGAGATGAGGAGAAACTTCTTCACTAAGAGGGTGGTGAACCTGTGGAATTCTCTACCACAGAGGCTGTGGAGGCCAAGTCACTGAATATATTTAAGAAAGAAATAGATAGCTTTCTGGACTCAAAAGGCGTCAAGGGTACGGGGAGAGAAGAAGGGTACGGGGAGAGAACCAGACTATGGTGTTGAGGTAGAGGAACAGCCATGATGATAATGAATGGTGGAGCAGGCTTGAAGGGCCGAATGACCTCCTCCTGCTCCTAGTTTCTATGTTTCATCTGGTGACATCAGCGCCACCTGAAAATGCGAATCTTACAACACCGGACTCCAGCCAGCTGACCACTGAATCCCTGCATGAGAGACTTCCTCACTGGACTCTGACTTTGGGACTCTGGAACTCATGTGAATCAATATTCTGTTTTTCTAGAAACTTCCTTTCTTCTATCCCTCCCTTTACTGTATGAATGCAGAGTGGGAAGTTGCGAACACTCTTTTTCATGGATTTTGAATGTGTGAAAATAAACTAACCTTCTGAGTTAATCCTAACTTGAGTTTGCTGTGGGATTATTAGTAAAATTGGATCACACAAAAACCGAGTGATTGGGAAAATATGCCACTGCTTATTTGTAAAAGAAAAGACAAACTAATTCAAAACACCTTTTGTTTATGAACAGGTGGTGAGGGGAAATTAGTGCTGCTTGAACTGACCTCTCTCCTGTCCATAATACTTCCTGATTGCTTGCTACACCTGCAAACTATTGGGAGGTGGTGGCATAGTGGTATTATCACTCCCCTAGTAATCCAGAGATCCACTGTAATTCTCTAGGGACCTGGGTTCAAATCCCACCACAGATAAAATTTGAATCAAATAAAATTCTGGTGATCACAAAACCATTGTCAATTGTTGTAAAAACCCATCTGGCTCACTAATGCCCCTTTCAGGAAGGGAAATCTGCTGTCATATATGTGAATCCAGACTCATAGTTGACTCTTAAAAATGTCACCTGAACAGGGGCAGTTAGGGATGGGCCCAGCCAGTGATATCTACATCCCATGAACAATTTTTTTAAAATGCTAGCTTTCAGTGACTCATGAACAAGGACACCACAGTCCCTTTGGACATCAACACTTCCCACACTCTCATCATTTAAGAAATAATTTGCTTTTCTGTTTTTTTTTATCCAAATCTTCACACTTCTTCATATTATAATCCATCTGCCATGTTCTTGCCCATTCACTTAGCCTGTCCAAATCCCTCCGAAGTCTCCTTGCATCCTCACACCTCACATTTCCACCTAGTTTTGTGTCATCATCAAATTTGGAAATATTACATTTGGTCCCCACATACAATCCATTTATATAGATTGTGAACAGCTGTGGCCCAAGTACTGATCCTTGTGTTACCCACTAGTAACAACCTGCTATCTGGAGAATGACCCGTTTATTCCAACTCTGTTTTCAATCTGTTAATCAATTGTCAATCCATGCCAGCTTATTCCCCCTAATCCCATGTGCTCTAATTTTGTTGACTAACCTCCTGCATGGGACCTTATCAAAAACCTTCTGAAAATCCAAATACACCACATCCATGGTTCTCCTTTGTCTATGCTACAGATAACATCCTCAAAAAACTCCAATAGGTTTGTCAAACATGATTTCCTTTTCATAATTCCATGTTGACTCTGCCCAATCATAAAATGATTTTCTAAGTGCCCATTTGTTGTGATATTGGACACATGCTAATGCAGACAATGACATATACCTTTAAGAAACTGCATTGTGACATCACTGTGATATTACTGTGTGAGAGGCTGGAATATACAAGTACAGCCTCCATGCTGGATGCTCACTATTGTCTGTGCCCTCTATTGCAGATGCTCATTACTGTCTGTGACCCTGTATCAGCAAAACTCTATGTACATCTTATGAGTCAGGCATATAGTCAAGCAATCAGCTTATATAACTGTTTGGACCCAGGCCTATGCAGAGCTGTATATAGTTGTTGCTAGTAATAAACTTCAGATACTTGTGTTTGAACAGAATCCTCATCAGTCTCAATATCTTACTTAGTATAGATAACAAAGAGACAGATGCCTTGAGGTCTATAATCGAGATCATCTACATATACAGTGGCAGCAGGCTGTGACACACTGCGTCATGATTGGTAGCAGTGGTCACTTCTAAAAGATATCACATCAGCAGAGCTAACTCCTGAAGATACCAGAACACAAGGCAGAAGACTACTTCAGCAACAACATAAACTGCAGTGATTCCACTTACCCAGCTCCAATCCAGACTCCTCGAGGGAGGGACAGTCTGTAAGTAGAGCATTTTAAGGGAAGTCACTCACATGGAACCTCAGTTTGGGTGCTTCAGTTAAAAAAAAAGTCCAGTTCTTCAACTGCAAGGGCTTTGAATCTGAAATTAGGCACAAAGACTAGCTCCAAAAGACATCCAAGTTCGAGAAGCGATTGAAGACCTCACTCCAAGCTCAGTGATTTGGGCAGAAAGGTTTTGTTTTAGTTGAACGTCAGGATCAGTTCTGTCGAAGGGTCATGAGGACTCGAAACGTCAACTCTTTTCTTCTCCGCCGATGCTGCCAGACCTGCTGAGTTTTTCCAGGTCATTCTGTTTTTGTTTCAGCTATTCATAAGCCGCTCATCATAACAGTGAAGGCTAGATCGTCAAATTTGTTTTAAAAAAAAGAGGGCAGGGAGGGGTAAGCTCGTCCAGCTCTGGGCAGAGCTCAGCACCATATTGCTTGGTTCCACCATTTTGTTTTTGTTAGTTTTCCGCCCTGTCAATATCAAGGCCTGGTGCAAAGCAGCAGAATAAAACTGCAACAGAAACAGCAGCGCAAAGCCAAGGCCTCTGCAATCTATAGACCCGCAACTTAAAATTCTTTCTCCTTATCTTCAAGCCAGATTAAAAGAAGCCAAGAATTTAAAATGCTACTTTTAAAATATACAACACAGCAAAAAGCGAGACCAGCTTCTCCTTAGCAGCACCACTGTTACCAGCCAATAGTAACACATCGTTGCAGCATTTGTTCTCCAAAGCACAGCGATAACAGAAAGGCAACAGGCGCCGATTTGCATTCAGAGATACGGCAACTACATTTGTGTAGCACCCAGAGCAGCTAATAACCAAGAACATCACAATGGCAAATAAAGATTTGACCCTGGTCTGGACGGGACAGGGTATTGAGGGTAGCTAAGGAATAGACTCAGAGGGAACGGTCCCTTCAGAGTGCTGAAAGGGGAAGATGTGTTTAGTGGCAGCATCATGCTGGAGGAGGTGGAAATGGCAGAGGGTGACCTGATGAATATGCAGGGCTGGAAAATAAGGACAAGAGGAGCCCGACTGTGGTTTTGAGAGGGAGGGGATGGGGTGAGAGCAGAAGTGCAGGAAATGGGACTAACACAATCAAGGGCCCTGTCAACCACAGAGAGCGGGGATTCCTCTGTTGAGGAAAAAGGAGGTCATGTCAGAAGTGCTGGAATGGAAAGCCAGAACAGGTGAAATGGAGAGAGAGAAACTGGAATGGAGTCCATATAGGAATCAGAAACATTACAGCGCAGGAGGCCATTCAGCCCACCTTGTCTGCATTGGCTCTCCAAATGAACAATTCAGTGCCATTCTCCCTCTTTTTCTCCATAACCTTGCACACTCTTCATTCTCAGATAACATCGAATTCCTTTTTGAATGATTTGATTGAACCTGCTTCCACTTCACTCTCAGGCAGTGTATTCCAGACCTTCGCTACTTTTTGCATGAAAAACTTCTTTCTCAAAACACTTTAGCTTGTCAATTTTAAATCTGTCCTCTCGTTCTCTACCCTTTCATGAATGGGAACAACTTCTCCCTATCTACTCTGTCCAGGCCCAGCACGATTTTGAATAGCTCTATCAAATCTGCTTGGTCTTCTTTTCTCCAAGAAAAACTGTCCCAACTTCTCCAATGTATGTTCATAACTGAATTTTCTCATCGCCATTTAATAAGAGCATGGCAGATCTAATTATAGCCTCTACTTTCCAATCTACCTCCGATACCTTTTGACTCCCTTGTCAATGAAGAATCTATCAAACTCAGCCTTAAATATATTCAATTATCCAGTCTTCACCATTTTCTGGGGAAGAAGGTTCTAGCCTAACAACCCTCAGAGGAAGAAATTCTGATCTCCGCCCAATATAGGAGAGCCTTTATTTTTAAACAGTGTTCCCAAGTTCCAGTCTCTCCCCTCCGTGGAAACATTTATATATTTTTATTCATTCATGGGATATGGGCTTCGCTGGCTGGGCCAGCATTTATTGCCCATCCCTAGTTGTCCTTGAGAAGGTGGTGGTGAGCTGCCTCCTTGAACCGCTGCAGTCCATGTGGTGTAGGTACACCCACAGTGCTGTTAGGGAGGGAGTTCCAGGATTTTGACCCAGCGATAGTGAAGGAACGGTGATATATTTCCAAGTCAGGATGGTGAGTGACTTGGAGGGGAACTTCCAGGTGGTGGTGTTCCCATCTATCTATCCCATGTCCTTCTAGATGGTAGCGGTTGTGGGTTTAGAAGGTGATGTCTAAGGAGCCTTGGTGAGTTCCTGCAGTGCATTTTGTAGATGGTACACACACTGCTGCTACTGTGCGTCGGTGGTAGAGGGAGTGAATGTAGTGCCAGTCAAGTGGGCTACTTTGTCCTGGATGGTGTCGAGCTTCTTGAGTGTTGTGGGAGCTGCGCTCATCCAGGCAAGTGGGGAGTATTCCATCACACTCCTGACTTGCGCCTTGTAGATTGTGGACAGGCTTTGGGGAGTCAGGAGGTGAGTTACTCACTGCAGGATTCCTAGCCTCTGACCTGCTCTTGTAGCCACAGTATTTATATGGCTAGTCCAGTTCAGTTTCTGGTCAATGGTACCGCCCAGGATGTTGATAGTGAGGGATTCAGTGATGGTAATGCCATTGAACATCAAGGGTGGATGGTTGGATTCTCTCTTGTTGGAGATGGTCATTGTCTGACACTTGTGTGGTGTGAATGTTACTTGCCACTTGTCAGCCAAAACCTGGATATTGTCCAGTTCTTGCTGCATTTGGACATGGACTGCTTCAGTATCTGAGGTGTTGTGAATGGTGCAGAACATCAATTATCAGTGAACATCCCCTTTCTGACATCATGATGAAAGGAAGGTCATTGATGAAGCAGCTGAAGATGGTTAGGCCGAGGACACTACCCTGAGGAACTCCTGCAGTGATGTCCTGGAGCTGAGATGACTGACCTCCAACAGCCACAACCATCTTCCTTTGTGCTAGGTATGACTCCAACCAGCGGAGAGTTTTCCTCCTGATTCCCATTGGCTCCAGTTTTGCTAGGGCTCCTTGATAACACACTATGTCAAATGCGGCCTTGATGTCAAGGGCAGTCACTCTCACATCACCTCGGGAGCTCAGCTCTTTTGTCCCTGTTCGAGCCAAGACTGTAATGAGGTCAGGAGCCAAGTGGCTCTGGCAGAACCCAAACTGGGCATCAGTGAGTAAGTTATTGCTAAGCAAGCGCCGCTTGATAGCACTGTTAATGACCCCTTCCATTACTTTACTGATGGTCGAGAGTACACTAATGGGGCAGTAATCAGCCGGGTTGGATTTGTCCTTTTTACGTATAGGACATACCTGGGCAATTTTCCACATAGCCAGGTAGATGCCAGTATTATAGCTGTACTGGAACAGCTTGGCTAGGGGTGCGACGAATTTTGGAGCACAAGTCTTCAGTACCATTGCCACAATATTGTCAGGGCCCATAGCCTCTGCAGTGTCCAGTGCCTTCAGCTGTTTCTTGATATCACGTGGAGTGAATCAAATTGGCTGAAGGCTGGCATCTGTGATGCTGGGGATCTCCGGAGGAGGCTGAGATGGGTCATCCACTTGAGATTACTCGAGGATGTACTCTGGGTGGGGGATTTCAACGTCTGTCACTAAGAACAGCTCAGTAGTACCATTACTGACCGAGCTGGTCGAGTCCTAAAGGAGACAGCTGCTGGACTGGGTCTGCAGCAGGTGGTGGCAGAACGAACATTAATCATTGAGGGTATCGTCAATGTGAAGACGGGACTTTGTCTCCACAAGGACTGTGCTGTGGTCACTTCTGCTGATGCTGTCATGAATGGATGCATCTGCGGCAGGCAGGTTGGTGAGGATGAGGTCAATTTGTTTTTCCCTCTTGTTGGTTCCCACTATCAACATCCTGGGAGTCACCACTGACCAGGGACTGAACTGGACCAGCCATATTAATACTGTGGCTACAACAGGTCAGAAGCTAGGAATCCTGCTACGAGTAACTCATCTCCTAGCTCCCCAAAGCCTGACAACCATCTGAAAGGAACAAGTCAGGAGTGTGATGGAATATTCCTCACTTGCCTGAATGAGTGCAGCTCCCACAACACTTAAGAAGCTTGACACTGTCCAGGACAAAGCAGCCCACTTGATTGGCACCACATCCACAAACATTCACTCCCTCCACAGGCACAGTAACAGCAGTGTGTCCCATCTGCTCCTTAGACAGCACCTTCCAAACCCACGACCACTACCATCTAGAAGGACAAGGGCAGCAGATAGATGGGAACACCACCACCTGGAAGTTTCTCTCCAAGTCACTCACCATCCTGACTCAGAAATATATCACCGTTCCTTCACTGTCGCTGGATTCTGGAACTCCCTCCCTAACAGCACTGTGGGTGTAGCGGTACTGCAGCGGTACAAGAAGGCAGCTCACCTTCTCAAGGGCAACTAGGGATGGGCAATAAATGCTGGGCCAGCCAGTGACGCCCATATCCCATGAAGGAATAAAAACCCAAAAATGACCCATTTATGTCAATTCCGTTTCCTCTAACCATGCTAATCTTACCCGCTACACCATTAACTCTTGTCTTGAGTAGAAACCTTTGATATGGCCCCTTATCAAATGGTGTTTAGAAATCTATGTACACATCTTTTTGTTCCCCTTTATTAACACTGCTCGTTACTTCAAGGAACTTTAATAAATCAAACATTACTTCCCTTTCACAAAACTATGCTGACTCCGCCTGATTGCATTAAGATTTTCTAAGACCCTGCTCTCACCACCTTAATAATTGACTCCAGCATTTTTTCCTGACAGACGTTAGGCTAACTGGCTGTAGTTTCTTGCTTTCTGTCTCCCTCCTTTCTTGAATGCAGGCGTTACATTTGCTATTTTCCAATCTGATGGGACCTTTCCAGAATCTAGGGAATTTTTGCAAAATTAAAACCACTGCATCTACTATTTCAGCCACCACTTCTTTTCAGACTCTAGGATGAAGTCCATTAGGATCTGGGGCTCGTCAGCTTTTAATTCTAATTATTTTTTCAGTATCCTTCCCCCTGGTGATTGTAATTGTACCTCGTACGATTATATCTGGGGTGTTAGTTGTGTCTTCTACAGTAAACAGGGATTTAAAATATCTGTTCAATGCATCCGCCATTTCCTTATGTTCCATTATCAACTCTCCAGAAGCACTTACTCTGTTTTTATAGTTCCAGCTAGCTTTTACTCGTATTGTAATTTCTCCATTTTTTCTTTAGCCATCCTTTGCTTTTTTACGTTCTGTCCAATCTTCTGACTAGCCACTAATTTCCACAGAATTGTACACTTTTTCTTTCAATTTAATACTACCTTTAACTTCCTTAGTTAGCCACGGATGGCGCATCCTTGCTCTAGAATCTTCCTTGCTCACTGGAATGTAGCTTTGCTGGGTGTTATGAAATATCGCTTTAAATGTATGCCACTGCATCTCGAATGACCCATTCCTCAACCTCATTTCCCAGTTCACTCTTTATACCCTTATAGTTGCCTTTATTTAAGTTTAAAGCACTAGTCTTAGACCCTCTCCTCTCTCCCTCAAACAAAATGCAAAATTCAGGCATGCTATGATCACTGCTACTTCAGGGCACCTTTACCAAGAAGTCATTAATTAATCTTCTCTCATTGCACATTACAAAATTTAGTAAAGCCTGCTCTCTGGTTGGTACTAGAAAGTGCTGCTCTAAGAACCCGTCCCAAAATCACTCGGTGGACTCATCTTCCAGTCTCCTTTGCAATCTAATTCATCAAGTCTATATGGAGATTAAAATCTCCCATGATTATACCTGTACCTTTGTTACAAATGCCCATTATTGCTTCCTGTTTACCCCGTCCTACAGGTGTGGTTACTGGAAGGGGACATAAACACTACTCTCACATCTGACTTCGCTCTTTCTTATCTCTACCCAAACTGATTCTACATCTTGACTTTCAGAACTAAGATCATCTCTCACTACTGTACAAATGTCATCCTTAATTAACAGAGCTACCACACCTATTCATACCTTTGTCCTTCTGAAATATCATGTCCTTTGAATGTTCAGGTCCCAGCGTTGGTCACCTTGCAGCCATGTTTCTATAATGGCTGTCAGATCATGCATATTTATTTCTAATTGAGCTGACAAGTCATCTATTCTGTTACAAATACTATGCGCATTCAGATAGAGAGCCTTTCGTTCTGTCTTTTTAATATTTTTGAATCCTCTAGCCTTACCCACTGGCGCACTCAAGTTTATACACACTGTCCCTTCCTGCTATGCTCTGATTATCATTACCCTTATTGCTACCTTGGTATCTTGTCTTATCTTTCCCTTTAATTTTTCACAGCTTCCCTTACCGCTGCTATTTAGTTTAAGCTCTTTCTACTGCCCTAGTTATGACTCACCAGAACACTGGTCCCAGCAGAATTTAGGTGAAGACCATCCCAACGGTTCAGTTCCCACTTTCCCCAGTACTGGTGCCAGCATCCCATGAATCAAAATCCATTTCTCCCACACCAGTCTTTAAACTATGCATTCAACTCTCCAATCATATTTGCCCCACACCAATCTGCTCATGGCTCAGATTACTACAAGAATTACTAATCCTATGAGAAATATTTACTTGCTTGGAGAGTAAGGAGGGACAGGGACTGATTGAAGTGATCGGCCTATTTTGTGTTGTGACCTCTTGGTATTTCTATCCCTGGACATTTTCATGTAGATTCCAAAGGCATGTCCTACTTCGCTACAATTTTTTTTGGAATAAATTTGAGTGAATGTGACACACAAAACACACATAGTACATGAAAGCAGCTTAGAGAATGTTCACTTGACTGATTCCTGGGATGAGGAGTTCGTCTTATGAAGGACAGTGGGACAGGTTAGGTCTTTTAAGACTGAGACAAGAAGAAATTTTTCTCTCCAAGTTAGTCTGTGGAATTCTCTACCCCAGCTAACAGTGGAGGTTGGGCCATCGAAAATATTCAAAGCTCATTTAAAAAGATTTTTGATCAACAAGGGGAATCAGGGTTGTGAGCACGTGGAGTTGAGACCACAATCAGATCAGCCATGTTCATATTGAATGGCAGGGCAGGGTCAAAGGGCCAAATGGCATACTCCTGCTCCGAATGCTTGTGCTCTTGGGTTCATTGTTTTTATTCCATTCCAGGATAAGAGAGGGAACAGTAACCTGTCTGGTGTACAGCTCATTTATTTGTGACAGTCGTACTTGAGGGTCAATAATTTCCTTTATCTCCTCCATTTGCTGAATCGATTTCTTTTTCTGTCAGTAACACCAGAGATTTGTTCACATTTAAATTAACGGTAATTTGAGCTGGAAGTGATATAAAAACTGTTCATGTTTCAGATCTTTCCCACAATATTTTGTAGCAGTGGAGATAAGACACACACAACTGTGGAAGTCAAGAGTCGCTGTTCTGTTTTAGGGAAACCCCAGCTGTATAGAATCTGCAGTGAGATTACAACATTTTTCTCACCCACTGTTATTTACGTAGCATTTTGATGACATTTTTTTTTTTACAAAAATACAAACATCTAAATGTTCAAATCATTCATAAGCAGGGCAACTGCAGCTGGACAGAGTTTATCCAAGTCACTCATTCCAAAAGTGTACAGCCCCTCAGAATGATCATCACTT
Source organism: Isurus oxyrinchus (assembly GCA_026770705.1). Classification (NCBI taxonomy): domain Eukaryota; kingdom Metazoa; phylum Chordata; class Chondrichthyes; order Lamniformes; family Lamnidae; genus Isurus; species Isurus oxyrinchus. The sequence goes on from JANJGN010000011.1 coordinate 2,231,950, forward strand.
CTCCGTTATGTACAGTCCAAGTCCAGCCTCTTCTGTGAGGCAATACAAAATTTTAAAAAGACAGGAAAATAACCCAGAATGTTTTCTTGTTCACAGTTCTGTTTCGACACCTAACATCAATCTGTGGTGAGACTCCCTCCCTCACATCACCACTTAATTTAATTGTAACTTCTACCAATAACATTCATCTTCGCAGATTCTTCCATAGTTTACCCACTCACTCCGAAGGTCTCAGCGTTTTTTGTAGAGGCAAGGCTTTAGCTGCAGTTGGGGGAGTTTATCTTTCTCCCGGGGAGGCCGATTCTTCCTGAACTCAAATAGATAGAAGTAGCTGTTCTCTGTGTCCTGTGGGAAGGAGCAAGTCACGTGTCTGAGTAAATTTCACAGCGTGCAACACCAAGTTACTAACACAGCTGTCTCATGCACGAGATGTTTCCAGACCCTCCCCCCACTCCACTCAACACTTGAGCAATATTTCAAACCTATTTCCCTCCTAAAATTCCTGCCTCACACATTGCAGTTCCCTCTAACAGTCCACCCCACCAGAATTTCATTATTCCAGTAACTGCCTGGTATCCCACCTGCCTCTCTTCTCCCTGATGAGTGTCCAAGGCTTAAACCTCCACCCACTGATCTGAATCCCTCTTTTCAGCTTCCCTTTCTCTACATCCCTCCTCCCCCTCATCTTGCAGCCAACATTTCCACACCGCCCCCTCAACAGTTCTCCCCCTGACCCTCCTCATCCATCTCCCTCAGACCCTCCCTTTCCTCACCTTCCAACTCTGACTACTTGAACAAATTTCCTATTGGGTTTGACTGCGATTCTACAGGAGGGGATCTAACGACATAAATCCCAAGTGAGAGAGTCTGGATACAATGTCTGATGTCAGAGTGAAACTGAACTGGGTCTGAGTCACTGGTGCAATTACCCCTGACCTTAGTGAACCAGAATCCAACACCCAGCCACGAGAGATCAGCCAGTAGATGGAATAATATTTCCTGCTCCCGATTCCCACAATTTCTGCTAACTCCAGTGACCATGTTAATGGGGAGATCCAACTCCAGAGATTTCAGTTATCCTTTTTCCATATTCTCTTAACTTCATGCACTGCCCCCCCACCACCCCCCGACGCAACGAGTTCAAATAAATTATGGCTTTAAATGTTACCTTTGAAATCATCTTAAAGCCAAGAGATCCCACGACGTTGATAAAACTTTGGACATCTTCAAATCTACTGGCTACTTCAGCAATCTTCAGAATCCCCCTGTCAAAGGATGACAAAAGAGGGATTAGGTAACACACAAACTCTGAATCTGCTGCACAGTTACAGTGGCCCTGGGTCACGCTCGCTCCCCAGGTCACTCTAGCTACCAATCCACTTCACCTCAGGTCACTCTCTCCCCGACCCTGGGTGACTCTTGCTCATCATCCCCCTCCCCATTGCCCATCAGCCTCGCCACACTGCCCCCCACCTTCCCCCAGGTCATACCAATGTTAACAGTGTCGGGAAAGGACATCAACATCTCAACCTCAAGCTACAGCTGTGTTACTGTATCCCAGATTAAGGTGTTTCCTAACTTGTCTCCGGAGTGCAAAAGCAGCACTTTGGGATGGTCCTAATGTCATGAAAGACACTATAAAAGTGCAAGTTCTTTAGGAGGTGTACGTGAGAGATTTGCAGGGGTTGTGGGGAAGCAGGGGTTGGTTGATTGGGAATGTGCAGAAAAATCTAAGCAACCTGTGTGTTAAGTGAAATTGTCAAATAATGTGACCAACAGCCCCTACCTTCGCCTGAGAACTCGAGTGGCCTCTGCCAGGAAATCCAGAAGGTTAGTGCCCATTAAAGCAAGACAGAAGACCACAATATCAACTGATTCAGCAGTCAGAGGAACCTGAAGGGCCCATGCAAACATAGCAAAATGTCACAAGGAAGTTCAGTTTCAGTTTCTGCATTTCATAGCACCTTAGAATACAGGAGGCCATTCAGCCCATTGAATATTTCAAAGAACATTACAGTTAATCCCACATCTCCCACTCTTTCCCCATATCCCTATATACTTTTTACCTTCAAGTATTTGTTTATTCATTCACCAGCTGAAAGTGTCACTGGCAAGCCCATCATTAATTACCCATCCCTAACTGACTTCAGTGAGCTAGAACTATAGAACACTACAGCACAGAAAACAGGCCATTCGGCCCTTCCAGTCTGTGCCGAAATATTATTCCGCTAGTCCCATTGAGCTGGAAATATCTCCTTATGAATACTCAGCCATTTCAGAGGGCGGGTTCAGGGTCAGCCACATGTAGACCAGGCTGAATAAGGACAGCAGATTTCCTTCCCTAAAGGACATTAATGAACCAGATGGGTTTTTCTGATAATCTGGTAGTTTCGCTGTCACCAATACTGAGGCTAGCTTTATATTCCAGATTTATTTAAATGGATTTATAGTCCTCCGTTGCTGTGGTTGGAATCATCCCATGTTTTCAGAACATTAGTCCAGGCTGAAGTGTTACTAATCCCATTACATAGCCACTATGTTAATGTACCCAATCTTTTTAAATTCCCTTTTGAATCACACCATCAGGCAGTGCATTCCTGATCCCAATCATAGTTGCATGAGAAAGCTTTTTCTTATGTATAATCTAGTTCTCTTGCTAGGCACCTTCAATCGGTGCCCTCTGGTTAACGACCCTCCAGTCATTGATAATGTCCTTGTAGCCTTCTCTGCTGTAAGGAGAACAACCAAAGCTTCTCCTGTCTTCCCATTAACTGTAATCCCCGGAACTGTTCCAGTAAATCTCCTCTGCACCCTCTGCAAAGCCATCGCATCCTTACAAACAGAAGGGAAGGGGAGTTTGCTGAGCCCCAGCCGGTTGTGGGTCTGAACTTCACAGAGTCAGTCAGTTTGCGCCACATTATAGAACCATAGAAAAGTTAGAGCACAGAAGGAGGCCATTCGGCCCATCTTGTCCATACCAGCCTGAGGACACCCAGGTGCCCTTTCTAATCCCACCTTCCTGCACCCAGCCCATAGTTCTGAAAGATAAGTTGGCAAGTTCTACAATTCACATCAGAATCTCGAGCAAGTGTGAGGCAGATAAATAGCCAGGGTTACAATTGCTAAATACTCCCAAAAACACATATATCTGAAGACAGTAGGAGGATAGGATAGTGTTTATGCTACACTCTCCAAAGGCCAAGCATCCTGTTAGCATTGTCCTGCTCACACAACAAATGGTCTCTTGGGGCTGCTACTGCAGAGTCTCTGCCCTGGATCCTCAAGCCCACTCACAAGCACTGTAGAAACCAAAGAAAGGTCAAACTGGAGAAATATAATTTATTAAAAAGATGATGTTACTCAGGTAACTAAGTTTTTTTTATATTCATTCATGGGGTGTGGGTGTTGCTGGCTAGGCCAGCATTTATTGCCCATCCTTAATTACCTGATAAAAAGTGGTGGAGAGCTCCTTTCTGCAACTGCTACATTCACTGGAGATTGCAGTTGGAGATACTTCCATTGCTAACAACACAAAAATATCGACCTTCCCCCTCCCAGCAATACCTGTAGGGTCAGAGGATGGAACAGAAGAGCCTGAACACGCGCTGCATAACGGTGGTGCTCTTCATCTCCTGACTGAAAGCGGCAAGTATCTGCAGGGAGCCCCGAAAGCAGGTACAGGGAGCAAACCGGGACTGGAGAGAGGAATCAGGAGCAAACCGGGACTGGAGAGAGGAATCAGGAGCAAACCGGGACTGGAGAGAGGAATCAGGAGCAAACCGGGACTGGAGAGAGGAATCAGGAGCAAACCGGGACTGCAGAGAGGAATCAGGAGCAAACCGGGACTGGAGAGGGGAATCAGGAGCAAACCAGGACTGTAAAAATAACAAACCAGGACCAGAGGGAGAGGGGAATCAGGAACAAAGGGGGCAGGGATGAGGAGGGAGGGAGCAGTGGCTGAGTGCCAGGGCTAATATACCACCCACCCGCCCCCCACCCCCCTTCCAAAAGGGTCGACTACCTCGAGGACAATTGCAAAGAAGGGTAGAAGGCCAGAAGATTGGGCAGAATATAAGGAATAGCGCAGTATCAACAAAAGGCTGATAAGGAGGGAAAAATTAGAGTACGAGAGGAAGCTAGCCAGAAATATAAAAACAAATAGTAAGAGTTATTATAAATATTTAAAAAAGAAATGAGTTAACAAAGTGTGGTGTTGGTCCTATAGAAAGTGAGTCTGGAGGATTGATAATGCAAAACAAGGAGATGGCAAATGAATTGAACAGGTACTTTGCACCAGAATTCACTATAGAGGATACAAGTAACATCCCAGAAGCAGCTATAAATCAGGAAATGGAAGGGAGGGAGGAACTCTGGGAAATTACAGTCACCAGAGACGTGGTACTGCGTAAATTGTTGGAGCAGCGGGCTGACAACTGCCCGGGTCCTGATGGACTTCATCCTAGGGGCTTAAGAGAAGTAGCTAGAGAAATGGTTGATGCATGTGTTTTAATTTTCTGAAACTCCCTAGATTCAGGTAAGGTCCCATTAGATTGGAAGATAGCAAATGTAGGTCCATTAGACAGAAAGCAGGAAACTACAGGCCAGTTAGCCTAGCTATTATTAAAGAAGCTATAGCAGGACACTTGGATAAGCTCAAGGTAATCAGGCAGAGTCAACATGGTTTTGTGAAAGGGAAATCATGTTTAACCAACTTTTTGGAATTCTTTGAGGAAATAACATGTGCTATGGAAGGGAACCGGTGAATATATTGTGCTTAGATTTCCAGAAGGTGTTTTTATTAAAGTGCCACATCAAGGTTATTGCGGAAAATAAAAGCTCATGGTGTAGTGGGTAACATATTGACATGGATAGAAGATTGGCTGCCTAACAGGGAGCAGAGAGTAGGCATAAATGGGTATTTTTCAGGGTGGCAAGATGTAATGAGTGGTGAGCCACAGGGATCAGTGCTGGGACCTTAACTGTTTACAATTTATATAAATGACTTGGATGAAGGGGTGGATGGGATGGTTGCCAAATGTGCTGATCACACAAAAAGACACAGGAAAATAAGTTGTGAAGAGGTCATAATGAGGCCATAAAAAGATAGAGAGTGGGGTTGAGTGAGTGGGCAAGGATCTGGCAAATGGAATATAATGTGGGAAAATGTGAAACTGTCCATTTTGGTAGGAAGATTACAAGAGAAGCATATTATCTAAATGGTGAGAGATTGCAGAGCTCTCTGAGATGCAGAGGGATCTGGGTGTCCTAGTGCATGAATCACAAAAGGTTAGTATGCAGGTACAGCAGGTAATTAGGAAAGCTAATAGAATGTTATTGTTTATTGTGAGGGGAACTGAATACAAAAGCAGGGAGGTTATGCTTCAGTTGTACAGGGCACAAAAAAGACCACATTTGAAGTACTGTGTACAGTATTGGTCACCTTATTTAAGGAATGATGTAAATGCATTGGAAACAGTTCAGAGAAGGTTAATCAAACTAATACCTGGAATGGGATGGTTGTTTTTCGAGGAAAAGTTGGACAGACTAGGCTTGTATCCACTGGAGTTTAGAAGAGGAAGAGGCAACTTGATTGAAACATATGAGATCCTGAGGGGCCTTGATAGAGGGGATGTGGAGAAGATGTTTCCTCTTGTGGGAGAATCTAGAACCAGGGGTCACTGTTTAAAAATAAGGAGTCACTCATTTAAAACAGAGATTAAGTGAAATTTTTCCTCTCAGAAGGTCGAGAGTCTTTGGAACTCTCTTCCCGAAAAGGTGGTGGAAGCAGAGTGTTTGAATATTTTTAAGGTAGAGATGGATAGGTCCTTGGTAAGCAAGGGGGTAAGTGTTATCGGTGGTGGGCAGGATGCAGATTTGAGGTTACAATCAGATCAGCCATGATCTTATTAAATGGCGGAGCAGGTTCGAGGGGCCGAATGGCCTATTCCTGCTCCTTGTCCGTATGCATGTCCAATAGGAGGGGTGGATGAGTGTCTCGGGCACTGATAAGCAGAGTTGGGCATCGGCAATACTTACACTCGCCATGTCACACACGGTCACGTATTCATTCAGCGCCACCAAGTCAAACGAGTAAACCTTGTTGTTCACGCTCCGAGCAATTTTACAGTCACCACAGCCAAAATCAGCCACCACAGCAGAGGACGGTCTGTGGGAGATGTCAAGGGATTTTAGAGTCAGCTGGACCTTAACTGAACCTACACAAAAAACTAATTCCCAACAATTTACACTGGAGACCGGAGTTGTGTGTGTAATTTCTGATCTATGGGAGAATACCAAATCCAGTTAAACCCTTTCCCCTTGTTCCTTCGTAGCTGAGGGATGTACACCCCTGTGGTACTGAGTCAAATCGATCCCAATGTCTCAGATTGCATCCAAGATCAATATGAAGTCAGAATGAGAAACAACAGATTGGCTGTTCCTGTGCCCCATCGCAATCTATCACTCCTGCTGGGTTCCATGTGCGTGGATTCCAGGCAGGAGGAAGACTGACCTTGGCTGTGATGTGCTTTGGCTCCTATCTCAATCTCCTGCTGACACACTCTGACTGTGTATGAGCTTTGAATGCAGATGGTGCCAGTGGCAGGGGAGCTGAGAGTCAGCCACCTCACTCGAAGTACAGGAGCTGGGTTAATCCCATCATGTCCCCAAACCCCAACTCATATCACACACCCAAACTGTCTCACCACATCCCCTTGGATGGTGAGTGGCTTGGAGGGGAACTTGCAGGTGGTGGTGCATCTGCTGGCCTTGTCCTTCTGGGTGGCAGAGGGCACAGGTGTGGAAGGTGCTGTCAAAGGAACCTTCCCAATTGCCAACTTTAACAGCCCCCTTCTCTCCACTGCCCTTTCTGCAATCCCTCTCCCCTCTCTGATCTAACCCCCCCCTCACCACTCCCCATTCCCCAACCCTCTCCCTCCTCCCCTCCAGTTCAAATCCCTCTTCCCCCTCTTTGCTCCAACCCACTCCTCTCCAACCCTCCTGCACATGAGCCTCCCCACTGCCACATTCCCCAGCAATACCTGTTTCTGATGTACTGAATGATACGATTGACTGGGTTTTCTGGCCAGCGCTCTATCTGCGCCGTGAAGCCTTGATGGTAAATCTCAAAGGCATTCTTATCCTCTGTAAAGAACTGCATGCCTTCTGCACTGCTTGAGGTGTACAGCTGCTCATTGATGTAGCGGAAGTGGGCAGATTTCAGGCGCTCTTCCATCTTGGTTCTCAGAGCTGCTGAGCGGTCAGTGGACGGGCTAGCGTGATGTGATTCCTTACCGTTTACCTCCACAGTAGGTAAGACTCTGGCCGGTGAACCAGGCTGACCTGGGATACAGTCCCTTCGCTCCTGCATCAATATCTTTTCAGGCGTTCCCTTCCTCCTGGTTCTCTTACAGTTCGATACTGTCTCACCCTTCTGAGTCTGATCCCTTGCTCTCTTCCTGTCGTTGGTCATATTTTCATTGCTGCTGTGACAGTCTGTCCTCTCCGCTGGTTTATTCCATTCTTCTCCTCTGCCTTTCCTTCTTTTTATTTTAGGTTCATGTGCGTCGGTCACACTTTTCCCTTCCCCCTGTTCAGGTCTTGATTTTATCAAAGTCCTGCCATGTTCAATCTTCTCCATTTGTCCTCCACTCTCTGCCAGGGATGTTTCTCTGGGTCGGAACTTGTTTTTGCTCCTATGTTTGTTTTTCATTCTGTTCCTCCACTGCTTGCGGGTGAGTGTCCCCTGTCCCGAGTTACTTCTCGGCAACTTTAGGCAAGGGGCTGAGGTTCCTTCTCCCAGCTCCCGATTACCAGCCTCCAAGGGTCCATTCTCCTTAGCCCCCGCTACTCTGCTCTGATTCTCCTTTCCTGCAGCAATCTGAGCAGGTGGTGATTTCAGACGGGCTCCGCTTCCCTTCCCCACATCCTGTTCAGACGGACTCGTACCCACCCTCTCCTTCTTTCCCCGGTTTCTTTTCCTTTTGCTCTTCTTTGCTGTTCCACACTCAGGGTCGAAGTGCGTTCCTCCTGGGTCCTGATCAGGTGCTCCTGCTGCAGAGAGAGTTCGCAGTGTATTCAGAAGCCTCTGTTTCTTCTTCCCACCAGGTGCCTGCACATCCTAATAACGATAGTGAGAGTTAGTATTAGCGTCTCCCCTCCCCAAACCTCACCAAGAATCAGATCCAAGCACTCTCTGCTGCACAGGAACATGGGAACGACTGAACAAGAGGAGACCAAAGTCCATCCAATTCACCTTCTATCGCCCAGGTAGTCATGTAATGCAACCATAATGGAGTTACTGACCAATCACTGTGATCAATCCCTTATCAAAGAGTCGACAGCAGAAGCAGGCATGAGGTGAGGAAAACCCACAGTGGCGGAGAGCTTTGGGAATCACAGGTCCAAAGTCACCCGTTCCTCCCAAGATCGCTTCACTCACCATGTCTCGTCTCAAATTATTCACATTTTGTGCAATTTGCTTTTGAATGAATAAACACCAACTTCTCCAAGCATCGCCCCAAGGAGCCTTCCCAATAGATTGAGCACTCAGTCACGGAAGTACTGGTTCCCCAGTTAAATGTTGAATTTATTTCAAGTGCATACTGTGTTCTCCGGTAATACGCCAAACCTCAGGGAGGACAGATCAGACTTGGAGAAGGTGCCGCATAGCATAACCAGAACGATGCCCTGAGTAAAAGGGCTACATTACGAGAACAGGTTGTAAAGAATATTATTTCCTCACATTTAGAAGATTAAGCGATGATCTAATCGAGGTGTTTAAGATGATTATAGGATTTGATAGGATTGATAAAGAGAAACTATTTTCTTTAGCAAGGAGAGTCCAGGATAAGGGGGAAAATTTGAGCCAGGTCATCCAGGGGTGATGTCAAGAAGCTCTTCTTTACACATAGGGGAGTGGAAATCTGAACTCCACCCCCCAAAAAAGTGTGGATTCTAGGGGTTAACTGAAGTCTTCAGCACAGTAGATAATAGGTTCGTGTCGGATAAGGGTATTCAGGGATATGGAACAAATGGAGATCAGCTACAAGTTGAAGAATCTATATCTCAATTTTTCCTGACACAAGGCTATGCTCTTCTCTGTTCTCAGGTCTCCCTGTATCAGACCCCCAGAGTTTGTGCCTAGGAAAGTCCACCTGCAGACCCGTGCACGCCCACACGGAGTACAGGGCATTCAGTGTTGGAACGAGACTCGTCTATGACACAGTGCAGCAGTCTCTGTTAACAATTCAAGTGAATAATCTTTTGTCAGATACAGGACATAGACCCTGAAACATTAAAATTTCCACAGATGCTGCCAAACCTGCTCAATGTCGTCAGCATTTTCTGTTTTTATTTCTGTGACAAAGCACATTGAACAAAAGGTTCAGTGACTTCTATCAGCCCCGAAGTAAGTGTTTTTGCTACTCACCAACTCAGCAATGCAGTGTGAAGCCTCCACCTTGTGAAAGAGAGTTTTATTCAGAACTCTGGCTTCCAGATCATCGTTCCAATCCTCCTCAGCAAACATCTCTCCTCTGGTGAAGGGAAACAGGCAGCTGGGGATAGAGTTGGACTTTCAGTAAGATCAAAAAGACAATCTTTGGGGGGGGGGGGGGGGGGTTAGGGTGTGTGTGTTTACAAATCCCACCATCTATCTGGAGACCGAGGTTAGAGCTCCAGCAAAACCAATATCACCCCCACCCAGCCCCTACCCATACCAGCACCCTCCCCAACCCTGGCAACTCCCACCCCCTCCCTGGTTCTCCCCCCCACTACAATCTACCCCACCCTGGTTGTCCCTCCACTCCCCCCGATCTCCACCCCCAACCCTGGTTTTTGCCACCCCCTAACCTTTCACATCTTGTTGCACCCCCACCCTTTCCCTGGCCCACACCCAGCCCAACCACCCCCCATCCTTGGCCCACCCTCCACATCTTCCCCTATCACCCTCCCCCCTACACATCAATACCCTCCCCATCCCCCCCACACCCTGTCTGACATATGAGGAGAGATTGAGTCAGTTAGGATTATATTGGCTGGAGTTCAGAAGAATGAGGGGGGATCTCATAGAAACCTATAAAATTCTAACAGGACTAGACAGGGTAGATGCAGGAAGGATGTTCCCGATGGTGGGGGAGCCCAGAACCAGGGGTCACAGTCTGAGGATATGGGGTAGACCATTTAGGACTGAGAAGAGGAGAAATTTCTTCACCCAGAGAGTGGTGAGCCTGTGGAATTCGTTACCGCAGAAAGTAGTTGAGGCCAAAACATTGTATGTTTTCAAGAAGGAGTTAGATATAGCTGTTGGGGCGAAAGGGATCAAAGGGTATGGGGAGAAAGAGGGAGCAGGTTATTGAGTTGGATGATCAGCCATGATCATAATGAATGGCAGAGCAGCCTTGAAGGGCCGAATGGCCTACTCCTGCTTCTAGTTTCTGTTTCGATGTCCCCCGCCCCCGTCCTGTCCCCTCCCCCCCGCCCCCCGCCCACTGTCCCCCGTCCCCCCCCCGCCCCTGTCCCCCGCCCCTGTCCCCCGCCCCTGCCCCCTCCAGTCCCCTCCCCCCCCTCCTGTTCCCCCCCCCGCCCCCCCCCGCTCCAGCTCCCGACCCCCGAGGGAGGAATTTAAACAATTTCTCAGACACAAATTTAAGAAAAGCAAAAAGTCATTTCCCACATTCCCGGCTGGTGAGGGGGAAACATCAGCTCCCGGGCTCCCCCCCGCCGCTCATCATTTACCTGCTGGGCTCGGGCTCAGACGTTAACCGTTCACCGCGGGGCACACCACACACAGGCCTCAGGCCTACCCCCAGGAGCCGCCAGTCAGAGCGCCACCTCCCGCCGGGGAGGACCAGCGCCACTTCCCGCCCGGGAGGACAAACACCACACAGTGCCACCTCCCGCCCGGGAGAACACACCACACAGCGCCACCTCCCGCCCGGGAGGACACACCACACAGCGCCACCTCCCGCCCGGGAGGACAAACACCACACAGCGCCACCTCCCGCCCGGGAGAACACACCACACAGCGCCACCTCCCGCCCGGGAGGACACACCACACAGCGCCACCTCCCGCCCGGGAGGACAAACACCACACAGCGCCGCCTCCCGCCCGGGAGAACGCACCACACAGCGCCACCTCCCGCCCGGGAGAACACACCACACAGCACCACCTCCCGCCCGGGAGGACACACCACACAGCGCCACCTCCCGCCCGGGAGGACTAGCGCCACCTCCCGCCCGGGAGGACCAGCGCCAGCGCAGTGTGTGACACTGCCTGGGTGGTTAAAGCAAGTCCTCTTGATCTTCCCAATCCAACACCTTCAACATTCACTCCCTCCACCACCACCACAGCAGCAGCAACTCACCAAGGCTCCATAGACAGCGCCTTCCACACCCACTACCATCTAGAAGAATAAAGGAGGAGCAGACATAGGCCATTCGGCCCATTGAGTCTGCTCTGCCATTCATTGAGTTCTACAAGATTATGAGGGGCATGGACAGGGTGGATAGGGAGCAGCTGTTCCCCTTAGTTGAAGGGTCAGTCACGAGGGGACATAAATTCAAGGTGAGGGGCAGGAGATTTAGGGGGGATGTGAGGAAAAACTTTTTTACCCAGAGTGTGGTGACGGTCTGGAATGCACTGCCTGGGAGGGTGGTGGAGGCGGATTGCTTCACATCCTTTAAAAAGTACCTGGATGAGCACTTGGCACGTCATAACATTCAAGGCTATGGGCCAAGTGCTGGTAAATGGGATTAGGTAGGTAGGTCAGGTGTTTCTCATGTGTCGGTGCAGACTCGATGGGCCGAAGGGCCTCTTCTGTACTGTGATTCTGTGATTCTGAGATCATGGCTGATCTGATAATCCTCAGCTCCACTTTCCTGCCTTTTCCCCATAACCCTTGTTTCCCTTACTGATTAAAAATCTGTCTATCTCAGCCTTGAATATACTTAATGACCCAGCCTCTACAGCCCTCTGTGGTAAAGAATTCCACAGATTCACCACCCTCTGAGAGAAGAAATTACTCCTCATCTCTGTCTTAAATGGGTGACCCCTTATCTGAGATTATGCCCTCTGGTCCTAGACTCTCCTACAAGGGGAAACAGCCTCTCAGCATTCACCCTGTCAAGCCCCCTAAAAATCTTATTTGTTTCAATAAGGTTGCCTCTCATTCTTCTAAACTCCAATGAGTACAGGTCCAACCTACTCAACTTCTATCTCCGAAATCAACCTAGTGAACCTTCTCTGGAATGCCTCCAAAGCCAGTATATATTTCTTTAGATAAGGGGACCACAACTGTTCACAATATCCTAAGTGTGGTCTAACTGGTGCCTTGTATAGTTTCAGCAAGGCTCCCTTATTTTTATCACACACAAAACAAAAAATGCTAGAAAAACTCTGCAGGTCTGACAGCATCTGTAGAAAATTACAGAGTTAACGTTTTGAGTCCATATGGATCAAAACGTTAACTCTATCTTTCTCTCCACAGAGGCTGTCAAACCTGCTGAGTTTTTCCAGCATTTTTTGTTTTTGTTTCAGATTTCCAGCATCCGCAGCATTTTGCCTTAATCTTTTTCCCTACTTTTATACTCCATTCCCTTTGAGATAAAAGCCAACATTCCATTTGCCTTCCCTGTTACCTGTTGAACTTGTATGTTAGCTTTTTGGGATTCATGCACAAGGATTCCCAAATCCCTCTGTGCTGCAGCTTTCTGCAGTCTTTCTCCATGTAAATAATACTCAGCTCCTCTATTCTTCCTGCCAAAGTGCATAACCTCACATTTTCCCACATTATATTCCATCTGCCAAGTTTTTTGTCCACTCACTTAACCTGTCTATATCCCTCTTGTAGACTCCTTGTGTCATCCTCACCACTTGCCTTCTCACCTATTTTTGTGTCATCCGCAAACTTGGCGATAGTACATTCACTTCCCTCATCCAAGTCATTAATATATATTGTAAATAATTGTGGCCCCAGCACTGATCCCTGTGGCACTCCACTAGTTACAGGTTGCCATTATGAAAATGCCCCCCTTATCCCAACTCTCTGTCTCCTATTAGTTAGCCAATCCTCTATCTATGCTAATGTACAGCCCCCAACACCATGGGCTCTTATCTTATTAAATAGCCTTATGTGCAGTACCTTATTGAGCACCTTTTGGAAATCCAAATAAAAGCATTATAGACAAGTAAAGGTATATAGACAGGTAAGAAGGCATATGGGACACGCCTTTATTAACTGAGGCATAGAATATAAGTGCAGGGAGGTTATGTTGGAACTGTATAAAATGCTAGTTGGGCCGCAACTGGAGTACTGTGTGCAGTCCTGGTTGCCACACTTTAGGAAGGATGTGATTGTGCTGGAGGGGGTGCAGAGGAGATTCACCAGGATGTTGCCTGGGCTGGAGCATTTCAACTATGAAGAGAGACTGGATAGGTTGGGGTTGTTTTCCTTAGAGCAGAGAAGGCTGAGGGGGACCTGATAGAGGTATACAAAATTATGAGGGGCATAGATAGGGTAAACAGGAAGAAACATTTCTTCTTAGTGGATGGGGCCAATAACCAAGGGGCATAGATTTAAGGTGAGGGGCAGGAGGTTTAGAGGGGATTTGAGACCATTTTTTTTCGCCCAGAGGGTGGTTGGAATCTGGAACTCACTGCCTGAGGGGGTGGTAGAGGCAGGAACTCTCACAACATTTAATAAGTATCTAGGTGAGCATTTGAAATGCAATAGCACACAGGGCTACGGGCCAAGTGGTGGAAAATGGGATTAGAATAGATAGGGGCTTGATGGCCAACACAGACACGATGGGTTGAAAGGCCTGTTTCTGTGCTGTATAACTCTATGGCTCTATTGCATCTACATGGGGACACCACCACCTGGAAGTTCCCCTCCAAGTCACTCACCATCCTGACATGAAAACATATCACCGTTCCTTCACTGTCGCTGGGTCAAAATCCTGGAACTCCCTCCCTAACAGCACTGTGGGTGTACCTACACCACATGGACTGCGGCAGTTCAAGAAGGCAGCTCACCATCACCTTCTCAAGGGTAATTAGGGATGGGCAATAAATGTGGTTAGTGAGGCCCGCGTCCAATTGCTACAGACAGGAGTCAGTTTAATTTAAACAGCCCTGATTTCTCCTCGCACCATCCGTAAACAGGAATCACAGAATCACAGAATCACACAGTGCAGAAGAAGACCTTCGGCCCATCGAGTCCGCACCGACATGTGAGAAACACCTGACCTACCTACCTAATCCCATTTACCAGCACTTGGCCCATAGCCTTGAATGTTATGATGTGCCAGGTGCTCATCCAGGTACTTTTTAAAGGATGTGAGGCAATCCGCCTCCACCACCCTCCCAGGCAGCGCATTCCAGACCGTCACCACCCTCCGGGTAAAAAAGTTTTTCCCTCACATCCCCCCTAAACCTCCTGCCCCTCACCTTGAACTTATGTCCCCTTGTGACTGACCCTTCAACTAAGGAGAACAGCTACTCCCTATCCACCCTGTCCGTGCCCCTCATAATCTTGTACACCTCGATCAGGTCACCTCCCTCAACAGTCTGGGACACAAATCATCCGGACCTGGAGATTTGTCCACTTTTAAGCCTGCCAACACCTCCAATACCTTGTCACTCCCTATATCAATTTGCTTAAGAACCTCACAGTCTCTCTCCCCGAGTTCGATACCTTCATCCTCATTCTCTTGGGTGAAGACGGATGTGAAGTATTCATTCAACACTCTAGCGATGTCCTCTGGCTCCAACCATAGATTACCCCCTTGGTCCCTAATGGGCCCTACACTTTCCCTGGTTATCCTCTTCCCATTGATATACTTATAGAACATCTTGGGATTTTCCCTACTTTTACCAGCCAGAGCTTTCTCATATCCCCTCTTTGCTCTCCTAATTGCTTTCTTAAGCTCCACCCTGCACTGTCTGTCCTCCACTAATGCCTCTGCTGATTTGCTTCCCTTGTACCCGCTAAAAGCTTCTCTTTTCCTTCTCATCGTAACCTGAATATCTCTGGTCATCCATGGTTCTCTGGGCTTGTTATTCCTTCCCATCACCCTAGAGGGAACATGTTGAGCCTGTACCCTGCCCATTTCCTTTTTGAACATGTTTTTGATTTTTGATTTCCCCCTTTATAAGTGGTGGTGTATTTTCCCAACCCCTCAGTTTTGACGCTACCCAATTTCTGTTAACAACTCCAAAGCAAACTCGAGGTAGGGTGAACCCAGACCTGGACAGAGCCCTTTTTCTGACCTGCTGCTTGCTGGATGAAAAAAGGCAGCCTGGGCTGAGCAACTCCACAAGGCAATATTACGGGTTCCACCAGCTTTGGGAGGGGGGCCGTGAGGGGAGGGCCGTGTCACGGGACTCCCAACTCTCTACCTTGGCTTGGACAAAGGATATATCTTCCTTAGTCTGGATTCTTGAGACGGTTAATATTTGAACTGCTCAAAATTTCAGAAGTGGTTTCAGGGCCCTTTATCCTATCATTCTGGTAGCCTCTGCTGACCAGGCCTGGCCTTAGAAATGTAAACAGTCTTTGTACAATTTCCTTGGATTTGACCTCTGCAGTCACAGGGGGTCATTAGTATCTTTAGAGATAATGAGGTGTCAGCTTCTCTGAATGCCAGAACGTTCCCTCTGTTTGAGTCATAGCCAGCCATGGCTTCAGCCGTTTTAAAGCCTTTATCTAGTTTACTTTAAATTTTATAAATTAGCCATAATGATAGATATATATATACAGATATATACACACACACATTTTTATAAAATATGTGTAGTGAGAGAGTGAGGCCTTAGAACCTGACACCATAAAAGAATAAAGAGCATAAGAAATAAGAGCAGGCTTAGGCCATTCAGCCCCTTGAGCATTTGTAATATGCCTTTAAGAGATTGCTGCATGACATCACTAGAAGGAAGTGTGTCATACAATTCAGTTTAGTTTCACTTCTCCTTTCTCAGTAGAGCACAGACCCACAGCTCTGCATCTCTGGTGTCTTCAAGCTTTGCACCTGTGTCTAAATGTTCCCATGTGCCCAGTCTCAATAAATGAACTCACAACATGTTTACACAATGCCTTCGGAGCGATTTTTATATCATTATAACACGCGTGACTCTGGTGTGCAGCAGTGGTGTCTTCTAAACGACATGGTGCTCAGCCTAGCAGTAAGATTCAGTACAGGTTGACTCTTAAAATGCCCTCTGAACAAGGACAATTAGGGATGGACAATAAATGCTGGCCTAGCCAGCTAAACCTACATCCCATGAATGAATAAAAAAAAGGTACGACATGGTGAATGGTCTTAGATCATGCTACATGGCATGAGTCAACACTCTACATTTTGCTCAGACTACAGATGAGTTGCAGCTTCAGAGTGTGTTGAAATAGCAGCGTGGTGACTGCAAAGAAAAGCTTTGAAGACATAGTGAGACAGTGCTCAAATGAAAAGCCAGTAAGCAGACAGATCCCTCATGGTAAGATTGCAGCGCTTGGCCTGTCAGTTCCGTGAGAGGGTCAGCACGTCAAGAGGACCAGCACCAAGTTAGCTCAGCCAGGAAAGACGAGTGACCAGGGTGTGGGCTGGATCGGTGCCAAGCGGGGAAGAGTCAAACAAAAAAATGACAAAATAAAAATATCATAATCAGCCCTGGGAATGTTGCAATTATAATGGGTGGGGCTTTGGAAAAGCAGGTAAAAGAAGCTACATTCATTGCAGGTACTTTGGGATGAGGAAGGTCAAAAGGATATTGTCAAAATGTTCACAAAAGTTCCCATTTTGAATTGGGATCCAACTGACCTTTTACCCAAATTCAAAATGTTTAAACAGCGTACAGAGCTCTAGTTTCTTGATTCAGGTGTGTCTGAACCAGACAGGCAATCCATAAAAGTTCACCTCGCAATTAGGAATGAAGGTCTACACAGGCTGAACACATCAGGATTAACAGCAGAAGAGCTATAGGAACCCCAAAAGATATGGACAACATTGGGAGACTGGTTCAGAATCAAGGAGTTTGTGTCATTTTGACAACAGCCTTCAGAATCCATAGACAACTTTGTCACCAGATGCAGAGAATAGGGTACAGAGTGTGATTTATCAAATGCAGAGTTAACAGACAGAATTGTTGAACTAAAATCTCTGACACTTCCCTTCCCTTCCTTGACCTCTCTGTCTCAATCTCTGGTGATAGACTGTCCACCAATATCCATTACAAACCCACCGACTCCCACAGCTACCTCGACTACATCTCCTCACACCCCGCTTCCTGTAAGGACTCCATCCCATTCTCTCAGTTCCTTCGCCTCCATCACATCTGTTCTGATGATGCTACCTTCAAAAACAGTTCCTCTGACATGTCCTCCTTCTTCCTTAACCGAGGTTTTCCACCCACGGTGGTTGACAGGGCCCTCAACCGTGTCCGGCCCATCTCTCGCGCATCTGCCTTCACACCTTCTCCTCCCTCCCAGAAACATGATAGGGTCCCCCTTGTCCTCACTTATCACCCCACCAGCCTCCGCATTCAAAGGATCATCCTCCGCCATTTCCGCCAACTCCAGCATGATGCCACCACCAAACACATCTTCCCTTCACCCCCCTATCGGCATTCCGTAGGGAGCGTTCCCTCCGGGACATCCTGGTCCACTCGTCCATCACCCCCTACTCCTCAACCCCCACCTATGGCACCTCCCTATGCCCACGCAAAAGATGTAACACCTGCCCCTTCACTTCCTCTCTCCTCACCGTCCAAGGACCCAAACACTCCTTTCAGGTGAAGCAGCATTTCACTTGCATTTCCCCCAACTTAGTCTACTGCATTCGTTGCTCCCAATGCGGTCTCCTCTACATTGGAGAGACCAAACGTAAACTGGGCGACCGCTTTGCAGAACACCTGCGGTCCGTCCGCAAGAATGACCCAAATCTCCCTGTCGCTTGCCATTTCAACACTCCACCCTGCTCACTTGCCCACATGTCTGTCCTTGGCTTGCTGCATTGTTCCAGTGAAGCCCAACGCAAACTGGAGGAACAACACCTCATCTTCCGACTAGGCACTTTACAGCCTTCCGGACTGAATATTGAATTCAACAACTTTAGGTCTTGAACTCCCTCCTCCATCCCCACCCCCTTTCTGTTTCCCCCTTCCTTTTGTTTTTTTTTCCAATAATTTATATAGATTTTTCTTTTCCCACCTATTTCCATTATTTTTAAATCTTTTATGCCCCCCCACCCCCACTAGAGCTATACCTTGAGTGCCCTACCATCCATTCTTAATTAGCACATTCGTTTAGATAATATCACCAACTTCAACACCTCTGTGTTCTTTTGTCTGTGACATCTTTTGATGATCTGCTCCTATCCTAACACCCCACCCTTCCACTTCTCCGCCCCCCCCCACCCCAACCTTAAACCAGCTTATATTTCCCTCTCCTTGTAAAGAAAGATCAGTTCTGTTGAAGGGTCATGAGGACTCGAAACGTCAACTCTTTTCTTCTCCGCCGATGCTGCCAGACCTGCTGAGTTTTTCCAGGTAATTCTGTTTTTGTTTTAGAATTGTTGAGCTGGTGATTGTATCCACTCCCATGAAAGTGTTCCAGAAAGATCTGCTAAACAAGCCCAAAGCATATAGCATGAAAGGGTTACTCAAGGATGGGCATTTTTATGACCGAGTTGGGAAGAGTGCACAGTTGATCTAGTCCCACTACTCCACAGGTCTCAACATCAGTGTAAATGTTTAATTCTCTTACCAAAATGACAAATTATTTACCTTTGTTACTGTTAGACCCAGAATAAAACCAGACTTTAACCAGGCTTCTTTCAATAAACTCAGAATGATTGATTTATTATAAAACAAAACTTATTTTTAAAACAAATTTCAAGAGCTGGTTAACACAAATTTGTCATCTGGAACTGTATCTATCTATCCCGTTTAAAATTCCCCAGCACACACACACACAAATAAACAAAGGATGAACAAATAAGGTCTCTACACAAATGGGTGGTTGAAGAAGAGGCTTTATAAAACAAAGGATAAAGTTCACAGGGTTTCAACCCTGTCGATCTGGATCTTCCTTTTGTGATGACAGATCACTGGTCCCAGCAGATGCTTGAAGGTTCTCACCAGCAGAGCTTTGACATGAAGGAGAATGGAGCCGGATCAAGCCTTCTCAGCTCAACCTCTTGGGTTTCCAAATACAGATAAGTTCCACTGAGAAGAAGATCCTTAGCTGGATACTGATATCCATATACTATCTCGGGCAAGGCAATCAGAGTGTGAGCTGGGCAACTTTCACTCTTCCCAGTTCATTCCCAACTGAGTTCAAAGAAACAAGTTCAAGACTTAAAGCTCATCTTCGTCGGGTGATTTCCAGTAAATCACCAGGGCCTTTGCCTTTAAAATAGGTTTTTTTCCCCCAGCCATTAAAGTAATTACTGTTCAAGTAAGCAAATAGCTCTCCTCCTGAAGTACCATGCTAATCAGGTGATTTCCTGGAGGAAGCATGCTTTCTCTCAGCCCAAGGTGAACTTACGACCTTACTTAAAAAAAACCCAAGTGTCCAAATGATGTAATGTTCTTTGAAAGAAAATACAGATCTTGAAGATATGTTTCCACACAATGTAAGTACAAAGCGATCCCCGTAGATTGACAAAGCTTACAGCCCTAAATACTACCCCAATTGTTGATGCACTCACTAGACCACCTAAACATTGGAAGCCATATGGAAGGTGTGGCCTTCCCAATGCCCAGCTTTCCGTCAATTCTGTGAGGCATGTGGCAGAAAGGGGCCATTGGCAGTGGCAGTGCATTAGAGCAAAGGCTGATGCAGCTACAAAGATCTGTGCACTGATACAGACTATACACAATGGGCACATTCAAGTAATAAGAATGACCATCTGGTATCAGTCAGAAACATATATTTGAGGTGAGTGACAACCAGAAAATGATGATGATGTGTATGATGAAACAAAAAGTGGTTTCACACCATCATTCTCCTGGAAAACATAGACTCCCTTATGCTGTCTGCAGTGTTTGCCAAAATTCAAATTATTTGCCCTAAGGAAGTTGGGAACTATTCTTACTGTGCAACTTTCAGTGTATAACAGTTCATTAATTCCATTGTCCTGGAGTGCAAGAACAATCAATCTTCCTGGGTGTCACAGACGTTCTACATTGTGGAGACTAAAGGTCCAGCAATCACAGGTCTACAAACATGCTATGACCTCTCACTAATAACAACCTATGGAATCAGTCAGACGTCACATGGCAAATCAACGTCAGAACCTACTCCTATCACCTCAGTTCATGACCTAACATTGAAACATCCAGAATGTTTCAACAAAGTTGTCAGTTTCAAGGGAGCTGCAACATTACACTTGCAGGAGAATGCAAGTCTGTCAATTGATCTGGTACATTTTGAGCAACGCAAATGCTAGCAGCTACAAGAAGAAATGGTGGAAGCTTCCCCACTACAGAAACTGTGGAAAACAATCACTGAAGGATGGCCTGATTCAATTGAGTGTGTCCATGAAGATGTGAGACCATTTTGGCCTTATTGGGATGAGCTAGGCATCTCCTGGGGAGTCAGTTTTAAAGGTATAGGTCATTACACCGGAGTATTTGCGACCTGATATTCTTCAACAACTTCATCACTCACATAGACATAGATTGGATGAGAAGACTCGCAAGAAAGATGGTCTATTGGTCTATTGGAACAATGACATTGAAGTCATCAACAAGAAGTATAAGGGATGTGAAGAGCATATGCCAAGTCAGTACAAAGCACCATTCATTCTGCATGAAGTTCCTACCCATCCTTGGTCCAAAATTACATCCAACCTCTTTCATGTTCATGGCACTAACTTCAAACTCATCGGCTACTTTACCAGGTATCCCATTATTCGACAATTGTGCACTGCATCAAGCACAACTGTCGTGCACACTCCATGTATATTTTCAGTTTATTCAGTGCACCTAGAGAGATCGTTACAGATAACGGGCTGCAATTTATTGGTAAGCCTTTTCAGGATATGTGCGAGCAGTGGAATATTGATCACACTACTTCTTACCCTGTGTAAATGTTCCCATATGTCTAGTCCAAATAAAAAGTCAGCTTCTACCTCCTTCCCAAAATCCACAAACAGGACTGTCCTGGTAGACCCATTGTGTCAGCCTGTTCCTGCCCCATGGAATTCATTTCTTCCTATCTTGACCCCATTCTGTCTCCCCTTGTCCAGTCTCTTCCCACATACATCCGCAATTCCTCTGATGCCCTCTGTCATATCAACAATTTCCAGTTTCCTGGCCCTAACTGCCTCCTCTTCACCATGGACGTCCAATCCCTCTACACCTCCATCCCCCACCAGGATGGTCTGAGGGCTCTCTGCTTCTTCCTCGAACAGAGGCCCAAACAATCCCCATCCACCACTACTCTCCTCTGTCTGGCTGAATTTGTTCTCTCATTGAACATTTTCTCCTTAAGCTTGTCGCATTTCCTCCAAATTGGCTATGGGTACCCACTTGGGCCCGCTTTATGTCTGTCTTTTTATGGGGTATGTGGAACATTCCTTGTTCCAGTCCTACTCAGGCCCCCTTCCACAACTTTTTCTCCAGGACATCAATGATTACTTCGGTGCTGCTTCATGCCCTCGTCTGGACCTGGAAAAATTTTATCAATTTTGCTTCCAAACATCTTCACGTGGTCCATCTCTGACACTTCCCTTTCCCTTCCTTGACCTCTCTGTAGCCATTTCTGGTGATAGACTGTCCACTAATATTCATTACAAGCCCACCAACTCCCACAGCTACCTCGACTACAGCTCCTCACACCCCGCTTCCTGTAAGGACTCCATCCCATTCTCTCAGTTCCTTCGCATCTGTTCTGATGATGCCACTTTCCAAAACAGTTCCTCTGACATGTCCTCCTTCTTCCTTAACTGAAGTTTCCCACCCACGGTGGTTGACAGGGCCCTCAACCGTGATCCATCTCCCTCATCTCTGCCCTCACACCTTCCTCTCCCTCACAGAATCATGAAAGGGTCCCCCTTGTCCTCACTTATCACCCTACCAGCCTCCGCATTCAAAGGGTCATCTTCCACCATTTCTGCCAACTCCAGCTTGATGCCACCACCAAACACATCTCCCCCCCCCCACCCCGTTGGCATTCCATAGGGACCGTTCCCTTCAGGGCATCCTGGTCCACTCCTCCGACACTCCCAAAACTTCATCTCCCTCCCACAGCACCTCCCCATGCAATCACAGAAGGTGCAACACCTGCCCCTTTACCTCCTCCCTCCTCACCATCCAAGGGCCCAAACACTCCTTTCAGGTGAAGCAGTGCTTCACTAGCACCCCCTTCAATTTAGTCTACTGCACTTGCTGCTCCCAATGCACTTTCCTCTACATTGGAGAGACCAAACGCAGACTGGGTGACCACTTTGCGCAACATCTTTGGTTTGTCCGCAAGCATGACGCAGATCTCCCTGTCACTTGCCATTTCAACAGTCCACCCTGCTTTCTTGCCCACATGTCCGTCCTTGGCCTGCTGCATTGTTCCAGTGAAGCTCAGCGCAAACTGGAGGAACAACACCTCATCTTCCGACGAGGCACTTTACAGCCTTCCAGACTTAACCATGAACTCTTTCCTCTATCTTCACCCCTTTTTAGTCCCCTTTATTAATTTTTTTATCCACTTAATTTCATTTTTATTCATTTATTCATTGTTTTATCCCCTTGTTTAATCCCTTTCCCCATCCTTTTTCTCCAACCACTGTCCCCTCCCCCACCCCACCCCCAAAAGGGCTATCTGTTACTTGTTTCATGTTGTTCTTTCGCAGAGTGCTTACCCTTGTTTTGCTATTAACACAATCTGTTTTCTGACCTTTATGCCACTATCAGCACCTCCTTTAGTCCTTACCATTACCATTAACACCCTTTTGTCCTTTTGTCCTAGACATCTTTGTCAATCTCTCCTCAGCCCCCACCCATCAGTGGCCTATCCAGCTTCATCTGCTCCACCCCCTCCTTAAACAGTATAAATTTCATCACATTTCTACCTTTATTTAGCTCTGAAGAAGGGTCATATGGACTCAAAATGTTAACTCTGTTTCTCTCTCCGCAGATGCTGTCAGACCTGCTGAGATTTCCCAGCATTTTCCGTTTTTATTTATTATAAATGTAGCCACATGTTTGTATAATTTCTTATGAGAAATTTGTGCTTTTTATATTATAAAGACACGACACGAACCTGCTCTGCTATTCAATTAAGATCGTGGCTGATCTGTTTGCGGCTTTTATTCCACTTTCCTACCCATCCCCCACAACCTTTGACTCCCTTGTAGATCAAAAACCTGAGTAACTCGGCCCTGAATATATTCAATGACCCAGTCTCCAGTGCTCTCTGGGGATGAGAATTCCAAACATTAATGGCCCCTCATCTCATCTGAAATGGTAAACCCCTTATTTTTAAACTCTGCTCTGTAATTCTAGATTCACACAAGGGGAAACATTCTCTCAGCATCTACCCTGTCAAGCCCCCTCAGAATCTTATATGTTTCAAGGAGATCACCTCTCATTCTTCTAAACTCCAATGAGTATAAGCACAACCTGCTCAATCTTTCCTCATAAGACAACATCTTCGTCCCTGGAATCAGTCGAGTGAACCTTCTCTGAACCGTCTCCAATGCAAGTATGTCACTCCTTGAGTAAGGAGACCAAGACTGTACACTATACTCCAGGTGTGGTCTCACCAACATCCTGTGCAATTGTAGCACGACTTCTCTACTTTTATACTCCATTCCTTTTACAATAAAGTCCAACATTCTGTTTGCCTTCCTAATTACTAGCTGTACCAGCATACTGACTTTCTGTGATCATTGTATCTTCTGACATCAAACTGAAACAGGAAGTCAGCAACACACCATCCACCGGCCCCTGTGCAGTTTCTTTCACCGCTGCTGTCATTGCTGTGTGTCCGTTGAATGTTTGCCCCCGACTCACTGCATCCTGTTCGCCACCCTGTTCCTGACACCACCCTCTCACCACCCACTCCCAACCGTAACCTAACCCTTACTCCCTCCTGCTCACCACCCCTTCCCAACCTTAACCCTAACCCTTACTCCCTCCTGCTCACCACTCCTTCCCAACCTTAACCCTAACCCTTACTCCCTCCTGCTCACCATCCCTTCCCAACCTTAACCCTAACCCTTACTCCCTCCTGCTCACCACCCCTTCCCAACCTTAACCCTAACCCTTACTCCCTCCTGCTCACCACCCCTTCCCAACCTTAACCCTAACCCTTACTCCCTCCTGCTCACCACCCCTTCCCAACCTTAACCCTAACCCTTACTCCCTCCTGCTCACCACCCCTTCCCAACCTTAACCCTTACTCCCTCCTACACACCATCCCTTCCCAAGCCTAACCTAACCCTTACTCCCTCCTGCTCACCGTCCTCTCCTTACCCTAACCCTAACCCTAAAACCCACCTGCTCACCATCCCTTCCCAAGCCTAACCTAACCCTTACTCCCTCCTGCTCACCGTCCTCTCCTGACCCTAACCCTAACCCTAAAACCCACCTGCTCACCATCCCTTCCCAAGCCTAAACTAACCCTGAGTTTTTCCAGGTAATTCTGTTTTTGTTTTTGTTTTGGATTTCCAGCATCCGCAGTTTTTTTGTTTTTAACCCTTACTCCCTCCTGCTCACCGGCCCCTTCTGTACTTAACCCTAACTCTTACTCCTCCCACTCCCGACCCTAAACCTTACTGCCTCCTGCTCACCACCCACTCTCAACCCTAACCCTAACTCTTACTCCCTCCCACTCACCACCCTGTCCTGATCTTAACCCTAATCCTTACTCCCTCCTGCTCACCGCCCACTCCCGACCCAAACCTAACTCTTACTCCCTCCCGCTCACCGCCCCTTTCCGACCCTAACCTAACCCTTACTCCCTCCCGCTCAGCACCTCATCCCAACCTTAACCCTTATTCCCTCCTGCTCACCACCCCCTCCCAACCCTAACCTAACCCTTACTCCCTCCCGCTCACCATCCCCTCCCAACATTAACCCTTACTGCCTCCTGCTCACCACCCACTCTCAACCCTAACCCTAACTCTTACTCCCTCCCACTCACCACCCTGTCCTGATCTTAACCTTAATCCTTACTTCCTCCTGCTCACCGCCCACTCCCGACCCTAACCTAACTCTTACTCCCTCCCGCTCACCGCCCCTTTCCGACCCTAACCTAACCCTTACTCCCTCCTGCTCACCACCTCATCCCAACATTAACCCTAACCCTTACTCCCTCCTGCTCACCATCACCCCCCCCGACCTTAACCTTCACCCTTACTCCATCCCACTCACCTCCCCCTCCCAACCCTAACCGTCTCCCATTCACCACCCCCTCGTGGTAAGAAGGAGGCATTGAGGAATAGGGAATGGGCTGGTGAGGACAAATCACAATTTTATTACTAGACTTTTAACTGGTGTTTTGGGGATCAATATTCTGTGAAAACTGCAATTCTTAATCATGGTAAATTTTTGTGATTCATGTACCAGGACATTGAGATCTCTCTGCACCGCAGCATTCTGCAATCTCTCTCCATTTAAATAATATTCTGCTTTTCTATTCTTCCTACCAAAATGGACAAGTTAACATTTTCCCACGCTATACTCCATCCTCCAAATTTTTGCCCACTCACTAAACCTATCCAAATCACTTTGCGGACTCTTTGCATCCTCCTCACAACTTGGTTTCCTACCTATTTTTATACCGGCAGCAAATCTGGCCACAATGCAGCCAGTATCTTCATCCAAGTCATCAGTACAGAATGCAAATATCAGAGGCCCCAGCACTGATTCCTTTGGAACTCCACTAGTTACAGTTTGCCAACCTGAAATGACCCATTTATCATGATTCTCTGTTTCATATTAGTGAGCCAATCCTCCATATATGATAATATATCACGCCAATACCATGAGCTCCTATCTTGCGCAGTAATCTTTTATGTGGGACCTTTACAAATGCCTTTTGGAAATCCAAATACACCACATCTACTGGTTCCCCTTTGCCCACTCTGCTTGTTACATTCTCGAAGAACTTGAATAAATTAGTCAAACATTGAAAGAATGCAGACGTGATTTACCAGATCAGTTCCAGGGATGGGGAATTTTAGTTACAACGTTAGGTCAAAGAAGCTGGGGTTTTCCTCTTTGGAGGAAAGGAGAAGAGGAGAGATTTGATAGAGGTGGACATGATTATGACAGGTTTGGATAAGGTAGACAAAGAAACACTCTTCCCATTGGCTGATGGTACAAGGACTATGAGGACACAGATTTATAATTTTTGGCAAGAGATACAGGGGCATTGTGAGGAGGAGCTTCTTCCACAATGAGTGGTAATGACTTGGAACTCACTGCCTACGAGGCTAGTGTGGTGGAAGCAGAGACAATCAATGACTTTAAAAGGCAATTGGATGGGCACTTCAAGCAAATACACTTGCAGGGCTCCAGGAATCGAGCAGGGGGGTAGAACTGACTGGATTGCTCTGTGGGGAGGCAGCATTGACTTGATGGGCCAAATGGCCTCTGTCTGTGCCATAAACGACTATGACTCTATGATTTCCTTTTCACAAAACCATGTTGACACTGCCTTAAAAATCATGATTTTCTAATTGTCCTGCTGCTACTTCCTTCATAATGGATTCCAGCATTTTCCCAATGACAGATGTTAAGCTGACTGGCCTTTAGTTTCAGGCTTTCTGTCCCCCATCTTTCTTGAATGGAGGTGTTACATTTGCAGCAATCTGCTGGGACCTTTCCAGAATCTACTTTTATTTTTGTTCAGAGTCTGTTCTGTGACCTTTATTTCTTTAATAATCTATTGGAGCTGTGGCCTCTACTTGCACTTTTATGTCTGTTGGGACTCTTACTGTGAGATCTCCCTCCACCTCTGGTCCGTGATTGTTTTCTGATGAAAGAGGCACATCCGAACCCACTATTAGAACTTGCACTTCACTTTCGTACTCTCCAGTGTTTCACCCCCGTCCTATCAGTCCATGGACCTCACTGTCCTGTGCAACATGATTACTCGCATTACCGCTATACAGTCCTTGATCCACCAGATTTTGTTCCTCAGAACCTTCAACACAAAACACAGTAACAAGGATAGATTGGAGAAGTCGGGGTAGTTCCAAACAGATTTTTGATCTGCAAGAGAGTCAAGGGTTTTGTGGGGGGTGCAGGCAGGGAAGTGGAGTTAAGGTCACAGTTAGATCAACCATGATCGGATTGAACAGCGGAGCAGGCTCAATGGGCCGAATGGCCAACTCCTGCTCCTAATTCTTCTGTGTCCTTTGAAGAGAATGTTGAGAGCAGATTTGATAAGGGTGTTCAAATCTTGAAGGGACTTCACGGAGTAGATACAGAGAAACTGTTCCCATTGGGGCGAGGGTGCTGTGAAATTCCACCATGTGTTATTTAAATTATTCATTTTAAATAATAGCCCCTATTTACGATTTAAGATCGATGACAAAACAACAAAAGGTGACATGAGGAAAAGGATCTTTACATAGTGAATGGATCAGGTCTGGAAGGGACTGCCTGAGTGCGTGGTGGTGGGTGGCAGGTTTGATTGTGGCTTTCAAAAGATAATCGGATCATTCTCTGAAGAAAAAAATTGCAGGGCTATGGGGAAAAGGCAAGAAAGTGGAATGAGGTGATCTGCTGCAGCAGAGAACTGGTATGGACATGATGGGCCAAATATCCTCCTTGTGGAGGATACCACACCTGACAGGCACAGATATCTGTTTGAAACTATGTTATTAGCTCCTCAGGAATGTGCTTTATGGCTGAAATAAACCTCAGATCTGGCATTTATTCCCAACACTGACAGCTGTGCCTAGTGTATGGCTTTCATCTAAGCGTAGCTATGCCTGCTGGCAGGTGTTAGTGTGAGTTTGCAGCTCGGGATTTCATCACAGCCATGAGCCGTTGCTCAGTGGGGAACACTCTCAGCTCTGAGCCAGAGTTTTGGAAGTTTAAACAGCATGCAGAGATTTCATTAAATAATGCAGGCTGATGCCTCACAGCAGTGTAGGGAGTGCTGCACTGTCAGAGGGTCAGTACTGAGGGAGTGCTGCATTGTCGCGGGGTCAGTGACAGTGCAGCACTCTCTCAGTACTGACCCTGTCAGAGGGTTGGAGGCAATGTTGGTGATAAGGGAGAGTATACAGACAATCTGGGTGACGAAGGAGAGTTCACTGACTGTCTGGGGGAGGGGGAGGCTGTACGGACAGTCTGGGGGAGGGGGAGGCTGTACGGACAGTCTGGGGGAGGGGGAGGCTGTACGGACAGTCTGGGGGAGGGGGAGGCTGTACGGACAGTCTGGGGGAGGGGGAGGCTGTACGGACAGTCTGGGGGAGGGGGAGGCTGTACGGACAGTCTGGGGGAGGGGGAGGCTGTACGGACAGTCTGGGGGAGGGGGAGGCTGTACGGACAGTCTGGGGGAGGGGGAGGCTGTACGGACAGTCTGGGGGAGGGGGAGGCTGTACGGACAGTCTGGGGGAGGGGGAGGCTGTACGGACAGTCTGGGGGAAGGGGAGGGGGAGGCTGTACGGACAGTCTGGGGGAGGGGGAGGCTGTACGGACAGTCTGGGGGAGGGGGAGGCTGTACGGACAGTCTGGGGGAGTGGGAGGCTGTACGGACAGTCTGGGGGAGGGGGAGGCTGTATGGACAGTCTGGGTGATGAAGGAGAGTTTACTGACAGCCCGGGGGCGGGGGGTGGGGGGTGGTTTACGGACACTCCGGGTGCTGGTGTTATGGACAGACCGGGGCGGGAATTTACAGACAGTCCAGGAGGGGAGTTTACGGACAGTCCAGGTTGGGGGGGGAGTTTACGGACAGTCCGGGTTGGAGGAGGGGTTACGGACAGTCCGGATTTGAGGGGCGGGGGGGAGTTACAGACAGGCCGGATTGTGGGGGGTGGGTACGGACAGTCCGGGTTTTGTGGGGAGGCTTACGGACAGTCCTGGGGGGGTGGTTTACGGACAGTCCGGGTTTTGGGGGGGGGGGTTTACGGACAGTCCGGGGGGGTGGTTAAGGACAGTCCGGGTTGGGGGGGGTTACGGACGGTCTGGATTGGGGGGGGGTTATGGATGGTCTGGATTGGGGGGGGGTTACAGAAGGTCCGGATTGGGGGGGGGGTTACGGACGGTCCGGATTGGGGGGGTTACGGACAGTCCGGATTGGGGGGGTTATGGACAGTCTGGGTTTGAGGGAGGGGGGGTTACGGACCGTCTGGGTTGGGGGGGGGAAGTTTACGTACGGTCCGGTTTGGTGGGGGGGGTTACGGACGGTCTGGGTTGGGGGGGAAGTTTACGGACGGTCCGGGTTGGGGGGGAGTTTACGGACAGTCCGGATTGGGGGGGAGTTTACGGACAGTCCGGGTTGGGGGGGAGTTTACGGACAGTCCGGGTTGGAGGAGGGGTTACGGACAGTCCGGATTTGAGGGGCGGGGGGGGAGTTACAGACAGTCCGGATTGGGGGGGTGGGTGCGGACAGTCCGGGTTTTGTGGGGGGGCTTACGGACAGTCCTGGGGGGGGGTTTACGGACAGTCCGGGTTTTGGGGGGGGGGTTTACGGACAGTCCGGGGGGGTGGTTAAGGACAGTCCGGATTGGGGGGGGGGGGGGTTACGGACGGTCTGGATTGGGGGGGGGGGGTTATGGATGGTCTGGATTGGGGGGGTTACGGAAGGTCCGGATTGGGGGGGGTTACGGACGGTCCGGATTGGAGGGGTTACGGACAGTCCGGATTGGGGGGGGTTACGGACAGTCTGGGTTTGAGGGAGGGGGTGTTACGGACCGTCCGGGTTGGGGGGGGTTATGGACAGTCTGGGTTGGGGGGGAAGTTTATGAACGGTCCGGTTTGGGGGGGGGGTTACGGACGGTCTGGGTTGGGGGGGAAGTTTATGGACGGTCTGGGTTGGGGGGTGGGTTACGGACGGTCCGGGTTGGGGGGAAGTTTATGATCGGTCCAGGTTGGGGGGATTACGGACGGTCCGGGTTGGGGGGGGTTACGGACGGTCCGGATTGGAGGAGGTTACAGAAGGTCCGGGTTGTGGGGGGGGTTACGGACGGTCCGGGTTGTGGGGGGGGTTACGGACGGTCCGGGTTGGGGGTAAGTTTATGGATGGCCCGGGTTGGGGGGGAAGTTTACGGACGGTCCGGGTTGGGGGGGGAGTTTACGGACGGTCCAGGTTGGGGGGGAGTTTACGGACGGTCCGGATTGGGGGGGGAGTTTATGGACAGTCCGGGTTGGGGGGGAGTTTACGGACAGTCCGGTTTGGAGGAGGGGTTATGGACAGTCCGGATTTGAGGGGCGGGGGGGGAGTTACAGACAGGCCGGATTGGGGGGGGTGGGTACGGACAGTCCGGGTTTTGTGGGGGGGCTTACGGACAGTCCTGGGGGGGGGGTTTACGGACAGTCCGGGTTTTGGGGGGGGGGTTTATGGACAGTCCGGGGGGGTGGTTAAGGACAGTCCGGATTGGGGGGGGGTTACGGACGGTCTGGATTGGGGGGGTTATGGATGGTCTGGATTGGGGGGGTTACGGAAGGTCCGGATTGGGGGGGTTACGGACGGTCCGGATGGAGGGGTTACGGACAGTCCGGATTGGGGGGTTACGGACAGTCTGGGTTTGAGGGAGGGGGGGTTACGGACCGTCCGGGTTGGGGGGTTTATGGACAGTCCGGGTTGGGGGGGAAGTTTACGAACGGTCTGGTTTGGGGGGGGGGGGTTACGGACGGTCTGGGTTGGGGGGGAAGTTTATGGACGGTCTGGGTTGGGGGGGGGTTACGGACGGTCCGGGTTGGGGGGGAAGTTTATGATCGGTCCAGGTTGGGGGATTACGGATGGTCCGGGTTGGGGGGGTTACGGACGGTCCGGTTTGGAGGGGGTTACAGAAGGTCCGGGTTGGGGGGGGGTTACGGACGGTCCGGGTTGGGGGGGGTTACGGACGGTCCGGGTTGGGGGGGAAGTTTATGATCGGTCCAGGTTGGGGGGATTACGGACGGTCCAGGTTGGGGGGGGTTACGGACGGTCCGGATTGGAGGGGGTTACAGAAGGTCCGGGTTGGGGGGGGGGGGTTACGGACGGTCCGGGTTGGGGGGGGGTTACGGACGGTCCGGGTTGGGGGGGAAGTTTATGGACGGTCCGGGTTGGGGGGGGTTACGGACGGTCCGGGTTGGGGGGGGGTTACGGACGGTCCGGGTTGGGGGGGAAGTTTATGGATGGCCCGGGTTGGGGGGGAAGTTTACGGACGGTCCGGGTTGGGGGGGAGTTTACGGACAGTCCGGGTTTTGGGGGGAGTTTACAGACAGTCCGGGTTGGGGGGGTTATAGATAGTCCGGATTGGGGGGAAGCTGACGGACAGTCCGGGTTGGGGGGGGAGTTTACGGAAAGTCCGGGTTTGGGGGGGGTTACGGACGGTCCGGATTGGGGGGGAATTTACGGACAGTCCGGGTTTGGGGGGGAGTTTACAGACAGTCCGGATTGGGGGGGGTTACGGACAGTCCGGGTTGGGGGGGAGTTTACGGACAGTCCGGGTTTGGGGGGGGTTACGGACGGTCCGGATTGGGGGGGAATTTACGGACAGTCCGGGTTTGGGGGGGAGTTTACAGACAGTCCGGGTTGGGGGGGGTTACGGACAGTCTGGGTTTGAGGGAGGGGGTGTTACGGACCGTCCGGGTTGGAGGGTTTATGGACAGTCCGGGTTGGGGGGGAAGTTTACGAACGGTCCGGTTTGGGGGGGGGGTTACGGACGGTCTGGGTTGGGGGGGAAGTTTATGGACGGTCTGGGTTGGGGGGGGGGGGGTTACGGACGGTCCGGGTTGGGGGGGAAGTTTAAGATCGGTCCAGGTTGGGGGGATTACGGATGGTCCGGGTTGGGGGGGGTTACGGACGGTCCGGATTGGAGGGGGTTACAGAAGGTCCGGGTTGGGGGGGGGGGGGGGTTACGGACGGTCCGGGTTGGGGGGGTTTACAGATGGTCCGGGTTGGGGGGGAAGTTTATGGACGGTCTGGGTTGGGGGGGGTTACGGACGGTCCGGGTTGGGGGGGTTACGGACGGTCCGGTTTGGGGGGGAAGTTTATGGATGGCCCGGGTTGGGGGGGAAGTTTACGGACGGTCCGGGTTGGGGGGGAGTTTACGGACGGTCCAGGTTGGGGGGGAGTTTACGGACAGTCCGGGTTTTGGGGGGAGTTTACAGACAGTCCGGGTTGGGGGGGTTATGGATAGTCCGGATTGGGGGGAAGTTTACGGACAGTCCGGGTTGGGGGGGAGTTTACGGACAGTCCCGGTTTGGGGGGGGTTACGGACAGTCCGGATTGGGGGGAATTTACGGACAGTCCGGGGTTGGTGGGGAGTTTACAGACAGTCCGGGTTGGGGGGTGGTTATGGACAGTCCGGATTGGGGGGGAGTTTACGGACAGTCCGGGTTGGGGGGAATTTACGGACAGTCTGGGGTTGGTGGGGAGTTTACAGACAGTCCGGGTTGGGGGTGGTTATGGACAGTCCGGATTGGGGGGGAGTTTACGGACAGTCCGGGTTGGGGGGAGTTTCCGGACAGTCCGGGTTGGGGGGTGTTACGGACAGTCCGGGTTGGGGGGGTTACAGACAGTCTGGGTTGGGGGGGAGTTTACGGACAGTCCGGGTTGGAAGGGCGGGGTTACGGACAGTCCGGGTTGGGGGGGGTGTTACGGACAGTCCGGGTTGGAAGGGCGGGGTTACGGACAGTCCGGGTTTGGGGGGGAGTTTACGGACAGTCCGGATTGGGGGGAATTTACGGACAGTCCGGGGTTGGTGGGGAGTTTACAGACAGTCCGGGTTGGGGGTGGTTACGGACAGTCCGGATTGGGGGGGAGTTTACGGACAGTCCGGGTTGGGGGGAATTTACGGACAGTCTGGGGTTGGTGGGGAGTTTACAGACAGTCCGGGTTGGGGGTGGTTATGGACAGTCCGGATTGGGGGGGAGTTTCCGGACAGTCCGGGTTGGGGGGTGTTACGGACAGTCCGGGTTGGGGGGGTTACAGACAGTCTGGGTTGGGGGGGAGTTTACGGACAGTCCGGGTTGGAAGGGCGGGGTTACGGACAGTCCGGGTTGGGGGGGTGTTACGGACAGTCCGGGTTGGAAGGGCGGGGTTACGGACAGTCCGGGTTTGGGGGGGTGTTACGGACAGTCCGGGTTGGAAGGGCGGGGTTACGGACAGTCCGGGTTGGGGGGGTGTTACGGACAGTCCGGGTTGGAAGGGCGGGGTTACGGACAGTCCGGGTTGGAAGGGCGGGGGTTACGGACAGTCCGGGTTTGGGGGGGTGTTACGGACAGTCCGGGTTGGAAGGGCGGGGTTACGGACAGTCCGGGTTTGGGGGGGTGTTACGGACAGTCCGGGTTGGGGGGGTTACAGATAGTCTGGGTTGGGGGGGAGTTTACGGACAGTCCGAGTTGGAAGGGCGGGGTTACGGACAGTCCGGGTTTGAGGGGGGGGGGAGTTTACGGACAGTCTGGGTTGAAAGGGGGGGGTTATGGACAGTCCGGACTGGGGGGGGTTACAGAAGGTCCGGATTGGGGGGGTTATGGACAGTCCGGATTGGGGGGGGATTATGGACAGTCCGGATTGGGGGAGGTTACGGACAGTCCGGACTGGGGGGGGTTACAGAAGGTCCGGATTGGGGGGGTTATGGACAGTCCGGACTGGGGGGGTTACGGACAGTCCGGATTGGGGGGGGGTTATGGACAGTCCGGATTGGGGGGGGTTATGGACAGTCCGGATTGGGGGGGGATTATGGACAGTCCGGATTGGGGGGGGTTACAGAAGGTCCGGATTGGGGGGGTTACAGACAGTCCGGATTGGGGGGGGATTATGGACAGTCCGGATTGGGGGGGGGGGTGTCTTTGGGATGGACCCGGATTCTCTCGGGTTCCGTCACCCGCCGGGTGAAATGGCGCCGCGCATGCGCAGATCCACCTCCAGGGGCGGGCGGGGCCACTCGGTTTGCGCAGGCGCGCGGTCCCTCAAACTTTCCTGACTTCGGGGCGAATCTGAAGGAGCGGGTAAGGAGCTGGTAACCAGGGGCAACGGGAAACCCCGGGAGGGGGGTAACCAGGGGCAACGGGAAACCCGGGGAGGGGAGGGTGGTAACCAGGGGCAACGGGCGGTGGTCACTAACCAGGGGGAGGGGGTGACCGGCCGGGTGGGCGGGGGGCACTGGGCTTTGCGGGATGAGGTCTTCTTGGCGGGGGGGGGGGTCGGGGGCCCGCGGGGCCTGTAGGGGGGTTGGGGTTGGGGTTTGGGGGAGGGTGGGGTTTGGGGGCTGGGGTTTTGGGTTTGGGGGGGGTTGGGTTAGGGGTTTGGTGTTGGGGGGGTTGATATTGAGTTTGGGGTTGGGGGTTCGGGGGGTGGTTGGTGTTGAGTTTGGGATTGGGGGCTGGGGGTTGAGTTTGGGGTTTGGGGTTTGGGGTTGGGGGGTGGTTGGGGTTGAGTTTGGGGTTTGGGGTTGAGTTTGGAGTTGGGGGTTGGGGGGGTGGTTGGTGTTGAGTTTGGGATTGGGGGCTGGGGGTTGAGTTTGGGGTTGGGGGTTCGGGGGGTGGTTGGTGTTGAGTTTGGGGTTTGGGGTTGAGTTTGGGGTTGGGGGGGTGGTTGGTGTTGAGTTTGGGATTGGGGGCTGGGGGTTGGGTTGGGGGTTGGGGGGGTGGTTGGTGTTGAGTTTGGGGTTTGGGGTTGAGTTTGGGGTTGGGGGTTGGGGGGGTGGTTGGTGTTGAGTTTGGGGTTGGGGGTTGAGTTTGGGGTTGGGGGTTGGCGGGGTGGTTGGTGTTGAGTTTGGGATTGGGGGCTGGGGGTTGAGTTTGGGGTTGGGGGTTCGGGGGGTGGTTGGTGTTGAGTTTGGGGTTTGGGGTTGAGTTTGGGGTTGGGGGGGTGGTTGGTGTTGAGTTTGGGATTGGGGGCTGGGGGTTGGGTTGGGGGTTGGGGGGGTGGTTGGTGTTGAGTTTGGGGTTTGGGGTTGAGTTTGGGGTTGGGGGTTGGGGGGGTGGTTGGTGTTGAGTTTGGGGTTGGGGGTTGAGTTTGGGGTTGGGGGTTGGAGTTGGGGGTTGAGTTTGGGGTTGGGGTTGGCAGGGTGGTTAGTGTTGAGTTTGGGGTTGGGGGTTGAGTTTGGGGTTGGGGGTTGAGTTTGGGGTTGGGGGTTGGCGGGGTGGTTAGTGTTGAGTTTGGGGTTGGGGGTTGGCGGGGTGGTTGGTGTTGAGTTTGGGATTGGGGGCTGGGGGTTGAGTTTGGGGTTGGGGGTTGGCGGGGTGGTTAGTGTTGAGTTTGGGGTTGGGGGTTGGCGGGGTGGTTGGTGTTGAGTTTGGGATTGGGGGCTGGGGGTTGAGTTTGGGGTTGGGGGTTGGCGGGGTGGTTGGTGTTGAGTTTGGGGATGGGGGTTGGGGGGCTGGTTGGTGTTGAGTTTGTGGTTTGGTGTTGGGGTGGG
This sequence comes from Isurus oxyrinchus, assembly GCA_026770705.1. Taxonomy (NCBI): domain Eukaryota; kingdom Metazoa; phylum Chordata; class Chondrichthyes; order Lamniformes; family Lamnidae; genus Isurus; species Isurus oxyrinchus. The sequence goes on from JANJGN010000011.1 coordinate 2,267,476, forward strand.
GGGGGTTGGTGTTGAGTTTGGGGTTGGGGGTTGGCGGGGTGGTTAGTGTTGAGTTTGGGGTTGGGGATTGGTGGGGTGATTGGTGTTGAGTTTGGGATTGGGGGCTGGGGGTTGAGTTTGGGGTTGGGGGTTGGCAGGGTGGTTGGTGTTGAGTTTGGGGTTGGGGGTTGAGTTTGGGGTTGGGGGTTGGTGGGGTGGTTAGTGTTGAGGTTGGGTGTTGGTGGGGTGGTTGGTGTTGAGTTTGGGATTGGGGGTTGGGGGTTGAGTTTGGGATTGGGGGTTGGGGGTTGAGTTTGGGGTTGGGGTTGGGGGTTGAGTTTGGGGTTGGTGGGGTGGTTAGTGTTGAGTTTGGGGTTGGGTGTTGGTGGGGTGGTTGGTGTTGAGTTTGGGATTGGGGGCTGGGGGTTGAGTTTGGGGTTGGGGGTTGGCGGGGTGGTTGGTGTTGAGTTTGGGGTTGGGTCTGGGGGTTGAGTTTGGGGTTGGGGGTTGGTTGGTGTTGAGTTTGGGGTTTGGGGGGCCTGCTGGGAGGGGGAATGCATTGTTCCGTTGTGATGCTTATGAATATTTTCAAGGCATCGCTTGATAGAATTCTAGATGTTAAATAAAGGGATATGGGGATAGTCTGGGAAGATGGCATTGAGGTGGATCTGTTTGATTGATAGAGCAGTTTCAAGGGGCTGAATGGCCTTCTCCAATTTCCTATGTTCACTGACTCAGCCCTTTGTATTTTTGGCATTAAATTGAAATTTGTATTTAATTTCTGCAAAGTGGCTATCATTCAAAAACAGGGCATTAAACAGTACCTTTTGATTATTTACATGCATTTATTGCCAATCCCTAATTGCCTTTGAGAAGGTAGTGGCGAGCCACTCTCTTGAACCACTGCAGTCCATGCGGTGTTGGTACAGTACACCCACCGTGCCCCTTGGAGTGAATTGCCAGATCTGGAATGTGCTGCGTGAGGGTATGGCAGAGGCAGGTTCAGTTAAGGCATTCGAGAGGCAATTGGATTATTATCTGAAAATGGTGAATGTGCAGGGTTACGACAGAAGGCAAGGAATAGCACAGTGAATTGCTTATTGGGAGAACTCGTGTGCACATGATGGGCTGAATGACCTCCTTCTGCGCTGTTACAATTCTGTGATTCTACCATTAGGAAGGGAGTTCCAGGATTTTGACACAGCGATATTGAAGGAACGGCGATATAGTTCCAAGTCAGAATGGTGGAAGGAAGTCTTAACAATGCACTTAGAAAAGCATAGTGTGATTAGAACAAGCCAACATGGTTCTATGAAAGGGAAATCCTGTTTCACAAATTTATTCGAGTCTTTTGAGGATGTAACTAGTAGGATAGATAAAGGGGAGATGGTAGATGTTGTATACTTGGGTTTCCAAAAGGCATTCGATAAGGTGCCACCCCATATTAGTATGGTTGGAGGAACGCACAGGAAGCAGAGAGTAGGGATAGATGGGGAATTTTCTAATTCTTTTATGGAATGTGCCAGTATTTGTTACCCATCCTTAATTGCCCCTGAAATGAGTGGCTTCCCAAGTCATTTCAGAGGGCAGTTATGAGACAGTCACTTTGCTGTGGGTCTGAAGTCACATGTAGGCATGCCTAAAGGGCATTAATTAGTGAACTAGATGGGTTTTTATGACAATCAGTGTTAGTTCTCATGGTCACCATAACTATATTCTAGATTTGACGATTTGAATTTAAATTCCACCAGCTGCCATGTTGGGATTTGAACCCATGTCCCCAGAACATTATCCTGGGCCTCTGGATTACTAGTCCAGTGACATTCCCAGCATCTCCTCCTAGTAGAGTGCTGCAAGGATCAGTGCTGCACCCTAGCTATTTACAATCTATATTATTGACTTAGCGACTGAGAGTAATATGTCTAAGTTGCTGATGATACAAAGCTGGGTGGGAATGCGGGGTGGGGGGTGGCTGCAGAGAGATATAAATAGTGGGCAATAAGATGGAAGAGATGGCTTATAATCTAGGAAAGTGTGAGGTTAGTCACCTTGGTTGTAAGAATATAAAAGCAGAATAATTTTTTAAAAGGCCTGAAACTTGTAAATGTTGATGTTCAGAGGAATTTGTGCTCGGAGAAGGAACTCAAAAGTTAGCGTGGACATACAGCAAGCAATTAGGAAGACAAATGGTATATTGGCCTTAATTGCAAGCGGATTGTACTACAGGAATAAATATGTCTTGCTGCAATTGGTGAAGCCACACCTGGAATACTGTGTGCAATTTTGTTCTCCAAATTGAAGGAAGGATATGGTTGCATTGGAGGCAATACAACGGGATGAGAGGCTGAGTTAATGGTGTCTATATTCTCTCGTGTTTAGAAGAATGAGAGGTGATCCCATTGAAGCATTCAAGATTCTGAAGGGGCTTGATTGGGTAGATACTGAGAGATTGTTTCCCCTGGCCAGGGAATCTAGAACATGGGGGTACAGTCTCAGGATAAGGGGGTGATCATTTAAGGTTGAGATGAGGAGCAATTTCTCAACTCAAAGGTGCATGGATTTTGGAATCCTCTATCCCAGAGCTTTGTGGATCCTCCATTATTGAATACATTTAAGGTTGATATAGATGTATTTGGTCTCTCAGAATCAAGGGATATGGGGAGTGGAGGTGAAGCCCAAGATCAGCCATGGTCATATTGAATGGTGGAGCTGGCTGGATGGGCCTTGGAGGGGAACTTGCAGGTGGTGGTGTTCCCATGCTTTTGTTGCCTTTGTCCTTTTAGGTGGGAAAGGCTGTGGGTTTGAAACTAACTGTGAAAGATGACAGGAATGCAGCCTCAGAAATTTGGTGAGGTCAGATGAGATCATCTGCACTTCTTTTCCCGGCTGAACAAGCTGATTGGGAAAGACAAAATCTGCCAGAAGTGCCCAACGTGAAGCTATCCCTTGCTGCTGGTGCAGGATGGTCTCTGCTGAAGCCATGTTTGCAGGACTGGTGTCTGCTTTGGAACTTCATTGGTATCTTTGCCTTTCCATGTGATGCTGGGGATGCATTGTAGACACCAGAGATGGAAGTTATTGAGCCATTTTCTTGCTAGGAGTTGTAGAGCCAGAGACAGACTTGCCCAGTATTTGCATTTTCCTCTCGAGTGTATAGAATGAATCCAGAGGAAGGGCAGGAGCCCCTATTTCTGGAACCAACTCAGTTGTAGGAATTGTCGGAAGGTGGTTGCTTACAGTTGCCTATAGGTCTCCACTGCAGTGCCTTTTACTCTCCCGAGCCAGACCAACAAGGCAGTGGGTACTATTTGATCCGTTGTTGAGACCTGGCTGATGGACACTGGGGTGTGCCCACATGCTAATGAGCCTGTATATCACATCTCTTGGCGGGGTGCCAAGATTCCTCCAAGATCCCCTGCAGTTGTGCCTTGGGACATAAGACCATAAGACATAGGAGCAGAAATTAGGCCATTCGGCCCATTGAGTCTGCTCTGCAATTCAGTCATGGCTGATAAGTTTCTCAACCCCATTCTCCCACCTTCTCCCCGTAACCTTTGATCCCCTTACCAATCAAGAACCTACCTATCTCGGTCTTAACTACACTCAATGACCTGGCCTCCACAGTCTTCTGTGGCAATGAATTCCATAGATTCACCACTCTCTGGCTAAAGAAGTTTCTCCTCATCTCTGTTCTAAAAGGTCTTCCCTTTACTCTGAGGCTGTGCCCTCAGGTCCTGGTCTCTCCCACTAATGGAAACATCTTCCCCACGTCCACTCTATCCAGGCCTTTCAGTATTCTGTAAGTTTCAATCAGATCCCCCCTCATCCTTCAAAACTCCATCAAGTATAGACCCCGCATCCTCAAATGTTCCTCATATGTTAAGCTTTTCATTCCTGGGATCATTTTCGTGAACCTCCTCTGGACCCTCTCCAGGGCCAGCACATTCTTCCTCAGATACGGGGCCCAAAATTGCTCTCAATATTCTAAACGTGGTCTGACCAGAGTCTTATAAAGCCTCAGCAGCACATCCCTGCTTTTATATTCTAGTCCTCTTGAAATAAATGCCAACATTGCATTTGCCTTCCTAACTACCAACTCAACCTGCAAGTTAACCCAAGTCCCTATGCACTCCAGATTTCTGAATTCTCTCCCCATTTAGAAAATAGTCTATGCCTCTATTCTTCCCACCAATGTGCATGACCTCACACTTCCCCACATTGTATTCCATCTGCCACTTCTTTGCCCATTCTCCTAACCTGTCCAAATCCTTCTGCAGCCTCCCTGCCTCCTCAATACTACCTGTCCTTCCACCTATCTTTGTATCATCTGCAAACTTAGCCAGGATGCGCTCAGTTCCTTCATCTAGATCATTAATGTATAAAGTGAAAATTTGTGGTCCCAACACTGACCCCTGCGGAACTCCACTAGTCACCGGCCGCCATCCTGAGAAGGACCCCCTTATCCCCACTCTCTGCCTCCTGCCAGACAGCCAATCTTCTATCCATGCTAGTACCTTGCCTCTAACACCATGGGCTCTTATCTTACTGAGCAGCCTCCTGTGCGGCACCTTGTCAAAGGCCTTCTGGAAGTCCAAGTAGATAACAGCCATTGGCTCTCCTTTGTCTAACCTACTCGTTACCTCCTCAAAGAATTCTAACAGATTTGTCAGGCATGACCTCCTCTTGGTGAAACCATGCTGACTTTGCCCTATTTTATCATGTACTTTCAAGTATTCTGAAATCTCATCCTTAATAATGGACTCTAAAATCTTACCAATGACCGAGGTCAGGCTAATCAGCCTGTAATTTCCCATCTTTTGCCTCACTCCCTTCTTAAACAGGGGGGTTACATTAGCCATTTTCCAGTCCTCTGGGACCCTCCCTGACTCCAGTGATTCCTGAAAGATCACCACTAACGCCTCCACTATCTCTTCAGCTATCTCCTTCAGAACTCTGGGGTGTAATCCATCTGGTCCAGGTGATTTATCCACCTTCAGACCTTTCAGTTTTCGTAGCACCTTCTCCTTGGTAATGGCCACCATACTCACCTCTGCCCCCCGACTCTCTTGGACTTTGGGGATGTCACTCGTGTCTTCCACTGTGAAAACTGACGCAAAGTACCTATTCAGTTCCTCTGCCATTTCTTTGTTCCCCACTACTACTTCTCCAGCGTCATTTTCCAGTGGCCCAATGTCCACTTTTGCCTCTCTCTTACCCTTTATATATCTAAAAAAACTCTTGCTTACAATCTTCTTTTATATTACTGGCTAGTTTGCCCTCATATTTAATCTTCTCCCTCCTTATTTCTTTTTTAGTTGTCCTCTGTTGGTCTTTGTAGACTTCCCAATCCCCTGGTTTCCCACTGCTCTTTGCCGCATTGTATGCTTTCTCTTTAGCTTTTATGCTGTCCCTGACTTCCCTTGTCAGCCATGGTTGCCTCGTCCTCCCTTTAGTATGTTTCTTCTTCTTAGGGATGAATTTTTCTGTGTCTCCCAAATTACTCCCAGAAACTCCTGCCATTGTTGTTCCACTGTCTTTCCTGCTAGGCTCATCTCCCAATCAATTCTGGCCAGCTCCTCCCTCATGCCTCTGTAGTTACCTTTATTCAACTGTAATACCAATACATCTGATTCCAGCTTTTTCCTCTCAAATTGCAGGGTAAATTCTATCATATTATGGTCACTTCCTCCTAAGGGTTCCTTCACCTTAAGCTCCCTTATCAAATCTGCTCATTACACATCACTAAATCTAGAATTGCCTGTTCCCTAGTGGGCTCCACTACAAGCTGCTCCAAAAAGCCATTTCGTAGACATTCCACAAATTCCTTTTCTTGGGATCCACTACCAAACTGATTTTCCCAGTCTACCTGCATATTGAAATCCCCATGATCACTGTAACCTTGCCTTTCTTACACACCTTTTCTATCTCCTGGTGAATCTTGTGCCCCACATCCTGACTACTGTCGACTCTACCCACACAGATTCTACATCATCTGACCCTACATCATTTCTTGCCATCAATTTAATTTCATTTCTTACTAACAAAGCAACCCCACCCCCTCTGCCAACCTGCCTATCTTTTCGATAGGATGTATATCCTTGGATAAAAACAAAAAAACTGCGGATGCTGGAAATCCAAAACAAAAACAGAATTACCTGGAAAAACTCAGGTCTGGCAGCATCGGTGGAGAAGAAAAGAGTTGACGTTTCGAGTCCTCATGACCCTTCAACTGAACTAGGTGAATCCAAGGAAGGGGTGAAATGTAAGCTGGTTTCAAGTGTGTGGGAGGTGAGTGGAGTGGGGGGCGTGGGAGGTTTGGGTGGGGGGAAAGAAGTGGAGAGGGGTGGTGTGGTTGTAGGGACAAACAAGCAGTGATAGAAGCAGATCGTCAAGAGATGTCACAGACATCAGTGTTGTCTGTGACATCTTTTGGTGATCTGTTTCTATCACTGCTTGTTTGTCCTTACCACACCACCCCCCTCCACTTCTCTCCCCCCACCCAACCACCCCCCCCACACACTCACCTTAAACCAGCTTATATTTCACCCCTTCCTTGAATTCACCTAGTTCAGTTGAAGGGTCATGAGGACTCGAAACGTCAACTCTTTTCTTCTCCACCGATGCTGCCAGACCTGCTGAGTTTTTCCAGGTAATTCTGTTTTTGTTTTGTATATCCTTGGATATTTAGCTCCCAGTCCTGATCCCCTTGCAGCCATGTCTCCATAATGCCCACCACATCGTACCTGCCAATTTCAATCTGCGCCACAAGCTCATTTACCTTATTTCGTATACTGCGTATAAGGATGCACTCCAAAGCAGGGTCTGTCTATAGGCAGGGGAGACTAAGGCACTCGGCTCCCTCCTTGCTATAAGCTAGCCAGTGGCAGTTGACCATGCAGCTGGACTTGATGCTTTCCATCACCTTGTGGCAAAACCACTGACACTAGGAATGAAAATAATTTCTCAACTATCTACCTGCATCATGGGCTCTGGTCTCTGAAGTGGGATTTGACCCCACTTCAGTCAAGAGAAATTGTAACTTAATTTTAAAAACAACTTGGTCCATTTGCGTTATCAGACTCAAATCCTTTTGGTTGATTTGTGAACGATCAGTTTGCTAGTATGGGTGGGGTGAATTGGTGACAAAATGATTTAATCTGCAGTCTGCTAACCAAGTTTGCCAGCACTGCACACAGACATTTGATAGGGTTGATAGAGAGAAACTATTTCCTCTGGTATGGAGAGCCCAGAATGAAGGGACAGAACTTCAAAATTAGAGCGAAGCTGTTCAGGGATGATGTCAATAAGCACTTCTTCACACAAAGGGGAGTGGAAGTCTGGAACTCGCTCCCCCAAAAACCTTGTGGATGCTGGGGATTAATTGAAGTTTTCAGTAGTAAGATTGAAAGATATTTGTTAGGCAAAGGTATTAAGGGTTATGATGTTAAGGTAGGTAGATGGAATTAAGATACAGATCAGCCTTGATCTAATGGAATAGCAGAACAGACTGAAAGGGCTGAATGACTTCCTGCTGTTTCCGATGGCTGTGACTTTGCCGCATTTTACATGGTTTTTCTAAACTTCAAATTCATTTGAACATTAAATGAGAAACACTCCCACTACCTAATTAAGTCACTTTGCTATTTGTATTTTATAGTGACCTTGCACTAACAAAATAATCTCATTTTACATCTGGTTCCGATAATAGAATTATGTCTTTCCTCCATTATTCGAAAAAAAAAAGCAGCTTTCAGTTAGGTCATTTGGTGATTTCGTTCTTGAGCAGTGTGAGATTTTGTCTGATATTAATGTTTGAAGGAGTATGCAGCAAGATGTAGAGAGCCTGCAGAGTTTGTGAGGCCCAAAAGAGGGGGGGGCATGGATGGGGACGCTTTTAACCTTTAGAGTAGTCTGACAGAAAGCAAGCAATAAACTGTTCACTCTATATAAAAACAACAAAACTGCGGATGCTGGAAATCCAAAACAAAAACAGAATTACCTAGAAAAACTCAGCAGGTCTGGCAGCATCGGCGGAGAAGAAAAGAGTTGACGTTTCGAGTCCTCATGACCCTTCGACAGAAATTGAGTGAATCCAAGAAAGGGGTGAAATATAAGCTGGTTTAAGGTGGCGGGGGGGAGAGAGAAGTGGAGGGGGAGTATGGTTGTAGGGACAAGCAAGCAGTGATAGAAGCAGATCATCAAAAGATGTCACAGACAACAGAACAAAAGAACACATAGGTGTTAAAGTTGGTGATATTATCTAAACGAATGTGCTAATTAAGAATGGATGGTAGAGCACTCAAGGTATTGCTCTAGTGGGGGTGGGGGGAGCATAAAAGATTTAAAAATATTTAAAAATAATGGAAATAGGTGGGAAGAGAAAAATCTATATAATTTATTGGGAAAAACAAAAGGAAGGGGGAAGAAACAGAAAGGGGTGGGGATGGAGGGGGGAGCTCAAGACCTAAAGTTGTTGAATTCAATATTCAGTCCGGAAGGCTGTTAAGTGCCTAGTCGGAAGATGAGGTGTTGTTCCTCCAGTTTGCGTTGGGCTTCACTGGAACAATGCAGCAAGCCAAGGACAGACATGTAGGCAAGAGAGCAGGGTGGAGTGTTGAAATGGCAAGCGACAGGGAGGTTTGGGTCATTTTTGCGGACAGACCGCAGGTGTTCTGCAAAGCGGTCGCCCAGTTTACGTTTGGTCTCTCCAATGTAGAGGACACCGCATTGGGAGCAACGAAAGCTGTAGACCAAGTTGGTGGAAATGCAAGTGAAATGCTGCTTCACTTGAAAAGGAGTGTTTGGGCCCTTGGACGGTGAGGAGAGAGGAAGTGAAGGGGCAGGTGTTACATCTTTTGCGTGGGCAAGGGGTGGTGCCATCGGAGGGGGTTGAGGAGTAGGGGGTGATGGAGGAGTGGACCAGGGTGTCCCTCACTCTGCCTGTCAGTCACACGGAACAAGAGAGCATTGGAGAGCCAGACTGGGGCAAACATGTCACCCAGCCAACAGACTACAAGCAAAATATCCTTGCACCTTTTTAATCTCCATCCTGTCTCCGAGTCAGGAATCTCTTTTGGGGAGGTGGATCTGTGTAGCTAAACAGCCAGGTTGTTAATTTCTAAGTAACTGAACTAGTTCTGCAGTCTAAAAACAAAAAAGCTGTGGATGCTGGAATTCCAACACAAAAACAGAATTACCTGGAAAAACTCAGCAGGTCTAGCAGCATCGGCGGAGAAGAAAAGAGTTGACGTTTCGAGTCCTCATGACCCTTCGACAGAACTTGAGTGAATCCAAGAAAGGGGTGAAATATAAGCTGGTTTAAAGTGTGTGGTGGGGGGAGCGGAGAGAGAGAGAGAGAAGTGGAGGGGGTTGGTGTGGTTGTAGGGACAAACAAGCAGTGATAGAAGCAGATCATCAAAAGATGTGACATCTTTTGATGATCTGCTTCTATCACTGCTTGTTTGTCCCTACAACCACACCAACCCCGTCCACTTCTCCCCTCCCGCCCCCCCCCCCCCACACACACACACACACCTTAAACCAGCTTATATTTCACCCCTTTCTTGGATTCACTCAAGTTCTGTCGAAGGGTCATGAGGACTCGAAACGTCAACTCTTTTCTTCTCCGCCGATGCTGCCAGACCTGCTGAGTTTTTCCAGGTAATTCTGTTTTTGTTTCAGTTCTGTAGTCTGTTCACTGGCAGGAGACAACCAGTGTTCATCAGGAGGAGAAAGCCAGTGTTCACCACCGTTCGCTGGGAGGAGGCAGCCAGTGCTCACCGCCGTTCGCCGGGAGGAGGCGGCCAGTGCTCGCTGCTGTTCACTGGGAGGAGGCAGCCAGTGCTTTTCGCCGGGAGGAGGCGGCCAGTGCTCACCGCCGTTCGCCAGGAGGAGGCGGCCAGTGCTCGCTGCTGTTCACTGGGAGGAGGCAGCCAGTGCTCACCACTGTTTGCCGGGAGGAGTCAGCCAGTGTTCACCACCGTTCGCCGGGAGGAGGCGGCCAGTGCTCACCGCCGTTCGCCGGGAGGAGGCAGCTAGTGCTCCTCAACAGTTCCCTGAATTCACCTGTGAAAAAGAAAAGAAAATTTTGCATTTCTGTGGTGACTTTCATGACCTCAGGACGTCCCAATGCACTTTACAGCCAATGAAGTACTTTTAAAATGTCACTGTTACTGTAATGTTGGAAACGTAGTAATCAAATTGAGCACAGTAAGATCCCAGAAACAGCAATGCAGGTGATCTGTTTTAATGATAATTGCTGAAGAGTAACTAATAGACAGCACATAGGACAAGGGTCGTGTATTCTTCCAGTTGTGTCCTGGGATCTTTTACATCCACCTGAGGGATCCTGGTTTAACTTTTCATCAAAAAACAGCACCCCTAATATTGTGGCAATCCCTCAGTTCAGCACAGAAGGGTCTGTGTTCTGTACTCAGTTGTTTGGAGTGGGAACTGAACCTATGACTGTCTGACTCAGAGGCAAGAGGTGCTATCCCCTGAGCCAACCTGACACCCAAAGGAAAGGAAGGGCAAAACAAAGTCAGTGACTGAAAACTCCTGAGTATGTTAGAGACAAGAGCCTGGGCTCAGCAGCAGATATTGTCCATCAGTGTCTGGGAGAAACCATCTAGTTGGACAGATGTTCCAGAGGTTGTGGTAATGTTCGCGAGTGAATTGCATCAAATGGCCCTAGATGCATTGAAAAACTATTGGATTGGGCTGGGCTGGGCTGGGATAGGCATGGTAAACATGAGTGTACACTTCATTTCACAATGCCTTAAACACCACAGGAAACCCGTCCTATGTTCCTCGTACTGTGACTCACTGGTTTAGTGATCACAGTGATGTATCTCTTTCAAAAATCATCCTGATTTCAACTGGGCATTTCTCCCCACTCTGTCATCCTTATCCTCATGCTCTGTTTTCAGTCCAGTCCTGGGTCTAGTCGGCCTGTGGGTTCAGACCAAGTCCAGGCTTGCTCCGGGTCTCGTCTTGCACTGGAGTGGGGGGTATAGGGGGCTGGGGGCCGAGGGTGTAGGGGGCTGGGGGCCGGGGGCCAGGGGCCAAGTCAGTGTGGCAGTGTTTGGGAGCAGGGGCTGTGGAAGTTTTCTCACCCTTTGCACAAACCTCTGAGCATTTGGGCCTGAGAAATATGTATTTTAATGATGGGAAATAGAGAGGGCTTTTAAAAATGAGTTGGAGTGAGTGACTGTCAGACTGTGTAAGACATAAGAGTGACGGCATGCTACTGCTTATAGGTCAAGCAACCTATATTTAAGTGCAGCAGGGAAAACCTGACATATATAGATAAAGAGAGTGGGCAGAGAGATCACAGGCACCAGTTAGTGCAACACTGACTGTAAAAAGCATCGTGTTACTCTGTGAAGTATTAATGTTTCCCCATCCATTGAATTCTAAATCCTCACCCTCATTCTTCCTTGACCTCGGTCTCTATTGATCCAGCTTGTGCCCACCACTCTTCTGACTCTGGTCCACCTGTGAATTCTCACCGCATTGCCCTTCTCCCACCCCCACCCTCACCCCCAAATCAGGTAGCAGAACATTTAGCCATCTCACATCCACTCTGCACTGCGCTCCTGAACCCCATCCACGTCACTCCATCTTTGTCTTTCAGAACCTCGAACTTCAGCCGTGCCAATGGTACCTGGGATCTGTGACCCTCACTCTGACCCTCCCCTAAGAAGTTTAATGCATTAAAGCAGCAACAGAAGCTGCCCTGGGCCAGTGATATTCACTGTTACAGAGCACTGTTATTCTGTGCAAAGAAATCTCCTCCAACAGTTCTCCTTAGAGCAGAGAAGGTTAAAGGGAGATTTAATTGATGTGTTCAAAATTAGGAAGAGTTTTGATAGGGTAAATAAGGAGAAACTGTTTCCAGTGGCAGGAGGCTCAGTCGCTCGATTTAAAATAATTAGCAAAAAATCCAGAGGTGAAATGGAGGGTGTTTTTTTGTGCAGTAAAGTTGTGATCTGAAATCCACTGCCTGAAAGGCTCGAGGAAGCAGATTCAGCACTAGTTCAGTACAGCACTCAGTGTCGGCTTACATTGTGTGCTCAAACTGGAGTGAGACTGATGCTCACAATCCTTCTGACCAGAGTGCTATCCACTGAGTTACAATATCACATCAGGTATAAAACTCCCTTTTCAGGGCATTTTTCAACTCCTCTCTGACTTGCCCACACCACACAGGTTGGTAGGGTATCCTTTTTATTTATTCTTTGATGAGATGTGGGCATTGTTGGCAAGGCCAGAATTTGTTGCCCATCCCTAATTACCCTTGAACAGGGTGGCTTGCAGGGCATTTCACAGGGCAGTTAAGAGTTATCCACATTGCTGTGGACCTGGAGTCACAAGTAGGCCAGACCAGGTAGGGACTGTAGATTTCCCTTCCTAAAGAGCATTGCTGAACCAGATGGGTTTTTAACGACAACCGATGATAGCTTCATGGTCATCATTACTGAGACTAGCTCTGTACTGAGAGATTTATTCATTAAATTTAAATTTCACCAGCTGCTGTGGTGGGATTTGAACCCATGTTCCCAGAGTGTTAGCCTGGACCTCAGGAAATTACCATTACACCAGATTGTCCTGAGATCAGGCTGTGCTGCTGGTAAATGTCGATGTGGAGGGCCTCTGAGTGCGGGTGAAGGAGTGAGGGGCAGGTGGTCCTGAGTAATATGTATTTTAATGATGAAAAATAGAGAGGGCTTTTAAAACTGAGTTGGAGTCAGTGACTGTTGGACTGTGTAAGACATAAGAGTGACGGCATGCTACTGCTCATAGGTCAAGCAACCTATATTTAAGTGCAGCAGGGAAAACCTGACATATATAGATAAAGAGAGTGGGCAGAGAGATCACAGGCACCAGTTAGTGCAACACTGACTGTAAAAAGCATCGTGTTACTCTGTGAAGTATTAATGTTGTAACTATTCCGATCACTAACTTGTTAAGTTTACAATATTTGTGTCAGCCTTTTAGTGCTTCCCCCGCCCCATTGCAAACCTACTATCCCATTTGACCTGGGCATAGCCTGTGCCTGGGCCAGACTCACTGGGTCCTGTTTGCCTTATGCTCTGTTTTCAGTCCAGTCCTGGGTCCAGTCGGCCTGTGGGTTCAGACCAAGTCCAGGCTTGCTCTGGGTCTCATCTTGCACTGGAGTGGGGGGTATAGGGGGCCGGGGGCCAGGGGCCAAGTCAGTGTGGCAGTGTTTGGGAGCGGGGGTTGTGGAAGTTTTCTCACCCTTTGCACAAACCTCTGAGCATTTGCGGGAGCCGGGTGGGAGGGGGCAGTGGGCTGGGCTGAATGGACTCCCTTCTGCTCCTCCGGAGAGTGTAGGGATGTTGGGAACCGGAACTCTGGGATCCACATGGAGCCTCCAGGGACTGGGAGCCCCATCACCCAGGGCAGGGCAAGAGTGGAGGGAGAGAGACTTGCATATACATAGCGCCTTTCACATTAACCTCAGCAGCTCCATTAACACAGTAAAACACAGAGATAAACACAAAAAACTGCAGATGCTGGAAATCCAAAACAAAAACAGAATTACCTGGAAAAACTCAGCAGGTCTGGCGCCAGACCTGCTGAGTTTTTCGAGGTAACACAGTAAAACACCCTGCTTTACGGGAGCAATTTAAAAAACAAAATGTGATACCTAGCCATGCAAGGAGATATTCGGACAGGTGACCAAAAGCTTGCTGAAAGATTTTGAGGAGTGTCTTAAAGAGGGAAAGAAAGGGGTGGAGAGGTGGAGAGATTGAATCCCAGAGCTTGGGGCCCATGGTGCTGAAGGTATGGCTGCCAGTGATGGAGTGATTACAGTTGGGGTTGTACAAGTGGCCAGAATTAGACGAATACAGAGTTCTTGGAAGTCTTAGGGGCTGGAAGAGAGACTGAGAAGTGAGGCAGACCATGGCATGGAGGGATTTGAAAACAAGAATGAAAATTTTAAAGTCAAGACATTACGTGGCCAGGAGTCAGTGTAGCTCTATTAGCGCAGGGTGATAGGGAAACAGGATTTGGTATGAGTTATGACTTGGTGAAAGGTTATATGGGATAGACAGGAATGTGAAGTTGAGGTTAAAAATCAGATCAGCCATGATCTTACTGAACAGCGGAGGAGGCTTGAAGGGCTGAGTGGCCTACTCTTGCTCCTAATTTGTATATTGTGAGTTAAGAGGTGTCCCTCATCAAATTGGGCTCACATCCTTTTTCAGCACATTTTAAAGGTTTGCTATGTGTATCTGTCACCCCCTCCATGCTGGGCAATGTCAAGCCTGGGTTCAAGTGCTTCCAGGTTGGAGGGTGGAAGGATGAAGGAAGAACATTCCACTGCCTTGAAAAGAAACCTTCCACCTCTGAGCTATGATTTAAAATGTGCCCTTTGTACCTCTGGGTACGTCTGTTGGTCAAGTTTAACGCTTTCACCCGTCAGACAGCATCAGCTGCTGTTCTCTGTGTTCCTGGGTTTAACTCCCTAAGGGTGTTTAAAAAAAAATAGTTCATCACAGTCTTCCTTTTAATATCAGTAGATTCATTTCTGCAGGTAACCTGTTCGTGGCATTTACTCACGGGATGTGCTTAACATTAATTGTTTTTGGCAGCTCCTAAACCTTGCCAAGTGTCTGCAATGTATACTGAGCACAGTCTGATTGCTGGACATGGTTCGGAATTCATTGCTTTTTTTTTGGATGGCCCTTTTCTACCCAGCTCTCAATTTGTGCAGATACTGATTCCCTGCCGGGTTTCAGTACAGTTCAGTGAGGCCTATCAGAGCCTTGGCCGCTCAGTTACACAGGGAACCTGGAGTATCAGAAAACATGATGGGCAAGCCCAATTGTGTCCTGGCACGCTCTGCTTTTGCAGCAGAAATCCCTGGATAAAATTTCAGTGTAGGAGCTCAAGCGGACTCCACTTTGATGAACATTGGTGAACCTGATGCCAATCCAGAATCACACTATGATTTGTGTATCAGCCAGCTGAGCAGTTTAAGGAGTTCCCCAGTGTAGCATTTAAAAAATTTGGCTCCAATCTCTGATTCTGAAGCTATAAAGGGCATTTGATAAGGTGCCACATCAAAGGTAACCACCCAAGATAAGAGCCCATGGTGTAGGGGGTAACATATTAGCATGGATAGAGGATAGAGCGTTGATTAGCTAACAGGAAACTGAGAGTAGGCATAAAAAGGATTTAAAAAAGGGATAAAACAATGAATAAAAATTAAAATAAGTAAATAAAAAATACATGTAAAAAAAGAGATTAAAAAAGGGGTGAAGATAGAGGAGAGAGTTCATAGTCTGAAGTTGTTGAACTCGATGTTAAGCCCAGATGTAAAGTTCCTAATCGGAAGATGAAGTGCTGTTCCTCCAGTTTGCGTTGGGCTACATAAATGGGTCTTTTGCGGTTTGACAAGCTCTAACTGGTGGAGTGCCACAGGGATCAGTGCTGGGGCCTCAACTATTTGCAATCTACATCAATGACATGGAGAAGGGAGTGAATGTATGGTAGCTAAATTTCCGATGAAAGGAATGTTAGTTGTCAAGAGGTTGAGAGTCTGCAAAGTGATAGAGATAGGTTAAGTGAGTGGGCCAAAATTTGGCAGATGGAGTATAATGTGGGGAAATGTGAACTTGTCCACTTTGGCAGGAAGAACAGAAAAGCAGCATATTATTTAAATTGAGAAAACTTACAGAATTTAGTGGCCCAGAGGAATCTGGGTGTCCTGGCACATGAATCACAAAATGTTATTATGCAGGTACAGCAAGTTATTAGAAAGGCAAATGGAGTGTTGGCGTTTCTTGCAAGAAGATTGGAATATAAAAGTCGGGAAGTTTTACAACAGCTGTACAGGGTCTTGGTGAGACTACATCTGAAGTACTGTGTACAGTTTTGGATTCCTTATTTGAGAAAATATATAATTGCTTTAAGAGCAGTCAGAGAAGGAACACTGGACTCACTCCTGGGATGAAGGGGTTGTTTCATGAAGAAAGGTTGAGCTTTTACCTACTGGAGCTTAGAGGAATGAGAGGTGATCTTATTGAAATATATAAGATCCTGAGGAGACTTGACAGGGTGGATATCCAGAGGATGTTTCCTCTTGTGGGGGAGATTAAAACTAGAGGACAGAGTTTAAAAATAAGAGGTCTTACTTTTAAGAGACAGATTAGGAGAATTTTTTTCTCCCAGAGGGTGGGTAGAATGGGGAATTCCCTTCCCCAGAAAGGAGTGAAGACTGCGCGTTTGAATTTATTCAAGACGGAGTTAGACAGATTTTTGTTAGGCAAGGGAGTCGAGAGTTGTGGGGAGGCAGACAAAGAGTAGAGTTGAGACCACAACTATATCAGCCATGATCATACTGAATGGTGGAATAGGCTCCTATATTCCTAAACTTCACTATTGGCAATGACCTCATCAGAACAACAGCCTCCAACATGTCTTGTCCTCCTGAGGGTTTAAAGTATAAATCACCAGGTCTGACAGCATCTGCGGAAAGGAACACAGTTGACATTTTTAGTCCGTATGACTCATCAGTTCTGATTTTTTATATATATTTTTATTTATATATTTTTTTCTTTTCCCACCTATTTCCATTATTTTTAAATGTATTTCCATCCATTGTTTTATCTCTAACTTTTAGCCAATTTTGATCCCTTCCCCCCACCCCACCCCCACTAGGGCTATCTGTCCGTTGCTCGTCCTGCTTTCTACCCTTAATGTCCCCATTAGCACATTCCTCAGCTAATATCACCACCGTCAACACCCCTTTGAACCTTTTGTCTATGACATCTTTGGCAATCTCTTCTTTGCCTCCACCTATCACTGGCCTTCTATCCAGCTCTACCTGCCCCACCCCCCCTTCAACCAGCTTATATTCCACCTCATTTCTATATTTCTTAGTTCTGATGAAGAGTCATACGGACTCGAAATGTTAACTGCGTTCCTCTCCGCAGGTGCTGTCAGACCTGCTGAGTTTTTCCAGGTATTTTTGTTATTGTTTCAGATTTCCAGCATCCGCAGTATTTTGTTTTTATTTACGTTAGGGAGGACTGGGTTGCCTGGGCTGGCAAGCTCTGTGGGCCACAGTGCGAACCCTCCCTTGCTGCAGAGTCAGGCTCAGCATTTGGGGAAGGATAGAGAGACAGATCATCTCTCATGAGTGAAAAACAGAAAGTGCTGGAAATGCTCAGCAGGACTGGCAGAAGAATGAGTATTACACCCGGGGAGAACTTGCTGCTCTTTTTTGAACGGTGCACTGGGATCTTTTACATCCACCTGTGAATCACAGAATCTTTACAGTGCAGAAGGAGGCCATTCGGTCCATTTGAGTCTGCACTGGCTCTCTGAAAGAGCACTCGACTGAGTCCCACCCCCCTGCCTTATTCCCATAACTTGCACAATCTTTATTTTCATATAGCAATCTAATTGCCTTTTGAATAGCTCGATCAAACCTGCCACCACTACCCTCTCAGGAAGTTCGTTCCAGACTCCCAACCACCCTGTGGGTGAAAAAAACATTTCCTTTCAACACTTTTACTCCTTTTGCCAATTATTTTGAATCTGTGCTCTCTAGTTCTTGATTTTCTCTTGAGTGGGAACAGTTTCTCACTATTTACCTTGTCCATACCCCTCAGGATCTTGAATATCTCTATCAAGTCTCCTCTCAGCCTTTTTCCAAGGAAAACAGTCCCAACCTCTCCAATTTATCCTCATAGCGACAGTCCTTTATCTCTGGAATCATTCTTGTGAATCTCCTCTTGTTCTTTCTGCAATGCCTTCACATCCTTCCTCAAGTATGGCACCCAGAACTGGACACATTACTCCTGGTGAGGCCTAAATAGTGTCTTATACGAGTTCAATATGACCTCCTTACTCTTGCACTCAATGCCCCTATTAATAAGGTCTAACACAACATTATTAACTGCTCTCTCAACATGCCCTGCCATCTTCAATGACTGATGTACATATACACAGAGGTCCCTCTGATCCTGCACCTCCTTTAGAGTTTCTCCCTTTATTTTATACTGTCTCACCATATTTTTCCTGCCAAAATGAATCACCTCACACTTCTCTGCATTGAACTTTATCTGCCACTTGTCTGTCCAACTCACCAACACGTCCATGCCCTTTTGAAGTTCAAGACTATCCGCGCCACAGTTGACAATGCTTCCAGTCTTCCTGCCATCTGCAATACCACAGCCTAGATCATTAATATATATATATATATATATCAGGAAGAGCAAGGGACCCAAAACTGACGCCTGGGGATCTCCACTATAGACCTTCCTCCAATCTGAAAATCAACCATTTATCACTATTCTGTTTCCTGTCCCTCAGCCAATTTCTTATCCAAGTGCCTCCTTTCCCTTTTATTCCATGAGTCTGTTGTGTGGCAATGTATCAAATGCCTTTTGAAAATCCACATCAACAGTGTTATCCTTATCAACCATCTCTGTTACCTCCTCAAAATGATTTTCTCTTAATGAATCCATGCTGTCTTTCCTTAATTACCCTGCACTTGTCTAAGTGACTGTTGATTTTGTCCTGAACTATAGTTTCCAGAAATTTCCCTACCACTGAGGTCAAATTGACTGGTCTGTCGTTGCCAGCTTTATCCTTGCACCCCTTTTTGAACAAGGGTGTAACATTTGCAATTCTCCAGTCCCCTGGCACCAACCCTGTGGAAGATTATCACTAGTGCCTCTGGAATTTCCATTCTCACTTCCCTCAGTACCCTTGGATGCATCTCATCCGGCCCTGGTACCTTATCTAGTTTAAGTCAGGATAGCCTTTCTAAAATCTGCTTCTCAATTATAAATTCTTCTCTTTATCACCACCCTTTTATTATTTATATGCTTATAGAAGGCATTGAGATTCCCTTTTATATTAGCTGCCAGTCTCTCTTCATGCTCTCTCCTTGCTTTTCTTATTAGTTTCTTCACTTCCCCTTTGGTCCTTCTATATTCAGCCTGATTCTCCATTGTATTTTTACCTGACATCTGTTGTGTGGGCACTTCTTTCTTTTCATCTTCACCTCTATCTCTCTTGTCATCCAGGGTGCTCTAGATTTATTTGTCCCACCTTTCCCTTTCAAGGGAATATACCTTGACATTTCCTGCAATACTTTTTCTTTGAAGGTAGCCCATTGTTCTTTTCTGCCAACATTTGATTCCAACTCACTCAACTCAGATGCATTCTCATCCCATCAAAGTTGGCTTTCTCCCAATTAAATCTCCCTGCTCTGGATTGTTCCTTGCCCTTTTCCATCACCAGCCTAAACCTTATAATACAATGGTCACTGTCCCCTATAAATGCTCTCCCACTGATATTTGATCCACTTTGTCCAACTCATTCACCAGAACCAGGACCATCAGTGCCTGCCCTCTCATTGGACGGGAAACATACTGCTGCAGAAAATTATCTTGAACAGATACCGGGAACTCTCACCCCTCTTGTCCCTTTGCACTATCCTTATCCCAGTCAATATTTGGATAACTGAAGTCGCCCATTATGATTACTCTATAATTCTTGCACCTGTCTATAATTTCTTTGCAAGTTCCTCTACATCTCTTCCACTAGTTGATGGTCTGTATACTACACCAATCAATGTTATTGCACCTTTTTCATCCCTTACCTGTAGTCAGAAAGATTCTATCCTTGACCCCTCTGGAACACCCTCCCTCTCCAGTACTGCAATACCATCTTTAATCAATACTGGCACCCCCACCCCTCCCTTTTCTTCCTTTCCTGTCTCTCCCAAGCACCTTGTACCCGGGAATATTTATTGCCCAGTGCTGCCCTTCTTTGAGCCAGGTCTCTGCCAAGGCAATAATCTCATAATTCCATTTGTCAGCCTGTGCCTGTGGTTCACCAACCTTATTAAGCACACTCCATGCATTCACATACACGCACATTAACCCTGATGTAGGCTTTACTTTCCCCCTTACTCCAACCCCATCTAATGACTTATTGCCTGCTCTAGTTTTATCAAACTCTTCCCAAGTATTCTGTTTACCTTGATAATACTCTGATATATCCTCCTCATCAGTTAATACTTCTCTGCTTCCCACAACCAGTTTTTTTCTCCTCTCCTCTCTGAATTGCCCCTCAGGTTCCCATCCCCCTGCCAACCTAGTTTAAACCCTCCTCGACTGCATGAACAAACCTCCTCACGAGGACATTAGTCCCAGTCCTGTTAAGATGTGACCCATCCTTCTTGCACTGGTCCCACCTGCCCTAGAACTGGTTCCAATGCCTCAGAAATCTAAAGCCCTCCCTCCTACTCCATTTCTCTAGCCACGTGCTGAACTGCTCAGTCTTCCTATTCTGATGTTCATTAATAGATGGCACTGGGAGTAATCCTAAGATTACTGCTGTTGAGGTTCTGCTTTTTAATTCCCTTCTGAACTCCCTAAAATCTGCTTTCAGGGCTTCATCCCTTTTCCTACCTATCTCATTGGTCCTAATTTGGACCATGACCTCTGGCTTTTCAACCTCCCCCAAAAGAATGCCCTGTAGCTGCTCTGTGACATCCTTGACCCTGGCGCCAGGGAGGCAACATCCCATCCTGGAGTCACATCTACGGCCACAGAAACACCTGTCTGCTCCCCTAACTATGGGATCCCCTACCACGATAGCTCTTCCTTTTTTTATTCATTTATGGAATGTGGGCGTCGCTGACTAGGCCAGCATTTATTGCCCATCCCTAATTGCCCTTGAGAAGGCGGTGGTGAGCTGCCTTCTTGAACCGCTACAGTCCATTAGGTACACTCACAGTGCCGTTAGGGAGGGAGTTCCAGGATTTTGACCCGATGACAGTGACTTTTCCCCCTTCCCTCTTGTGCAGCTGAGCCATCTGTGGTGCCACAAACTTGGCTCTTGCTACAGTTTTCTGAGGAATCATCTCGCTGACCAATATCCAAAATGGAAAAATGGGAAAAGAGTGAGATCGCCCCAGGGGATCCCTGCACTACCTGTTTCTCTTAGACACTCTGGTCACCCATTCCTTCTCTGTCTGTATACTACTGAGCTATGGAGTGACAACCTCTCTAAACAAGCTATCCACATAATCCTCAACCTTGCAGAAGCACCACAGTGACTCCGGCCACCATTCGAGTTTCAACACTTCCTGCAGATGTAGTTGTCAGGGACACTTTGTACCAGCACGACCCCCCAGTCCTGCAGGTCAAGCTGCACTGGTGTACCTTAGACTTTATATAAAGCGTTTATGACAGTATGGTATAGTAATAACTAACCTGTCACTCACCAGTCATCTCCTCTGCTGAGTCTGGAAAGGCCTGTTCTTATCAACCAATCAACTTAATAGTGACATCACTATTAGATTTTATCTGCAAATTCCCAGCTCTCTCTCTCCTCTGCTTTAAGCTCTCAGATCTCTCCAATTAATTACCAGTTACTGGTTAACCTACTCTTGCTTCACCAAAGTGGAATTCAAATGCTGGAGGCTGAAAAAGAGCATAAGAAAGGAGCACCTCCTCCCACTCCTCACCGAATTTCCAACTCAGCAAGCTCTATTTCTTGCAATAAACCTTATCTACCTATGCACCAAATTCCCACTTGGAATCAAATTCCCAAGCATTCAATCTGTCTCCGTCTCACTCAGGCATAGTCTCCCTTATTGACTGTCCCCCTCACTGAGGAGCAGATGCATCTTCCATTTAATGATTCATCCAAATAAATGCGCGTCCAACAGTGCAGCACTGCCACAGTACAACACTGGGAGCGTCAGCCTGGAATTAGTGCTGAAGAGCCTGCAGTGGAATTGAATCCTGATTCAGAG
Source organism: Isurus oxyrinchus (assembly GCA_026770705.1). Taxonomy (NCBI): domain Eukaryota; kingdom Metazoa; phylum Chordata; class Chondrichthyes; order Lamniformes; family Lamnidae; genus Isurus; species Isurus oxyrinchus. The sequence goes on from JANJGN010000011.1 coordinate 2,289,269, forward strand.
GTGCAGCACTACTCATTGAGCCATGGCTGATATTGTAGTCACCTTTTCTGTTAAAACCTATTATTTCTATCAATCTCCAGTGTAATTTGGCAACATGAGGTGAATGGCTCCAGTTGAGGACTCTTTGCTTCCTTATTTCCAAACTCCATCGACTGGAAACGTGCATATATTAGGAGATGGGAGTAGCCGGTCTTGGTGATAGAGCAGCTATGGGGTCAGAAACAAAAACAGAAAATGCTGTAAAAATTCAGCAGGTCTACAGCATTTGTAGAGAGAAAAACAGAGTTAACATTTTGAGTCTGTATGACACTTCTTCAGAGCTAAAGAGAAGTAAAAATATGATGAAATTTATATTGTTTTGAAATTTTTACTTCTCTCAGCTCTGAAGAAGAGTCATATGGACTCGAAACTCTGTTTCTCTCTCCACAGATGCTGTCAGAACCACTGAGTTTTTCCAGCATTTTCTGTTTTTGTTTCAGATTTCCAGTATCTGCAATATTTTGCTTTTATCTATGGGGTCAGAAACTCAGTTTGAGGTCAAATAGGACTGCAACGTTGTGAATGGTCTTGTTTAGTCACAGAAAGAGGCCAGGGAAAGTGATGAAGTCATTGACTTGGCAATGAAGTTTGGGGATGTGGGAGACTGAATTCCATGGTCTTAGTCCTCCTGGTGTTTATCAATACAGTTGGGGGCCAAAGTGGGAGAGAAACAGCTTCTAGGTTACCTGGGTAATGTTCACTTGATTGATAGGCCTACACTGGAAACGCCAGGTCTGTAATATGGATGGTGCTGGCAGTTGTAACTGAAAACCGCCTACTTCCTTTCAGATTGTATTGTTGGTGAGATTGGATTCCGACTGTCTCGGGATTGGACCTGGTGGACGCCTGGACCCAGCTGGATTGACACATTCAGATTGTCTTCTACACCTGGTGCCTAACAGGAGCAGAGTTTGAGCAGCTGACACAAGAAGAGCAAGATGGATGACATCTTTACCCAGTGCCGAGAAGGCAATGCGGTTGCAGTCCGGCTCTGGCTGGACAACACGGAGAATGACCTGAACCAGGGGTGAGTGCCAGATTCCGGGCAGCCAGCCCTCCCTCTGAATGTCTGTCTGAGCAGTGCTCGTTTAGAGCTTGCTACTATTGCTGCTGGAGTTATGAAATAGTGATGTGACGGGAAACATGTGGTTCTGAGTGGAGCTGAAGTGAACTGAAGGGAAGTGTTTAAGAATCTAGGCAGGTTCAGTGCTCTGCCAGCTCTAGTAGTTTTACATGAATCCGAGGTTTCTGTGCCTGATAAAAAGAAAGACTTGCATTTCTAATGCACAGCTCAGGACCTCAGGATGCCTCAAAGTGCTTTACAACCAATGAAGCATTTTTGAAGTCTCCATTCTAATGTAGGAAATGCAGCAGCCAATTTGCGCACAGTGAGCTCCCGCAAACAGCAATGTGATCATGACCAGATCATCTTGTTTTCGTGATATTCATTTTTGGATAAATATTTAGCCAGGACATCAGGAAGAACTCCCCTCTTTGTTTTCAAAGAGTGCCATGGGATTGTTTGCATTTATTGTTTGATGTGTCACCGATGATTATGTTGAAGCAATTTGAAGAAATTATTTGTTATTCAATGAGAAGTGTATTCTGCAACAGTTAAGTGTTTAGGCTTGGTATAAAATGAGTGGATGAAGCAATCAATGTCAATGCAGTTAAGGGGTGGGGAGGGCTAGATTAATATGAGGGTGAAAGAAATAGAAGTATATGCTGATAGTGTAAGATAAACAGGGTGGAATGAGATTTGTACGGAACTAGAAATAGTGGATGCATTGTTGGTCATCTACGAGGATTCTATAGACTCTGGAACAGTTCCTACAGATTGGAGGGTGGCTAATGTAACCCCACTATTTAAAAGGGGAGGAAGAGAGAAAACAGGGAATTGTAGATCAGTCAACCTGATGTCGGTAGTGAGGGAAAATTCTAGAGTCCATTATAAAAGATTTAATAGCTGAGCACTTGGAAAACAGTGGCAGAATCGGACAGAGTCAGCATGGATTTGTAAAAGGGAAATCATGCTTGACAAATCTACTGAAATTTTTCGAGGATGTAACTAGTAGAGTTGATGAGGGGGAGCCAGTGGATGTGGTTTATTTGGACTTTCAGAAGGCTTTCGACAAAGTCCCACATAAGAGATTAGCATGTAACATGAAAGCGCATTGGATTGGGGGTAGTGTATTGAGATGCATTGAAAACTGGTTGGCAGACAGGAAACAAAGAGTAGGAATAAATGGGTCTTTTTCCGAATGGCAGGCAGTGATTAGTGGGGTACCACAGGGATTGGTGCTGGGACCCCAGCTATTCACAATATATATTAATGATTTAGATGAGGGAACTAAATGTAATACCTCCAAATTTGCAGATGACACAAAGCTGGGTGGGAGGGTGAGCTGTGAGGAGGATGCAGAGATGCTTCAGTGTGATTTGGACAAGCTGAGTGAGTGGGCAGATGCATGGCAGATGCAGTATAATGTGGATAAATGTGAGGTTAACCACTTTGGTAGCAAAAATAGGAAGGCAGATTATTATCTGAATGGCTATAAATTGAGAGCGGAGAATGTGCAACGAGATCTGGGTGTCCTCTAAAACCAGTCACTGAAGGTAAGCATGCAGGTGCAGCAGGCGGTAAAGAAGGCAAATGGTATTTTGGCCTTCATAACAAGAGGAATCGAGTACAGGAACAGGGATGTCTTGCTGCAATTGTACAGGGCCTTGATGAGACCACACGTGGAATATTGTGTGCAGTTTTGGTCTCCTTATCTGAGGAAGGATGTTCTTGCTGTAGAGGGAATGCAGCGAAGGTTTACCAGACTGATTCCTGGGATGGCGGGACTGATATATGCAGAGAGATTGAGTCGGTTAGGATTATATTTGCTGGAGATTTCATAGAAATCTATAAAATTCTAACAGGACTAGACAGGGTAGATGCAGGAAGGATGTTCCCAATGGTGGGGGAGTGCAGAACCAGGGGTCACAGTCTGAGGATATGGAGTAGACCATTTAGGACTGAGATGAGGAGAAATTTCTTCACCCAGAAAGTGGTGAGCCTGTGGAATTCACTACCACAGAAAGTAGTAGAGGCCAAAACACCCTCTCAGTACTGACCCTCCGACAGTACAGCACCCTCTCAGTACTGATCCTCTGACAGTGCGCTGCTCTGGAGTGCCACGCTTCCAACAGCATAGCATTTCTTAGTAATGCGCAGAGGTGTGTCAGCCTGAACTTTAAGGCTTGAGGTTCTGTATTGGATGAAGCCATAATCTCATCCAGGAGAGTGAGTCACCATTGAGTCCTGGCCAATATGTACAATAGCAGAATGTGTGCCTGCAGGGGAAAAGAGGAAAAAAATGCGCAAAGCAGTGTCATCAGCTTTCAGCAGTGTGGTTTGGCATCAATATTTGCAGACTCTCGTGCTCCCTGGCCTGCTCATTAACTCTCCCTGAATTGTATGCATGGCATGCAGTAAGTTGAAACCATGTCCCAAAGGAAGTAGGTGTTTATTCTGCTCTCTCTTAAGCTCCCACTTCCGCATATTTTGGCCATTCTGTCATTTCATTTCACATTGAGTTTGGAGTTCTGCCCAGAGTTGTAAAGATTCTTCCTGCATTCCTCCTGCAAGCTTCCTGCGCTATTGCACGGACGGAATCTATGTGGGATTGGTGACTGTGGCTGTGTGTAAGGTCGAGAGAGAACAGGGTAGAAATGGCAACACTGCAAAGTTGTAAATTTCCTTAGCACAAGATGCTTAACCAACCCGTGCTGTACCTATCCTGGGAGTTTTCTTTATTCATTCATAGGATGTGGGCTTCGCTGGCTGGGCCAGCATTTATTGTCCATCCCTAGTTACCCTTGAGAAGGTGGTGGTGAGCTGCCTTCTTGAACCGCTGCAGTCCATGTGGTGTAGGTACACCCACAGTTCTGTTAGGAAGGAGTTGCAGGATTTTGACCCAGTGACAGTGAAGGAACGGCGATATATTTCCAAGTCCGGATGGTGAGTGACTTGGAGGGGAACTTCCAGATGGTGGTGTTCCCATTTATCTGCTGCCCTTGTCCTTCTAGATGGTAGTGGTCATGGGTTTGGAAGGTGCCAGGAGCCTTGGTGAATTCCTGCAGTTGTAGATGGGACACACTGCTGCCACTGTGTGTCAGTGGTGGAGGGAGTGAATGTTTGTGGATGTGGTGCCAATTAAGCAGGCTGCTTTGTCCTGGATGGTGTCAAGCTTCTTGAGTGTTGTGGGAGCTGCACTCATCCAGGCAAGTAGGAAGTATTTCATCGCAGCCCTTACTTGTGCCTGGTAGATGGTGGGCAGGCTTTGGGGAGTTAGGAGTTGAGTTACTCGTCGCAGGATTCCTGGCTTCTGACCGTCGCCCTGTTAGCGAAGCCCACATCCCATGAATGAATAAAAAAAACCTGCTCTTGTAGCCACAGTATTTATATCGCTAGTCCAGTTCAGTTTCGGGTCAATGGTAAACCCCATGATGTTGATAGTGGGGGATTCAGTGATGGTAATGCCATTGAATGTCAAGGGGCGATGGTTGGATTCTCTCTTGTTGGAGATGGTCTTTGTCTGGCACTTGTGTGGTGTGAATGTTACTTGCCACTTGTCAGCCCAAGCCTGGATATTGTTCAGGCCTTGCTGCATTTGGACATGGACTGTTGATGGGGACAGTGTAGATGGAGCTCTCCTCTGTATCTAACCCCGTGCTGCACCTGTCCTGGGAGTGTTTAATGGGGACAGAGGTAGACTTAGGAAGAGTAAGAGGAGTAATACCGTGGTGGCTTTTTACTTGACTAGTAATTCAGAGGATTTGAGTTCAAATCCCTCCGAGGGAAGTTTGAGGATTTGAATTCAGTTTCAAAACATAAAATCTGGAAACATAAATCTGGAGTCAGCAAAAGTGACCATGAAGCTGTCAGATTGTCCTTTAGGAAAGGAAATCTGTTACCTGCTCCGAGCCTGTGTGTGAATCCACTCCCTCACCAACCTAGCACCCCCTGAAATGCTGTCCGAAATTACCACTCTGTGTTACTGAACTGATGACCAGTGGTTCAACAAGAAGTTTCCCCACCACCTTTTCATGGCAACGATGGATGGGCAATAAATACAGGCCTTGCTAATGATGCTGTCGTCCCCTCAACGATTAAAAAAAAAAATCCTGTCCCTGTCATCTATTGCCCAACTGCTGGAAATTTGCCATCCCAAAACCTTGCACACAGTTTTTAAAACTTCTAATAGGTCATTCTGAATCTTGTCTGTTCATGTTTCCTCCCAACTCTGAGCTCTCATTCTTGAACTGACTTTCTGGATTTGTCACTGTCCCCACTGCCATTACTTCCTTTCCTGTGTTGGAAATCATACAGAATCATGCAGAGCTGGCCTTACCCTAGTGCTCTGAGGAGGGGCAGTGTTCCCAAGAGGAGAGAGAAAAATGTGGTTTATTCTATTCTGTATAATGGGGGGAGGGGTGGTATTGACAGGAATTTCACATTCTAACCAGAGTGAAATCCGGACAGATGATGTCTTTCTAAAATTATACTGTTTACCCCAGGAGGGAGCCTCTGCCTTGCTTCCTGCTGACTCTCTGTCGATTGTGTTAGAGCCACAATCTTCTCCATTTAAAGATGTTTGGAGTGCTTTATGTGAAGGCCTTTGCTTGGGTGCTATAGGCCATTGGGTGACAAGAAATGCAGACACACAGTGGCAGATCTCTGTTCCACAGGAATGTAATCTATCCTATAAAATACGTAGCCTCCCCGTCCCTTCTCCCCTCCTGCCGCTGCTGCATTCCCTCGCCCCCATTAACACCCCCCTCTCCTATCCACAGCCCCCTCCCCCGCTAAAAATAACACGGCCTTCTGCGTTTCATTAAACTTGAGAGACTGAGCGAGGTGCCAAGGCACACAGCACCCCCTGCCCCTGGGTTAAGAAGCTGGATGAGACAGTACTGACTGAGCGACCTGGAGCAGAAGTGGGCAACCACGGCCCCAGAGTGGAGCTGAGCAACCTCGGCCAGAGTAGTGCTCCCTAGGTGCTGCATTGTTCTGAAAGTGTGTCGCACTGTCAGAAGGGCAGTACTGAATTAGTGCAACAATATCGTAGTTTCATTATTGAGGGGGCGTTGCCCTGTTGGAGGCTCAGTACTGAGGGAGTGCTGCACTGTCACAGTCAGTACTGAGGGTGTGCTATACTGTCAGAGGGGCAGTACTGAGGGAGCACTGCACTGTCGGAGAGTCAGTACTAAATGAGAGTTGCACTGTCAGACAGTCAGTACTGAGAGAGTGCTGCACAGTTGGAGAGTTGGTACCGAGGGAAATGCAGTACTGCGGGAACGCTGCACTGTTGGAGATGAAGAACTGAGGGAGCACTGCACTGTTGGAGGGTCTGTATTGAGGGAATGCTGCAGTGTTGGAGAGTCAGTTCTGAAGGAGCGCTGCACTGTCAGAGGATCAGTACTGAGGGAGCACTGTACTGTCGGAGGGTCAGTTCTGAAGGAGCGCTGCTCTGTCGGAGGGTCAGTGCTGCACTGTTGGAGAGTCAGTTCTGAAGGAGCGCTGCATTGTCAGAGGATCAGTACTGAGGGAGCACTCTACTGTCGGAGGGTCAGTTCTGAAGGAGCGCCGGTCTGTCGGAGAGTCAGTGCTGAGGGAGTGCTACACTGTTGGAGGTGCTATCTTTTGCATGTTTCTTCTTTCTGGTGGATGTAAAAGATCATGTCGCATTATTTGAAGAAGATCCAGCATGTTTACTCCGGTTTCCTGGTGCCAATATTTATCTCTCAGACAGCATCATCCAAAATAGATTCTAGTCATTGCTCTTATTTAGAGATTTCCTGTTTTATTACTGACAATAAGTGTATTAAGCAGCTGTATTAATGCACTTCTCCCAGTCTGTTTGGGGAGGAATCCTTATTTATTGCAGATCTAGGCTTTTATGTATCAAAAAGTAGAAAATGACAGGCTCGGTTTCTAGCCAGCTGTATAGTGTGATCAGCCAACAACAGGAACCAATCCCTCAGCTGCTCACTACCCTCAAACTGCTATCAATAATGTTTGAAATGGTCACAGGGTTGGTAAGAAAGAGGAGAGACTTGGCTATTGAAAGCATTAAATGAGAGTGAGGTCTCACAGCTGCCAGTGTCGGGTGTGTGCTGGGGAGAACGAGAGAACCAGTTTGATGGAGCAGCTGCCCAGAGAAGGAGGCCACACAGGTGGGAGAGAGAATGGTGGGGTAGGGGGAAAGTCAGTGACTGGATCAGTCCTTTGTCACTGCCTCCTGGCCAGGCTTCTGAATCCAGAGCTCCTGTTGATGCTCATCCTCTGGCAGTGCAACCGTGCGCTGACTTGAGTTGGTCCAATTCGAGTGGAACGCCTGATGTGGTAGCTGTGGCTAAGGAAGATGCATTCTGCAAGGCGTTGATGCAGTCGCTGACTAAAGTCACCAAGAAGCTGCCCAAGAAGCAGAAGAAATCTTGTAAGCAGAGCTATTCTGCTTACCTGTACAGGGGGCTGACCCAGGTCCACCCTTCCATCAGGACCTCATCCAAGGCCAGGCGTGTTAGGAATTCTTTTGTGTTGATATTTTCGTGCGTGTCGCCTCCGATGCTTTGCACCATATTCACTACAACAAACTCCACACCATCTCAGCCAGGGAGATCCAGAGCGCCGTCTGGCTCATGCTGCCAGGGGAACTGGCCAAACATGCTGCCTCCGAAGGCACCAGAGTGGTCACCAAATACACCAACTCCATTTAGGTCAATCATTCTAAAGGTTATAATCTTCAGTGAGCCTTAGCTCTGTGTTGTTACTGACCTTGCACCTTTTCAATGAGTAGCAGGCTGTAATCTAATTCAACCAATTGGGTCATAGTTTATAATCACTGCCCAAATATTCTTTCTTCAAATTAGTGGATTACGATATCTGTGCTTGATTCTGATTTTAATTGATCCTTGTGCATGAGTATAAATGTCGAGAATACCTCACCCTTGCTGTCAGCTCCAAGTCACTGTCTTTCTTTGATTTCATTATTATCTGTCTGCTTGTAGCCAGATCTTCCCCTGCAATGGCTTCCCTTCCCACCACTGCACTGTGACTGCTGGACTCATGTGCTAGAACACCTAGTACTTCAGAATTATGCGGCCGTTCTCCATTTAAGTAATACTCTGCTTTTTTGTTCTTTCTGTCAAAGTGAGCAACTTCACATTTTCCCTCATTAAACTCCATTTGCACACTCATTCAACCTATCTCTATCCATCTGCAACCTTCTCATGTCCTCTTCACGACATACTTTCCTACCTATCTTTGCGTCAACTGCAAGTTTAGCTACCATGTCTTCACTCCCCTCATCTAAGTCATTGATGTAAATCCTAAAAAGTTGAGGCCCCAGTGCAGACCCCTGTGGGACTCCACTTGTCACATCCTGCCAATCAGAAAAAGACCCTTTATGCATACTCTCTGCCAGCCAGCCAATCTTCTACTAACACTAATATGTTAACCCCCCCACCCCTGGGCCCCGATTAAGTCTAGAGGTGATTAAGGCCTGGAAGATGTTTCAGCAGCAGATGAGCTGAGGTAGGGATGGAGTTGGGTGATGCTACAGAGACATAAATAGGTGGTTTCTAAGATGTTATGCGGTCGGAAGCTCATCTCAGGGTCATATGCTTGAGAACAGACTGGTTTAGCCTCAGGCAGTTGACAAAAGAGGCATGGAGTAGGCAACCAGGGAACACAGTTTGCAATGGGAACAGAAAACAATGGCTTCAGTCTTCCCAATATTTAATTGGAGGAAGTTTCTGCTCATCCAGTACTGGATGTGGGACAAGCCAGCTGATAATTTATCAGCAACGCAGGATTTAAGGAGGTGGTGGTGAGGTAGAGCTGGGTGGTGTCAGTGTGTGTATGAAAACTGATGCTGTTTTCAGATGATGTTGACATGGGGAAGCATGTCGATGGGAAATAGGAGGGGGTCAAGAATAGATCCTTGAGGGATACCAGAGGTAACGGTGTGGGAGCAGAAAGAGAACCCATTGGAAATGATTCTCTGGCTATGATTAGATAGATTAGTGATGGTCATGCAGCACACCAGTTAGTGGGCAGGTATCTATGTGGTATTCGTGGTCTTCATCCTTCACCTCTCCGCTCACCCTTACTGACTGCTTTGCACTAACCTTGTCCTACAGCCTGGAGCTGGCTTCCACGCCTCATCAGTGAACTAGGTGTGAGATAGTAAATAGCCTGTTCATTCACACGACCCATGGCAGGACCTCACGACGCTGAGTAGACATCACCCTCGAATTGAGGGACAGCCGATGAGGAACTTGGCCGCAATGAGTGTGTGGGAACAGTGGTGAGATTTGTCATCTATATGATTGAAAAGAAACATCGCAAACACTCAATGAATGCAAATTAAGAATAAAAGAAGTTGCATTTTTATAGGTGCCTTTCACAAGCTCAGGAACAGTGATAAACGATATGTACTCAGCAAACTCCCACAAACAGCAATTAAATAAATGATCAAGGATCTGGTTTAGGTGTCAGGTGAGGCATAAATATTGGCCATTGATATCACAGGAAACCTTCCTGCTTTTCTTCCCAATTGTACCCCTTTCTGTCCACCTGGGAAGACAGGCAGGACCTTGGTTAAATGTCTTTTCCAAAAGGTGGTACCTCTGACAGTGCAGCTCTGCCTCAGTTCTGCACTGGGACTGCTGGCCTAGAATTTGGTGTCAAGTCTCTGGTGTGGGACTTGAACATACCACCTTCTGCCTCAAAGACAAAAGTGCTGAGTACTCACCAAGCCATGGATTAATTCATCAAATAACCTGCATAATTGTTGGATCAAGGTTTAGAAAATAGAAAGGAAGAGTGTCATGAACACTTTAATCACAGAAAATGGTTCATCTTCAAGGACTGAACATTCTGGAAGAATCTGTGTTATAAAGGACACTGTTTCTTAAAGGGTCGATGCAAGAATGCTGATTGCTTTTCTTGGAAGAGACATCCATTTACAGGAAAAGGTAATTAAGCAGTTGCAAAGAAGCTGGAAACGTCTTGATCCTGGTGAACTATGGCTCTGGAAAAAAACATGCCTGGAAAATCTGTGTCGAAAGTGGGTTTTGGATTTGTTTTGAGAAGAGAAGGAACAACTGCTTGTGAGGAAGACAGCAGCCTTTTTGCAGTCCAGAGCCAAAAGTGGATATAGACTATTCCTAAGTTGCTCTACGTATTGGGATTGAGTACCCTCAAGTCTGCTTGAAAAGAACTGCAAGGGTCATCGATTGTTTTGCGGATCAGCATTGAGATACTAACTGTATAACCAGGATGCCATTTCAAGAGCTCCTCCATCTATTCTTTACCCTTTGAAGCGTTGACTTTTAATCTTTGGCAGAACTCCTCTATTTTTATTTTTTTTTTGTGTGTGACTAAGGGTGTTCAAAAGAGTAATTAGTATACCTTCATATTTCATACTGTATGTTACTAAGCTTTGTCTTTCTATTTGACAAGACTGTTTTTGTAATAAACTAATAATTTTGTTGTTTGTCGAAGAAACCTGATCATTAAGTGGTCGTTCTGAGATTAATAGGGAAATCACATATGTGGCCATATAACTAGCTGGAAACATCATTTAAATATATGTTGTGACCTGTGGAGTAGTGGGACTAGAGACAGACAGTGCACTCCTCCCATCCTGATTGTGACAAGATTTGTCTTCATGTGGTATCTGATCCTGTTAGAACTTAAGGAGGCCAAGTGGTCCATTGTGCCAGTGCTGACTCTTTTAATCGAGCTATCCAATTAATCCCACTCGTCTGCTTTTCCCCATGGCTCTTGAAAATTCTCCTTTAATGCAATCTCTAGCAGTAACCTTGAACATCAGCCTGTGTGTCTGTCTCTGCCTTTATATTGGTCTCTGTCCCTGTGTGTTTCTCTTGGTGTCTTGTATGATCCTGTGTTATGATCCTGGGCCAGACCCCTAAGTTAATAATATTCGGTTAGGGACCAGTACGTATTGTTTAAAGTAGACAAAGTTTGAGATTCTAGACACTTGCCCAGTGAAGAAAGCCATAAGATTCCATGGGGTTTTGAACAAACAAAAATAAACTTTACTGTACAAGGCCAGAAAGATAAAACAATTTACAATATCTATCTTATACTGTAATATTCAGGGTTAATATGAGATGCATATGAATTAATATGCAAACTGGTTGCACACACCATACTACACAATAAATGCCAGATGAGACCAAAACAGATTCCACGGATTTCTCAACAGCCCACCCAGACATCAGTAACATTGTGAATCAACCAATCTCGCTAAAACTCCATCTCTTTCACGAGGCTTTCCAACCTTCACCTTGAAGATCTGGCCTTGGAATTTTCTCCAAAAGTTGCTCTAACTCAGACGGCTTCAATGACGGCCCACTTCGCCGGGTTTCAGTCTTGCCACTCAACATTCCGCTTCCCTGGATTCCCAAGTCTACACTCAAACACCAAATTATAGGCACAACTTCACACCTTTGTTTGCGCCAAGAACACCACCGCTCCAAAGGGAACCTTTGCCCCAACAGCCCGCAGCATGGAGTCACTAACCTTCGGCTTGGATCTTGGATCTTCAGTGCTTCTCCCGAGGTCCCTTTAGATTACCAGAGCTTCTCCCAAGCCCACTTCACTTAAAGTCTGCACCCACAGCTCTTTCTCGAACTGGAGCCTCTTTCTCCGCTCCTCTCTTTTTCCTTAACTTAACTGGGACCTGATTCTGTTGTTTGTCTCAGTTCCTTACCTGGGACTTCCTTTTTGGGATCTCTCCCTGACCCCTCTCCTCTTTTTGGGGTTTCTCCCTTTCCCCTGCTTGAGAGACTTGTCGGCAATGGTGGTCCGCACTGTTTGGCGGGGGGAGGCGGTAGCATAGTGGTATTGTTATTAGACGAGTATTCTAGAGGCCCAGGGTAATGCTCTGGGGACTCAGGTTTGAACCCCACCATGGCAGATGGTGAAATTTGAATTCAATAAACATTATAAGTCTGAAGATAACCAGGAAACCGTTGCCGATTGTTGCAAAAACCCATCTGGTTCACTGATGCCCTTCAGGGAAGGAAATCTGCCGTCCTTACTTCATCTGCCCTACTTGTGACTCCAGACCCACAGCAATGTGGTTGACTCTTAAATGCCCTCTGAAAAGGGCAATTAGTGATGGGCAACACATGCTGGCCTAGCCAGTGACGCCCACATTCCGTGAATGAATAATAAAAAAAAAACATTCTTGCGCAGGCGCACTGAGCCCACAGAACGTGAAAATGATTGGGCATCTTCAGTCTGCTCCTGACCTGTGCGCACACAGAAAGTCAGGGATCTGCCAGGAGTTGAAGTTCCCAACCTCTGAGCCCAACAAGGTAAGTATAGTTTCCATAACAGTCTACATGTGCAAACCTGTTCCATTCTTGTCACCAGCTCAACAGCTTATCTTTCTAAAGGGTTAGGAAGGAAATTCCAGAGCTGTTGATATATGATACTGTCACATTGCTGTGCAGAGCCTGACAGATAGTGTATGAAGTCAGTCTCATTTCCAAAACTAGAGCTGTGGAAGTTGAGTGATAATCTGAGTTTGTGGCCTATCCAGCAGGTGATCTGTACCCAGTGCAGTCTGATAAATAGTCATCAGCAAGATGTTTCACCAGTAAAAGCAAACTTCAGAATCCCATGTAGGCACAAACTTAGAACTTCTGACCTGACCCCAACCCCCTAATCTGACCATTGGCCCATTCAATTGAGCTGAACTTCCCGACTTTGTAATTCGCTCGACCTCAAAGACTGTCTGCCTCCACCTCTGTGATATATTGCCTGTCTCTGCTTTCCTCTCAGCCCTTCCACCCAGCGGCCCACCCGAGCCCCGGCCCTCCCTCCATCCCCATCGCTCACCCTGCCACTCACCTTCCAGAGCCCCAGCCCTCCCTTCCCCTTGCCAATCACACCGGAGTCCCTGGACCTCCCACCCTCCAGAGCCCCCAGTCCTCCTTGCCTCAAACATATGAAATAGGAGCAGAATTAGGCCAATTGCCCCCTTAAGCCTGTTACGTCAATAAGATCATGACTGATGTGTTTGTGTTTTGAGTTTCACATTCCCATCTACCCTCCCGATAACCTTAGATTCTTCTTAAACAAGGGACTCAATCTCCTTCTGCCTTAAAAATATTCAATGACCCCGCCTCCACCACCTTCTGAGGCAGAGAGATCCAAAGTCACACAGCCCTCTGAGAGAAAACAATTCTCCTCATCTCTGTCCTAAAAGGGTGACCCCTAATTTTAAACCAGTGCCCCCTAGTTCTGGACTCACCCACAAGAGGAAACATCCTTTCCACACCCACCTGGTCAAGGCCGTTCAGGATCTTGTAAACTTCAATCAAATCACCCCTCACTCTTCTAGACTCCAGTGGAAACAAGCCCCGTCTGTCTAACCTTTCCTCATAAGACAACCCACTCATTCCAGGTATCAATCTAGTAAACCTCCTCTGAACTGTCTCCAATGTATTTACATCCTTCCTTAAATAAGGAGATCAAAACAACGCATAGTTTTTGAGGTGCAGTCTCACCATTGTCATGTATTACTGAAGCATAACATCTTACTGGTATGCTGAATTCCTCTCATGATAAAGGATACCATTCCATTAGCCTTCTAAATTATTTGCTGCACCTGCATACTAAATTTTTGTGAATCATGTGCTAGAACACCCAGCTCCCTCTGCACTTCAGAATTCTGCAGGCGTTTTAAATGTAAATAATACTCTTTTAATTCTGCCTGCCAAAGTGAACAGCTTCACATTTCCCCACATTATTTATTCCACCTGCCAGATTTTTGCCCACTCACACAACCTATCTATATCTGTCTGCAACCCCCTCATGTCCTCTTCACAACCCACTTTCCTACCTACCTTTGTGTCTTCTGCAGAGTTAGCTACCATGCCTTCACTCCCCTCATCTAAGTATTTACAAAGTAATTAGTAAAAAGCTGAGGCCCCAGCACACACCTCTGCCAGGCCCACTTGTCACATCCTGCCAATCTGAAGAAGACCCATTTATTTGCACTTCCTGCCAGCCAGCCAATCTTCTGTCCATGCTAATATGTTATCCCCTACACCATGAGCTTTTAGTTTCCATAATAATCTTTGATCTTTTTCTGATCTCGCCCCTTCAGACATAAACCTTGCTGGGGTGCCCGGTTTTCTTGGGCAGCAGCACAACCTGGATGTTGGGCGGGACCCCGCGCTGGGCTATGGTGACCCCTCCCAGCAGCTCGTTGAGCTCCTCGTCACTGCGGATGGCGAGTTGCAGGTGGTGGGGGCTGATGCAGATCGTCTTGTTGTTGCCGGACCGCGTTGCCGGCCAGCTTGAGGATCTCGGCCGTCAAGTACTCAAGGAAGCCAGCCAGGTAGATGGGAGCTGCGGCTCCAACGCGCTCGGCATAGTGACCCTCGTGCAGCAGTCGGTGGATACAGCCGACGGGGAACTGGAGACCGGCTCTGGAGAAGCGAGTCTTGGCCTTGCCGCGCCCTTTCCCTCCAATTTTACCGTGGCCGGACATCATCTTGTTGCCCTTGCTGAAAAGCTTCACCAATCTTGTGGCACCTTATCAAATGCCTTCTGGAAATCCAAGTACAGCACATCTACAGGCTTCCCTTTATCTTCAGTGCATGTTGGCTGCTGTAAGAAACTACCTTGAAAGGCTGCCAATGTGATTTTTCCAATTTATATGTATCATCCATGATTATTGCCGGCTCTTTTATCACAAGCACCCAATATTTCTTTTTTTACACTTTGTCTGACATTGTGGTTACTGTTGCGGGGTGTTGTAGACCACTCCCACAAGTGACTTCTTTCCCCTGCTATTTCTCATCTCCACTCAAACCGATTTTATATCCTGGTCTCCTGAACCAAGGTCATCTCTAACAATAGCAGCAGTGCCATCCTTGATTAATAGTGCTACCCTTCCACCTTTAGAGAATTTCACAGGTTCATCATCCTCTGAGTGAAGAAGTTTTTCCTCATCTCAGTCCTAAATGGTCTACCCCGTATCCTAAGACTGTGATCCCTTGTTCTAGACCCCCCCCCCCCCCCCCCCCCCCCCCCCCCCCTCCCTCAGCTAGAGGAAATATCCAGTCTGTCCATCTCTGTCATGAAATGAGATTCACTTGGAGCTCCTACATTGTAATTTTTGGGACTGTGGAATCCTTTATTTTTAGTTGCTGGGAGTTATATATTCTGGTGAGACTGAGTAAGATGCAACAGTCAGGAATTCATTGGCTGCTGGGTTTCGCAGCTCAGAGCACATTATCCAGGCTCAGTTACTGCCTCTGAATTCATGTTCAGCATGTGCTCTTGGCACCTTGTCTGCTCTCTGCTGCATCCCAGGACTGTCACTCAGCAGGGAGTGAGAGACAATCATTGGGTGGACCTGACAGGATCCTGCTGATCACATTCTCCAGGATAACTTCCAGGTAAACAGGTTTAGGGAGCCATTTAACTGAAAGTAGGAGCACTGAATATACAATACAGCTCTTTCAGCTAATTGAGAAAAGGCAGCTTTCTGTTTCAGGTGGAGGCCATTTCATCAAGTGAGTTGAGAGGTTCTGCCTGAGATCTGACCCTATCCTTGTTCCTCTTTCAGAGTCTGCCTGAACTGCCGTGTGTGACCTCAGCTTGCAGTTAGTTTCCTTGTCATTTTGTGTAGTCACTGTTTTATCGAAGGAGCCTGTGGTAAAGGCAGAACAACAGTCAGAGATTATAAATGTGGCATGAATGAGGCTGAGTCACCCTAGTTTACTGATGGCTCGTACAAAAACCTTCTGAAGATGTGATCACAGGCAGACCGTTTTTCAACCTGACAAACCTCCATCACGGTATCTTACACTCTCATCCCCCCTCACTGTATCACACACCCAAACCTCCATCACCGTATCGCACGCCTAACTCCCCATCACTGTATCACAAACCCAAACCCCCATCACCATACCACACACCCAAACCCCCATCACCGTATCACACACCCAAACCCCCATCACCATATCACACACCAAAACCCCCATCACCGTATCACACACCCAAACCCCCATCACCATATCACACACCAAAACCCCCATCACCGTATCACACACCCAAACCCCCATCACCATATCACACACCAAAACCCCCATCACCGTATCACACACCCAAACCCCCATCCCCATATCACACACCCAAACCCCCATCACCGTATCACACACCCAAACCCCCATCACCACATCACACACCCAAACCTCCATCACCATATCACACTTCCAAACCCCCATCACCACATCACACACCCAAACCCCCATCACTGTATCACACACCCAAACCCCCATCACCATATCACACACCCAAACCCCCATCACCGTATCACACACCCAAACCCCCATCACCACATCACACACCCAAACCCCCATCACCATATCACACACCAAAACCTCCATCACCGTATCACACACCCAAACCCCCATCACCGTATCACACACCAAAACTTCCATCACCATATCCCACACCTAACTCCCCACCACTGTATCACAAACCCAAACCCCCATCACCATACCACACACCTAACTCCCCATCACCACATCACACACCCAGACCCCCATCACCATACCACACACCTAACTCCCCATCACCGTATCACACACACCCAAACCCCCATCCCCGTATCACACACCCAAACCCCCATCCCCGTATCACACACCCAAACCCCCATCACCACATCACACACCCAAACCCCCATCACCGTATCACACACACAAACCCCCATCACCGTATCACACACCCAAACCCCCATCACCGTATCACACACTCAAACCCCCATCACCGTATCACACACCCAAACCCCCATCATCATACCACACACCTAACTCCCCATCACCATATCACACACACCCAAACACCCATCACCATAACACACACCCAAACACCCATCCCTGTATCACACACCCAAACCCCCATCACCACATCACACACCCAAACCCCTATCATTACATCACACACCCAAACCCCTATCATTACATCACACACCCAAACCCCCATCACCGTATCACACACCCAAACCCCCATCACCATATTCCTCACCCAAACCCCATCACCATATCACACACCCAAACCCCCATCACCATAACACACACCCAAACCCCCATCCCCATATCACACACCCAAACCCCCATCACCGTATCACACACCCAAACCCCCATCACCGTATCACACACCCAAACCCCCATCATCATACCACGCACCCAAACCCCCATCACCACATCACACACCCAAACCCCCATCACCATATCACACTCCCAAACCCCCATCCCCATATCGCACTCCCAAACCCCCATCACCGTATCACACACCAAACCCTCCATCACCATATCCCACACCTAACTCCCCATCACTGTATCACAAACCCAAACCCCCATCACCATACCACACACCTAACTCCCCATCACATCACACACCCAGACCCCCATCACCATACCACACACCTAACTCCCCATCACCATATCACACACACCCAAACCCCCATCCCCGTATCACACACCCAAACCCCCATCACCACATCAGACACCCAAACCCCCATCACCGTATCACACACGCAAACCCCCATCACCGTATCACACACCCAAACCCCCATCACCGTATCACACACCCAAACCCCCATCACCGTATCACACACCCAAATCCCCATCACCGTATCACACACCCAAATCCCCATCACCGTATCACACACCCAAACCCCCATCACCACATCACACACCCAAACCCCCATCACCACATCACACACCCAAACCCCCATCACCATATCACACACCAAAACCTCCATTACCGTATCTCACACCCAAACCCCCATCACCGTATCACACGCCCCAAACCCCCATCACCACATCACACACCCAAATCCCCATCACCACATCACACACCAAAACCCCCATCACCGTATCACACACCCAAACCCCCATCACCATATCACACACCAAAACCCCCATCACCGTATCACACACCCAAACCCCCATCACCATATCACACACCAAAACCCCCATCACCGTATCACACACCCAAACCCCCATCCCCATATCACACACCCAAACCCCCATCACCGTATCACACACCCAAACCCCCATCACCACATCACACACCCAAACCTCCATCACCATATCACACTTCCAAACCCCCATCACCACATCACACACCCAAACCCCCATCACTGTATCACACACCCAAACCCCCATCACTATATCACACACCCAAACCCCCATCACCGTATCACACACCCAAACCCCCATCACCACATCACACACCCAAACCCCCATCACCATATCACACACCAAAACCTCCATCACCATATCCCACACCTAACTCCCCACCACTGTATCACAAACCCAAACCCCCATCACCATACCACACACCTAACTCCCCATCACCACATCACACACCCAGACCCCCATCACCATACCACACACCTAACTCCCCATCACCGTATCACACACACCCAAACCCCCATCCCCGTATCACACACCCAAACCCCCATCCCCGTATCACACACCCAAACCCCCATCACCACATCACACACCCAAACCCCCATCACCGTATCACACACCCAAACCCCCATCACCATATTCCTCACCCAAACCCCCATCACCATATCACACACCCAAACCCCCATCACCATAACACACACCCAAACCCCCATCACCACATCACACACCCAAACCCCCATCACCATATCACACACCAAAACCTCCATTACCGTATCACACACCCAAACCCCCATCACCGTATCACACGCCCAAACCCCCATCACCACATCACACACCCAAATCCCCATCACCATATCACACTCCCAAACCCTATCCCCATATCGCACTCCCAAACCCCCATCACCGTATCACACACCAAAACCTCCATCACCATATCCCACACCTAACTCCCCACCACTGTATCACAAACCCAAACCCCCATCACCATACCACACACCTAACTCCCCATCACCACATCACACACCCAGACCCCCATCACCATACCACACACCTAACTCCCCATCACCGTATCACACACACCTAACTCCCCATCACCGTATCACACACACTCAAACCCCCATCCCCGTATCACACACCCAAACCCCCATCACCGTATCACACACCCAAACCCCCATCACCACATCACACACCCAAATCCCCATCACCATATCACACTCCCAAACCCCATCCCCATATCGCACTCCCAAACCCCCATCACCGTATCACACACCAAAACCTCCATCACCATATCCCACACCTAACTCCCCACCACTGTATCACACCCAAACCCCCATCATCATACCACACACCTAACTCCCCATCACCACATCACACACCCAAACACCCATCACCATAACACACACCCAAACACCCATCCCTGTATCACACACCCAAACCCCCATCACCGTATCACACACCCAAACCCCCATCACCATATTCCTCACCCAAACCCCCATCACCGTATCACACACCCAAACCCCCATCACCACATCACACACCCAAACCCCCATCACCACATCACACACCCAAACACCCATCCCTGTATCACACACCCAAACCCCCATCACCGTATCACACACCCAAACCCCCATCACCATATTCCTCACCCAAACCCCCATCACCGTATCACACACCCAAACCCCCATCATCATATTCCTCACCCAAACCCCCATCACCGTATCACACACCCAAACCCCCATCACCACATCACACACCCAAACCCCCATCACCACATCACACACCCAAACCCCCATCACCACATCACACACCCAAACCCCCATCACCACATCACGCACCCAAACCCCCATCACCGTATCACACTCCCAAACCCCCATCACCACATCACACACCCAAACCCCCATCACCATACCACACACCCAAACCCCCCATCACATCACACACCCAAACCCCCATCACCGTATCACACTCCGAAACCCCCATCACCGTATCACACACCCAAACCCCCATCACCATATTCCTCACCCAAACCCCCATCACCGTATCACACTCCCAAACCCCCATCACCGTATCACACACCCAAACCCCCATCACCATATTCCTCACCCAAACCCCCATCACCGTATCACACTCCCAAACCCCCATCACCACATCACACACCCAAACCCCCATCACCGTATCACACTCCCAAACCCCCATCACCACATCACACACCCAAACCCCCATCACCACATCACACACCCAAACCCCCATCACCGTATCACACTCCCAAACCCCCATCACCGTATCACACACCCAAACCGCCATCACCACATCACACACCCAAACCCCCATCACCACATCACACACCCAAACCCCCATCACCACATCACACACCCAAACCCCCATCGCTGTACTGTGCACCCTGTTCCCTTTAAACGTACCCTATATGTCTCTCGCTCATGACGCCCAACCCCCAACCCACGTGCCCACCCTGCACCCCCAACCGACATGTGCCCACCCTGCACCCCCAACCCACATGTGCCCACCCTGCACCCCCAACCCACGTGCCCACCCTGCACCCCCAACCGACATGTGCCCCGCCTGCACCCCCAACCCACATGTGCCCAGCCTGCACCCCCAACCCACATGTGCCCACCCTGCACCCCCAACCCACATGTGCCCCGCCTGCACCCCCAACCCACATGTGCCCAGCCTGCACCCCCAACCCACATGTGCCCACCCTGCATCCCAACCCACATGTGCCCAGCCTGCACCCCCAACCCACATGTGCCCAGCCTGCACCCCCAACCCACATGTGCCCACCCTGCACCCCCAACCCACTTGTGCCCACCCTGCACCCCCAACCCACTTGTGCCCACCCTGCACCTCCACGTGCCTACTCCACAGATTTGTGTGGGTACCATGATACCCCTCCCCCCAGGTTACATGTGGTGGTCCTGCACCCCCCTTTATGGCCACACGTGGGTGCCCTCAGGCGCATGTGCAGGCCCTGTCCCCCTCCGTTGTTCGCATGCCTGCCGTGCTACTGCCGCTGATACAACAGAGTCAGGAATTCATTGGCTGCTGGGACTTGCAGCTCAGAGCACCTTATCCAGGCCCAGTTACTGCCACTGTATTCATGTTCAGCATGTGCTCTTGGCACCTTGCCTGCTCTCTGCTGCATCCCAGGACTGTCACTCAGCAGGGAGTGAGGGAGCATAGTTGGGTGTCTCCCTCCTTCTTACCCCTCCCACACCTTGCATGTGCCCACCTGGTCCTGACACTCTCCCGTGCAAGTCGACTTGCCAACCAATCAGTAGCACCCTTTTCTTCTGTAGAATGAATTGTTGTGTTTGTTTATATTTGGTATTCTTGCATTTGTCCTTATGTGCGTCAGATGAAAAACTTCGCCAACGTCTTTCTCCCTTTGGCAATATTCAAGTTCTGCACCACCAAACGCTTGTTAATTTTGATGCATTTAAGGGAATCTAGACAAACATTTGAGGGGAAGTTATTAGATGGTTATGAGGATAGATTTAGATGAGGAAAGATGGGAGAAGGCTTGAGTGGAGCATAAAAAAAACAGCATTGATTGGTTGGGCCGAATGGCCTGTTTTGTGTCATAACTTCCATGTAATTGCTCTCTTTCTTCACCTCTCTCTTTCTCACCCTCGCTTGCTTGCGCTTTCTCTCTCTCTCTCGCTGTCTCTCTCCCTTTCTCTCCCTCGCTCGCTTGCGCTCTCTCTCTTTCTCGCTGTCTCTCTCCCTTTCCCTCGCTCGCTTGCTTTCTCTTTATCTCTCTGTCTTTGTCTCTCCTTCTCTCTTTCTCACCCTCTCACTTGCTCTGAGATATATCTGTGGAGAAATGAGAGAGATTTCCTTCTTTGGCAGTATCCCTGGAGAGGGATTGCTGTGAAATTCCTTTTCCTAAGTTGGTAGCAGAGTTAATGGACCTGCCCACATATGTGGATTTTAGGAAGAGGATATTTTGCAGAGCTCTGAGAGTGCTGGCCAAAGACCTGTTGGTTTTTAAGCATTGCCAACAGCTTAGAATAATCACCCCCTTTCCATGGAATGTTTTCCTAGGAGTAAAGTTGTGATATTACAGCAGTAAGAGAGACGCAGGATAAAAATATTGAGGATGACTAAATGTTTTAAGGATAGAGTGAAGACGATATGAGATAAATATGTTGCAGGTCAGAAACCTCCATAAACATCAGCTCATCGAAAGCTTTGCTGCCCATATCTAAACTCAAACTTCTCACACTGAACAATTTCTCTTTCACTTCCTCTCACTTCCTCCAAATAAAAGGTGTGGCTATGGGTACCCGCATGGGCCCCAGATACGCCTGTCTCTTTATGGGGTATGTGGAATATCCCTTGTTCCAGTCCTACTCCGGCCCCCTTCCACAACTCTTTCTCCGGTACATCGATGATTACTTCGGTGCTGCTTCGTACTCTCGTCGGGACTTGGAAAAATTTATTAATTTTGCTTCCAATCTCCACCCCTCCATCATTTTCACGTGGTCCATCTCTGACACTTCCCTTCCCTTCCTTGACCTCGCTGTCTCAATCTCTGGTGATAGACTATCCACCAATATCCATTACAAGCCTACCGACTCCCACAGCTACCTTGACTACAGCTCCTCACACCCCACTTCCTGTAAGGACTCCATCCCATTCTCTCAGTTCCTTCGCCTCCGTCGCATCTGTTCTGATGATGCTACCTTCAAAAACAGTTCCTCTGACATGTCCTCCTCCTTCCTTAACCGAGGTTTTCCACCCACGGTCGTTGACAGGGCCCTCAACCGTGTCCGGCCCATCTCCCGCGCATCCGCCCTCACGCCTTCTCCTCCCTCCCAGAAACATGATAGGGTCCCCCTTGTCCTCACTTATCACCCCACCAGCCTCCGCATTCAAAGGATCATCCTCCGCCATTTCCGCCAACTCCAGCATGATGCCACCACCAAACACATCTTCCCTTCACCCCCCCCTTATCGGCATTCCGTAGGGATCGCTCCCTCCGGGACACCCTGGTCCACTCCTCCATCACCCCCTACTCCTCAACCCCCTCCTATGGCACCACCCCATGCCCACGCAAAAGATGCAACACCTGCCCCTTCACTTCCTCTCTCCTCACCGTCCAAGGGCCCAAACACTCCTTTCAAGTGAAGCAGCATTTCACTTGCATTTCCCCCAACTTAGTCTACTGCATTCATTGCTCCCAATGCGGTCTCCTCTACATTGGAGAGACCAAACGTAAACTGGGCAACCGCTTTGCAGAACACCTGCGGTCTGTCCGCAAGAAAGACCCAAACCTCCCTGTCGCTTGCCATTTTAACACTCCACCCTGCTCTCTTGCCCACATGTCTGTCCTTGGCTTGCTGCATTGTTCCAGTGAAGCCCAATGCAAACTGGAGGAACAACACCTCATCTTCCGACTAGGCACTTTACAGCCTTCCGGACTGAATATTGAATTCAACAACTTTAGGTCTTGAGCTCCCCCCTCCATCCCCACCCCCTTTCTGTTTCCCCCTTCCTTTTGTTTTTTTCCAATAAATTATATAGATTTTTCTTTTTCCCACCTATTTCCATTATTTTTAAATATTTTAAAATCTTTTATGCTCCCCTAACCCCCACTAGAGCTGTACCTTGAGTGCCCTACCATCCATTCTTAATTAGCACATTCGTTTAGATAATATCACCAACTTTAACACCTATGTGTTCTATTGTTCTATTGTTGGTGATATCTTTTGATGATCTGCTTCTATCACTGCTTGTTTGTCCCTACAACCACACCCCCCCTCCACTTCTCTCTCCCCCCCGCCACCTTAAACCAGCTTATATTTCACCCAAAACAAAAACAGAATTACCTGGAAAAACTCAGCAGGTCTGGCAGCATCGGCGGAGAAGAAAAGAGTTGACGTTTCGAGTCTTCATGACCCTTCGACAGAACTTGATTTCGAGTCCAGGAAAGAGTTGAAATATAAGCTGGTTTATATTTCACCCGTTCCTTGGATTCACCTAGTTCTGTCGAAGGGTCATGAGGACTCGAAACGTCAACTCTTTTCTTCTCTGCCGATGCTGCCAGACCTGCTGAGTTTTTCCAGGTAATTCTGTTTTTGTTTTGGATTTCCAGCATCCACAGTTCTTTGTTTTTATCTCAAACCCAGTCCCGTTCACCTATCACCCCTATGCTTACTGAACTTCATCAACACCTGATCCTTGTTTTCAAATCCCTCTGTGGCATCGTTCCTTCCTATTACTGGAGCCTCTTCTTCCAGCCCTACAACCCTCCCGAGTTATCTGCATTCTTCCAATTCTGGCTTCTTAAGCATCTCTGATTGTAGTCGCTGCCTGGGCCCTCAGCTCTGGAATTCTGTCCCTACATCTCTCTCTCTCTACCTCTGTCTCCTTCCTTTTAACATTCTTTAAAACCTACCTCTTTAGCGAAGCTTTTCAACACTAGATCTAGTATCCCTGGATGTGGCTCAGGATAGTTTAGTTGATAATGCATCTTTGAAATGCCTTTGGATGTTTTACATTAAAGGCACTATATAAATGCAAGTTATTTTGTTGTAAAAATCCAAGACGTCATGTGTCGATCTTGTTTAATGTTATTTCTTTCGGTGTTATATGAGAGTTCATAGGGGCTGTTTTTCACAGTAAATTGCTCTGTCCTATTTAAAGGCGTCCTTTGTGCCTGACTGGGCTCATTCTCAATAGCCAGTGGGAGGCAGGGAGGGTGGCATTGTGAGAGTGGGGGGTTGGGTGTGCCCTGTGCTTGAGTGGAGTGTGAATGATGCAGTGCCAGTGCAGAGTGGGGCAGTTTGTTGGTGTGGAGTGTGCAGTGTTGTAATGCCAGTGCAGGGTGGGACAGTGTGCAGTGTTGTAATGCCAGTGCAGGGTGGGACAGTGTGCAGTGTTGTAATGCCAGTGCAGGATGGGACAGTGTGCTGTGTTGTAATGACAGTGCAGGGTGGGACAGTGTGTTGGAGTGGAGTGTGCAGTGAAGCAGCTCGGGGGAGGGGAGGTGGATGGTGTCGGGGGAGGGGGATGGTGGTGGTTGGGGGGGGGGCGGGGGGGTAGAGGCTGCATGCTGGAGTTTGCCATTGTAGCATGTTGGGACTAGGTTTGATGTGTCTAAAGCCTGTGGGTTTCACCTCTCTGCTGTATTCTCTGCTTCAGCCAGGTCTGGCCCCTGCAGCCTCTCTCTCCCAGCCAGTGCCTCCTGTTTCAGAGAGCCTTGGCTACAGTCGCTGAGGTCTGCAATGCTGGCAAGCTGCCAAACACTGAGTCATATTGCCAACGTGGTATTTCCAGAGAATAGTGCGGTTCAGGCATTCATTGAGCGCCTCCCAGAGCTCAGGGTGAGGTTCTTGTACCAGCTACACGGCACCTCTATCGGGCAAAATCTATCAAATCAACTCAGTGCTCACGCGCACACACTATCTCTCTGTTTCCCTCTGTCTCTCTCTCTCACACTCTCTCTCTGTGTCTCTCCCCTTCCCTCTCGCTGTAATTATGGCTTCTTTTTATTCTCTGTGCATCTCTCTCAAAGCTTCCCTACATGTTCTGTTCTTCTGTGTTTCTTGAGGGGAATGTCTCGTGCCCTTGCTGTAGATTGAGATTGAGCCAGATATCCACCAGGAAGCGTGCTCTGCAGCCTTGTCTCCCTACTCCTGAGGTGTCCTCGCTCAGCTCCCCTCATCCACTCCTTCCAGAGATGCCTTTTTCCCCCTTCCCAAGGAGTACTTACCCTTGTCAACCCTCCCGAAGCACCCTTGCTCTGTTCCCCCTTCCCCCTCGACCTGAGGTGCCTTCACCCCTTGTCTATCCCCTCCCAAGGCACCCTTGTGCTCGCTCCCCCCACCTCCTCATGATGCCCCCACCCCATGCCTTCCAAGGCTCCTTCGCAATTTCTACCTGCACACCCTCCCTCCCCCCTCAGGAGGTGCTCTCATTCTCTGTGGCCATCAATCCCCTTCAATCATTGAGTCAACTTCAGAGAAACCTGTGCTTTACACATCTTCCCCACGTCCACTCTATCCAGGCCTTTCAGTATTCTGTAAGTTTCAATCAGATCCCCCCTCATTCTTCTAAACTCCATTGAGTACAGACCCAGAGTCCTCAAACGTTCCTCATATGTTAAGCCCTTCATTCCTGGGATCATTCTCGTGAATCTCCTCTGGACCCTCTCCAGGGCCAGAACATCCTTCCTGAGATCCGTCTGGAATCCCACACAGGATTTCTCTGATGAAGAGCCATACGGACTCGAAACGTTAACTCTGTCTTTCTCTCCACAGATGCTGTCAGACCTGCTGAGTTCTTCTGGCATTTTTTTTTTTGTTTCTGTATTCACTGGAGTTTAGAAGAATGAGAGGGGATCCGATTGAAACGTATAAAATTCTAACAGGGCGAGACAGACTGGATGCAGGGAGGATGTTTCCCCTGGTTGGGGGGGTCTAGAACCAGGGGCCACAATCTCAGGATATGGGGCAGGCCATTTAGGACTGAGATAAGGATAAGTTTCTTCACTCAGAGGGTGTTCAACCTGTGGAATTCTCTACCTCAGAAGGTTGTGGAGGCCGGGTCACTGAGTATATTCAAGAAAAATATTGATAATTTTTTGAATATTAGGGGCATCAAGGGGAATGGAGAGAAAGCGGGAATATGGTCACCCTGCAGCCATGTCTCCGCAACTATATCATAACTGTTTGTATCTATTTGTGCTGTTAATTCATCCACCTTACTGCGAATGCTCCGCGCATTAAGAGATTAAGATACGATGCCTTTAGACTTACCTTTTTAACCTTGTTAGTCGTCTTAGCTTTATTTTGCACTATGACCCTATTTGTTTTTACTGCCTTTCATTTTTGCTTCTTACTTTTCTGTCCTTTGTTTCTATCCTTGTTTCCTCTGTCTCTCTGCTCAGGTTCCCATCCTCCTCCCATTCCAGTTTAAACCCTCCCCAGCTGCACTAGCAAACACCCACCCCGAGGACATTGGTTCCGGTCTTGCCGAGATACAACCAAAAATAATAATAATATACAACGAGATACAACCAATTCTGTTTGTACTGGTCCCACCTTCCCCAGAACCGGTCCCAATGTCCCAGGACTCTGAATCCCTCCCCACTACACCATTTATTCAACCACGCATTCATCTGATATATCCTGTTAATTCTACTCTCGCTGGCACATGGCACTGGTAGTAATCCTGAGATTACTGTCTCTGAGGTTCTACTTTTTAATTAATGTCCAAACTCCCTATATTCAGCTTGTAGGACCTCATCCTTCTTTTCACCTATGCCGTTGGTACCAATATGTACCACGATCACTGGCTGTTCACCCTCCCCTTCAGAGTGCCCCACAGCCCCTCCAAGACATCCTTGACCTGGCACCAGGGAGGCAACATACCATCCTGGAGTTTCCTTTGTGGCTGCAGAAACGCCTGTATGTTCCCCTTACTATTGAATTCCCTGTCACTATAGCCCTACCATTCTCCTTCCTCCCCTCTCCTGCAGCAGATCCACCCCTGGTGCCATGGACTTGGCTTTCCCCTGAGAAGTCGTCTCCCCCCAACAGTATCCAAAACGGTAAATCTGTTAGACAGGGGACGGCTACAGGGGACTCCTGTACTACCTGCCTTCATCTACTCTGCCTGGTGGTCACCCATCCTCTTTCTGCCTGTAGATTTTTACCTGCAGTGTGACCACCTCACTGAATGAGCTGTCCACGATAATCTCAGCATTGCGGATGTTCCACAGTGAATCCACCTGCAGCTCCAGCTCTGAAATGCAGTTAGCCAGTAGCTGCAACTGGACACACTTTGTGCACACATGGTTGCCAGGGACACTGGAAGTGTCGATGACTTCCCACATAGCACAGGATGGGCATATCACGGGTGCGAGCTCTGCTGCCATGACTTCCCTTTAGATTAAGCTCGTTAATTACTCCCTTTAAAGAATATTAATTACGCTAGGGGCCTTATTCCACACTAAACACTCCCACGACAGTCCAAAGTCCTCACCCTATTTTGTTTAATCTAATGGACTGCAGCAGTTTAATTAGTAAGAGAAGTAGAAGTACTCACCTGACCCTACTTACCAATAAGCTGCCTCCCCTGTGTCATGTCACTTTTTGAATCATGATGTCCTATCGCCTGTTTCAGCCCCGAGTCTCCCCGGAACTCTCGCTCTGTCCTCGCGCCGCTTTCAGCCCCGAGCCCAGCTCCCGCTCTTTTTAAGTCTCCGCTCTAACTCTCAGCTCCTGCTCTTTTTAAATTGCCCTACAGCATGAGATTTGCTTTACTGTACTGGTATATTAATCACTATACCATGCGGTATTCTCCACTCCGCTGGTGTATTAATCAGTCTATCATATGGTATTCTCCACTCCACTGTTGTTGTCTGACTGGGATCATTGCTGTTTTGCAGAGATGACCATGGCTTCAGTCCCCTGCATTGGGCTTGCCGTGAGGGTCGCTCCAATGTTGTTGACATGTTGATAATGCGTGGAGCTCGGATCAATGTGATGAACCGGGGTGATGACACACCACTGCACCTTGCTGCCAGCCATGGGCACCGGGACATTGTTCAGAAGGTAAGGATACGGGCACCTGGGTACAGAAGGTAAGAGCTTTTTCAGAGCTCCCAGGTATCCTCTTATCCTTATACTGTGGAACACTATCATCTTTTAAAATCAAATAAGACTTTTCACCTCTTGTTCACAGACCAACCCCACCCAACCACCTTCTCCTCATATCCCTCAAAGCGACCTACCCACCTGTTCTCCATATCCCTTAATTCCACCTATGAACCTTCTCCTCCTAGCCCTCAATCCCACCTACCCATCTTCTCCCTATATCCCTCAAACCCACCTACTCGCCTTTTCCCATATCCTTCAATCCCACTTTTTGTTTTATTTGTTCATGGGATATGGGCCTTGCTGGCTAGGCCAGCATTTTTTGCCCATCCCTAATTGCCCTTGTTCAGAGGGCATAACGCTCAATCCCACCCATCCACCTTCTCCCATATCCCTCAATCCCACCTACCCACCTTCTCCCTGTATCCCTCAATCCCACCTACCCACCTTCTCTCACATCCCTCAATCCCACCTACCCACCTTCTCCCCATATCCCTCAACCCCACCCATCCACCTTCTCTCCATATCCCTCAGTCCTTTATTAACCAGTGTCAGTTTCCCCAAAAAACTGAAGTTTCCTTTTCCATTTCAGTTAGCTGAAGTTTCCGTTTCGGTTCCAGTTAGGCTGTCTCGTAAAAATTTGCAAGCCTTGAAACCACGGATTCCATCACAGAATGGAATATGTGGTGTGTACTGTACAGGCATATGCGGTCTGGCAGGAACATGTGGTTGGAATAGGTGCGTGCGGTGTTTACGGAACATGTACGGCTTGGTTGGCACAAGTATGTGGAGACCTTCAGTGTGGGTTGTTGCATTTGCCAGCAGAGTTTCAATTCATCCACTCATTAATTGCTCTCCAATCTGTGGCTTTATCTCATGATGTTTCTCATGGGTTGTATGCAAGTAGCAGACTGAGATATAAAAAAATTTGTACATGACAGTAGCTCGACTACCTCTCACCATCCAGGGTTTCTGAGGGCTTGGTGTTGAGAGCAGCACTGGCACTGGCAGGCAAGGTACCTGTTACTGCTGTGAATCTGTCATCAAAGGACAATCTAATTTTCAATAGGGGAACATCTGCCTTCCCTCTCATGACCAGACACATCCTCTGTTCGATTGAAGCTCTTTACATAATTTTTTTTAAAAAAAGCAACAGTTGAAGACAGAGATTCCCCTACTTTTCTCAGTGGTTTTGAGGACTGAGTTTCAATTGCTGCATGCTGATTATGGATTGGTTCTGCTTAGAAAGTCTGGTGTTGCTGTTTATTAGTTCCTGTAAATGGGGCAATGTTACAATCTTGAATTTAGAAAAAAATCTCAGCCTCTGCTGGAGGAAACGTGTCGGTGCAGACTCGATGGGCTGAAGGGCCACTTCACTGTGTGATTCTGTGAAACAGGATTTGTTGAAGGACTTAGTGCAGTCTGATTTGAGACTTCCCTCCCATTCTCACCCCTTAATCCCCTCTATCCCCTCCTTAATTCCCAGTTTCCCCATCTCCTCTTCCCCCACTGCTCCCATCTCCCCCATCCCATCCCCCACTACCCCTTGCCTCCCAAGCCTGTGGTGCAGTGTGTTGCCGGGTGAAACAGGATAGGCTATTTGTGTTCCATCCCTAGCCAGTGCTGAGTTTGCCAATTTCAGCAGTGGGTTAGAGTGGAGGTGTCACAATTGGGCTCTCAAAGTTCCCAAGTTAAAGAGAAGAAAAAGTCAGCCAGAATTCCCTCTGCTGATTGCCATCGGTGAGTCTCGAATTTGTGCTTGTACACATGGGGTGCATGTTTGCGTGCATGTACATTTGTGTGCATGTTTGTATCTGCTGGCCTGTGTCTTGGGTGAAGCAAGGATTGCGTTTGGCTTTTATGCTCTCCCTGGTTGTATGTCCTGTTCATGCCTGTTGCTGAGGCTGATGCAGGGAGATTGCAGGGTATTAGATGGACATGCAGGGGGAGTCGATCACGTTAACAGTTAATGGTACATTACATTTTGCCCTCATGCTATTCAGGATCTGTGAGGAGCCCAGGTGGATCACCCTCTGCATTTCTCTCTGCAGCTTATCCAATGTAAAGCAGACGTCAGCGCGGTGAATGAACATGGGAACACGCCACTGCACTACGCCTGTTTCTGGGGTCATGACGAGGTCGCTGAGGTGAGAGCTTGTATAACGCTGCATTCATGGGCTCTGAAACACCAGAGGTCAGTTATTGCATGGATCAAAAGTCCATTGCATACGAACATGCAAATTAGGAGCATGAGTGGGTCATTCAGCCCCTCAAGCCTGTTCCGCCATCTGATAAGATCATGGTTGATCTGATTGTGGCCTCAACTCTAGTTTCCCGTCTGTCCCCTACATCTTTGACTCCCTTCTCAGTCGAGAATTTATCTAACTCAACCTTAAAAATATTCAATGACCCCGCCTCCACCGCCTTCTGAGGCAGAGAGTTCCAAAGTCACATAACCCTCTGAGAGAAAAAAAATTTCTCCTCTTCTCTTTAAAACATTGGCCCCTAGTTCTGGACTCACCCGCCAGAGGAAACACCTTTTCCACGTCCATCTTGTCAGTACCTATCCGGATCTTTTATACTTCAATCAAATCACCCCTCGTTCTTCTAAACTCCTATGGAAACAAGCCCAGTCTGTCCAACCTTTCCTCATAAGACAACCCACTCATTCCAGGTATCAATCTAGTAAACCTCCTCTGAACTGTGCCCAACACATTTTCATCCTTCCTTAAGTATGGAGGCCAAAACTGCACACACTATTTGAGATGTTGTCTCAGCAATGCCCTGAAGCATAACATCCTTATTTTTATGTTCAATTCCTCTTGTAATCAAGGTTAGCGTTCCATTAGCCTTCTTAATTACTTGCTGTACCTGCATACTAACTTTTTATGACTCGTACTAGAACACCTCGATCCCTCTGCACCTCAGAATTCTGCAGCCGTTCTCTATTTCAGTAATATTCTGCTTTTTTATTTTTCCTGCCAAAGTGAAAAACTTCACATTTTCCAACATTATCTTCCAGGTTTTTGCCCATGCACTCAATCTATCTCTGTCCATCTGCAACCTCCTTATGTCCTCTTCACAACATACTTTCCTACCTATATTTATGTCATCTGCAAACTTAGCTACCATGCCTTCATTCTCCTCATGTAAGTCATTGATCTCAATTATAATAAGTTGAGGTCCCAGTACAGAACCCTGTGGGACTCCACTCGTCACATCCTGCCAATCAGAAAAAGACCCATTTATGCATACTCTCTGCTTCCTGCCAACCAGCCAATCTTCTATCCATGCTAATGTTAGCCCCTACACCATGAGCTTTTATTTTCTGCAATAACCTTTGATGTGGCACTTTATCAAACGCCTTTTGAAAATCCAAGCACAGTATGTCTATAGGCTGCCCTTTATCCACAGCGCATGTTACTTTTTCAAAGAACTCCAATTAATTGATTAAATGTGGTTTTACTTTCACAAAACCATGCTGAATCTTCCTGATTACCTTGAGTTTCTCTAGGTGCCCAGCTTCAACCTCCTTAGTGATCGATTCTAACACCTTCCCCACAACAGATGTCAAGCTATCCAGCTTATTGTTTCCTTTTTTCTGTCTTAGTCCCTTCTTGAATAGAGAGGTTATATTTGCTACTTTCCAGTCTGGTGGAACCTTTCCAGAATCTAATGAACTTTGGAAAATTAACACTAACGCCTCTACTACCTCATTAGCCGCCTCTTTTAAGTCCCTAGGATGAAGTCCATCAGGACCCAGAGATTTGTCAGCCCACAGCTCCATCAGTTTGCTCTGTACTGTGTCCCTAGTGATTATAATTTCACCAAGATCCCCCTCCCTTCCGCCTCCTGGTTTACATCTCTGATTGGAATGTTTTTTGTATCCTCTATAGTGAAGACAGAAGCAAAATTCCATTTCATCTGCCATTTCCTCATTATCTACTATTAACTCCCCACTGTCACTCTCTAGAGGACCAACACTCACTTGATTTATTCTTTTCCTTTTTAAAAACTCTTGCTATCCTTTTGTTTGCATTTCTAGCCAGCCTCTTCTCATACTCTTAATTTTTTTCTCTTGATTAACCTTTCAGTCATTCTCTGCCATTTGATACCGGTAGGTCATCTAGGACTGAGATGAGGAGAAACTTCTTCATTCAGAGGCTGGTGGTCCTATGGAATTCTCTACCACAGAGGCTGTGAAGGCCAAATCAGAAAATAGATAGATTTCTCAACTCTAAAGGCACCAAGGGATATGGGGAGAGAGCGGGAGTACTTGTTGAGATAGAGGATCAGCCATGGTCATATTGAATGGCGGAGCAGGCTCGAAGAGCTGAATGATCTACTGCTGCTCCTGTTGTCTATGTTTCTATATTCTGACCAATCATCTGACCTGCCCAGTTATATGGTTTTTCCTTAAGTTTGATGTTTTCCTCCTTTTGTTAACCCTGGATGTTGGGTCCTCCCCTTAGAATTGTTTTTAATAGTAGGAATGTACTTATCCTAAATATTCTGAAATATCCTCTAAATGTCTGCCACTGCTTCTCTATTGATCTATCCCCTAACCTAGTTTCCCAGTTCACTTCAGCTAGCTCAGCTTTCATGCCCATATACTTGCCCTTATTTAGGTTTAAAATGTTAGTCTTAGACCCACTCTTTTCCCTTTCAAACTGGATGTAAAGTTTAATCGTATTGTGGTTGCTGTAACTAAGGGTGCCTTTACTCTTAGGCCTTTGATTAATCCTGTCCACCAGAAACTGGGGACTTTTTATTCATTTACAGGATGTGGGACTCGCTGGCTGGGCCAGCATTTATTCCCTATCCTTAATTGCCCTGGAGAAGGTGGTGGTGAGCTGCCTCCTTGAACCGCTGCAGTCTATGTGGTGTAGGTACACCCACAGTGCTGTTAGGGAGGGAGTTCCAGTATTTGACTCAGCGACAGTCAAGGAACAGCGATATATTTCCAAATCAGGATGGTGAGTGGCTTGGAGGGGAACTCCCAGTTAGTGGTGTTCCCATCTATCTGCTGCCCTTGTCCTTCTAGATGGTAATGTCATGGGTTTAGAAGGTGCTGTTTAAGGAGCCTTGGTGAATTCCTGCAGTATGGTACACGCTGCTGCTACTGTGTGTCAGTGGTGAAGGGAGTGAATGTTTGTGGATGTGGTGCCAGTCAAGCGGGCTGCTTTGTCCTGGACGATGTCCAGCTTCTTGAGTGTTGTTGGAGCTGCACTCATCCAGGCACGTGGGGAGTATTCCATCACACTCCTGACTTGTGCCTTGTAGATGGTGGACAGGCTTTGAAGAGTCAGGGCATGACTTACTCACCACAGGATTCCTGGCCTCTGACCTTGTCAGCTTTTGGTTCTAATAATTTTCTTAGGACCCTTTCCCTGGTGATTGTAATTGTTTTAAGTTCCTTCCTTACTGTCACCTCTTGATTTACAATTACTTCTGGAATGTTATTTGTATCACCAGCGAAGACAGACACAAAATATCTGTTCAATTCATCCACCATTTCCTTATTTTCCATTATTAATTCCGCATTTTCATTGTCTAGAAATACTCTTTTCCTTTTTAAATATTTGCAGAAACTCTTACTATCTGTTTTTATATTTCTAGCTAGCTTACTCTCATACTATAACTTCTCCCTCATTTTTTAAGTTAATCTTTGCTGGTTTTTATATTCTGTCCAATCTTCTGACCTGCCACTAATCTTTGCAGAATTGTACACTTTTTCTTTCAATTTGATACTATCTTTAACTTCCATAGTTAGCCACGAATGATGAATCCTTCTAGAATCTTTGTTATACCGAAGTGTACCTTTGTGAATGTCTATGAATCAACATTAACTGTACAGCATGAGTGGATCTGTTCCAAGTTTTACTCAATCACATTTCCACATTCTGTGCTGTCACTATTGTCACCAGTGAGATATTGACCAGATTGAGGAATCATGGAATGGTTGCAGCATAGAAGGTGCAGGGCAGTTGAGCTTGCCACACTCCCCTGCCCTTTCCCTATAGCCCTGCCAACTTTCCCTCTTCAGTTCCTTATCCAATTCCCTTTTGAAAGCCTTGATTGAATCTGCCTCCACCACATTCTCAGGCGTTGCATTCCAGGTCCTAACCACCCGCTGTGTGAAAAAGATTTCCTTCATGTTGCCATTCGTTCATTTACCCATCGCCTTATGTCGGAGTCTTCTGGTTCTTGAGTTCTGCTTATGGGAACTGTTTTTCTCTCTCTCTGCTCTGCCTAGTCCTTTCATGATTTGGCAAAGAATAAGACTTTTTGCCCCAGCTATCATCAGCCCACAGAACTAGAGTTGTCCTGGCCACCAACACAGCTAATATACCATCTGCCTCAGACAGGGATTGCTGTATCCTTGTTCCTGAACTTTTTGCCAGACAGTACATCATCACACTACATTGACTAAGCTTGTAGTGAAAACATTATATCCTTCAGCAGGACATTCAGTCTGTAACTCACCCCTGGGTATGTGACATTCTGTATATAAAACCACAGCACCACCATTGCCAGGAGGGTTTAATTACGACGATTGCAAAGACACCAGCTTCCATTATGAGTATGGACTCAGGAAGCTATAGGGGAAAAATAAAATGTAGGGCAGAATGCCTGACTTAAAATGGGAGTCATTGATGTCTGTGTCCTGGATTCTGTGGTCTCTAATTCCACCTTTCTTGAAGACAACACTTACTGTGTAATGTCGCAGAACAGCTGTAAGAGCTGTTAACGCCTATCTCTTACTGACAAACTTCATTTCCTGTTGAGTATTTTTGGCCTTAGATGCACATTTAACATTGCAAAAGCCTATGTAACCAGTGATGATGGGAAATGCCATATTTAGTGGGTCCCAGTGACGGTATGGAGATAGCCTGCCGTCACTGGGTGGTGAAGCTCCAACATAGTCACATACTACACAGGGATCTCTGTGTGACAGGAGACCCACTTGTAGTAAATCCGGTGTCTCTTCCCTTTCAGGATCTGGTGCTCAATGGAGCCTTAGTCAGCATCTGCAGTAAGTACGGAGAGACTCCATTGGACAAGGGAAAAGCCCACTTGCGTGAGCTACTGAAGGGTATGTACGCTGCTTTATCCAACCAGTCAGGTGTTCGAAGTTCATCTAAAACTGGTAAATTGCTTGTGGCTTTGCTGCATACGTGTGTCTGTATATCCATTCACTGACACTGTCCTGATGGAGCTGAGATAGAGACTTCACTCCATCTAGTGGCCAGTGTCTGCAACTGTATGGTGACAGTTGACATAGCAGCATTGGGAAAAATTTTCTCCCTGTCGGGGTGGGGGAAGAGTGGGGGGGTGGGTTCCTGATCGGTGCCCCCGGTCGGGAGTATGCCACCATCTTACGGGCCAATTAAGGCCCGCCCAGCGTGACGTGCGCCAGGAAGTGCTGTGTGCTCCCCGTGTGGGCGGGGGGGGGGGGGATATTCCCCCAGACGGGAGTGCGCTCTTTCGTGCATGCGTGAGGCTAAGTGCTGCCTCAGGGAGATCGTTTCCATTTTGAAACTTATAATAAAGGAGTTTAAAACTTTTCCCTGCCATGTCCCCTCATTGTCACGAGTTGGGACATGTCCGTAACTTTTATTGCAACCTTTCATTAAAATTTCAATCCCTCAGGAAGCCTCATCCCGCCCATGGACGAGGGGGTTTCATGCTTTTTCACAAGCCCACCTGGGCTCCCGAGCTGCCCGCCACCCCTAAGGTTGGACAGGCAGGTCCATTGATGAGCTGAATTGGTTTCTTAATGGCCTTAATAGGCCATTGACAGGTTGGCGGGCACGCAGCCGAGTCGGCTGACGATGTAAATGATGCGAGGTGACATCAGGAGTTCCACCCGCCGTCACCCCTCGTCATTTCACGCGTCGATGTGTGGGTCCCACCTCCCTCCGCACGCCGATGGAAAATTTCTGCCCATTAAATTAGTGATATAATGGTCAGTAGTACCATTTACACTGATTAATGGTGATCAGGAATTGCTACAGGGCTCTTCGGGCCTGCTTTGTCATTAGTTAGATCATGGCCTATCTGTATTTTAACTCCATTTGCCCATCTTAACCCTGCCTGGTCTGGACTATGTGTTTTCTTTTATCCTTCTTCCATGGGATATCAGCATCAATGGCAAGGCCGGCATTTGTTGCCCATCCCTAATTGCCCTTGAACTGAGTGGCTTGCTCGGCCATTTCGGAGGGCAGTTAAGAGTCAACCACAATACTGAGAGTCTGGAGCCACATGTAGGCCAGACCGGGTAAGGATGGCAGATTCCCTTCCCTACAGGACATTTGTGAACCAGATGGGTTTTTATAACAATCAATGATACGAGCATATGAACTAGGAGCAGGAGTAGGCCACTTAGCCCTTCAAGTCTGCTACACCATTCAATAAGATCATGGCTGATCGAGTTGTAACCAGCCGCTTACACCCAATAACCTTTCACCCCTTGTTAACCAGGAATCTGTGTAGCTCTACCGTAAAAATATTCAAAGACCTTGCTTAATTTGCCTTTTGAGGAAGACAGTTCTAAAGACTAATGACTCCCTGAGAGAAAAAAATTCTCCTCATCTCTGTCTTAAATGAGTGACCCCTAGGAAGAAGAAGCATACTAAAGGGAGGACGAGGCAACCATGGCTGACAAGGGAAGTCAGGGACAGCATAAAAGCTAAAGAGAAAGCATACAATGCGGTGAAGAGCAGTGGGAAGCCGGAGGATTGGGAAGTCTACAAAGACCAACAGAGGACAACTAAAAAAGAAATAAGGAGGGAGAAGATTAAATATGAGGGCAAACTAGCCAGTAATATAAAAGAAGATTGCAAGAGTTTTTTTAGATATATAAAGGGTAAGAGAGAGGCAAAAGTGGACATTGGGCCACTGGAAAATGACGCTGGAGAAGTGGGGAACAAAGAAATGGCAGAGGAACTGAATAGGTATTTTGCGTCAGTCTTCACAGTGGAAGACACGAGTAACATCCCCAAAGTTCAAGAGAGTCGGGGGCAGAGGTGAGTATGGTGGCCATTACCAGGGAGAAGGTGCTAGGAAAACTGAAAGGTCTGAAGGTGGATAAATCACCTGGACCAGATGGATTATACCCCAGAGTTCTGAAGGAGATAGCTGAAGAAATAGTGGAGGCGTTGGTGGTGAACTTTCAGGAATCACTGGAGTCAGGGAGGGTCCCAGAGGACTGGAAAATCACTAATGTAACCCCCCTGTTTAATAAGGGAGTGAGGCAAAAGACGGGAAATTACAGGCTGATTAGCCTGACCTCGGTCGTTGGTAAGATTTTAGAGTCCATTATTAAGGATGAGATGACTGAGGGGTCTTCTCAGGATGGCAGCCGGTGACTAGTGGAGTTCCGCAGGGGTCAGTGTCGGGACCACAACTTTTCACTTTATACATTAATGATCTAGATGAAGGAACTGAGGGCATTCTGGCTAAGTTTGCAGATGATACAAAGATAGGTGGAGCGACAAGTAGTATTGAGGAGGCGGGGAGGCTGCAGAAGGATTTGGACAGGTTAGCAGAATGGGCGAAGAAGTGGCAGATGGAATACAACGTGGGGAAGTGTGAGGTCATGCACTTTGGTAGGAAGAATAGAGGCGTAGACTATTTTCTAAATGGGGACAGAATTCAGAAGTCTGGAGTGCAAAGGGACTTAAGAGTCCTAGTCCAGGATTCTCTTAAGGTTAACTTGCAGATTGAGTTGGTAGTTAGGAAGACAAATGCAATGTTGGCATTTATTTCGAGAGGACTAGAATATAAAAGCAGGAATGTGCTGCAGAGGCTTTATAACGCTCTGGTCAGACCACATTCAGAATATTGTGAGCAATTTTGGACCCCGTATCTCAGGAAGGATGTTCTGGCCCTGGAGAGGGTCCAGAGGAGATTCACAAGAATGATCCCAGGAATGAAGGGCTTAACATATGAGGAACGTTTGAGGACTCTGGGTCTATACTCGATGGAGTTTAGAAGGATGAGGGGGGATCTGATTGAAACTTACAGAATACTGAAAGCCCTGGATAGAGTGGACGTGGGGAAGATGTTTCCATTAGTAGGAGAGACTAGGACCTGAGGGCACAGCCTCAGAGTAAAGGGAAGACCTTTTAGAACAGAGATGAGGAGAAATGTGGTGAATCTATGGAATTCATTGTTTTATGAGGAAAGGTTGGACAGGTTAGGCTTGTATCCACTAGAATTAGAAGAAGTGACTTGATTGAAATCTTTAAGATCCTGAGGGGTCTTGACAGGGTGGATGTGGAGAGGATGTTTCCTCCTGTGGGAGAATCTAGAAATAGGGGTCACGGTTTAAGACATAGGAGCAGAAATTAGGCCATTCAGCCCATCGAGTGGTGAATCTATGGAATTCATTGCCACAGAAGGCTGTGGAGGCCAGGTCATTGAGTGTACTTAAGACTGAGATAGATAGGTTCTTGATTGGTAAGGGGATCAAAGATTACGAGGAAAAGGTGGGAGAATGGGTTTGAGAAAGTTATCAGCCATGATTGAATGGCGGAGCAGACTCGATGGGTTGAATGGCCTAATTTCTGCTCCTATGTCTTATGGTCTTATGTCTTAAACCGTAAATACAAACTGCAAAACAGTTGTGGCAGCTGTTTCAAGTTTCCCTCTGGGATTTGAAGCAGCTCCACATTTAGCATCCGCTGTGCCATAACACTACTATTTTCCCTATGACAGATGTTAAGCTAACTGGCCTATAGTTTCTTACTTACTGTCTCTCTCCCTTTTTGAATAAAGGAATTACATTTGTTATTTTCAAATCTAATGAAATCCTCCCCGAATCTGGGGAATTTTGGAAAATTAAAACCATCTCATCAACTATCTCACTAGCCACTTCTTTCAAGACCCGAGGGTGAAGTCCATCAGGACCCAGGGATTTGTCAGCCCACAGCCCCAACAATTTGCTTAATACCAGTTCTCTGGTGGTTGTAATTATCCTGAGTTCCTTCCTCCCTCCCATTTCCTGATTTACAGCTATTTCTGGGATGTTACTTTTATCCTCCATAGTGAAAACTGATGCAAAATACCCGTTCAATTCATCTGTTATCTCCCTACTTTCCATTATTGATTCCCCAGGCTCACTTTCTATAGGTCCAACACTCACCTTGTTAACACTTTTCTTATCTAAATATCCTAAGAAACTCTTACTATCCGTCTCTATATTTCCAACTTGCTTTCTCTTGTACTAATTTTTCTCTCCTTATTAATCTTTTTGTCATTCTTTGCTAGTCTTTATATTCTGTCCAATCCTCTGACCCGCCGCCCATCTTTACACAATTATATGCTTTTTCTTTACATTTGATATTGTCTTTCACTTTTTTAGTTAACCATGGATGGTTGGTTCTCCCCTTGGAAGTTTTCTTTCCTGTTGGAATGTATGTATTCTGTGTATTCAGAAATATCCTTTTAAATGTCTGCCACTGCATCTCTATGGACCTATCCTTTAACCTAATTTGCCAGTTCACTTTAGTTAGCTCTGCTTTGATACCCTCATAATTGCCCTTATTTAAGTTTAAAATACTAGTCCTGGACCCACTCTTCTCTCCCTCAAACTGAGTATAAAATTCAATCAAATTATGATCGCCGCTACCTAGAGGTGCTTTTGCTATTAATCCCATCTCATTGCACAGTACCTGGTCTAGTATAGCCTGCTTTCTGGTTGGCTGCAGAATGTGCTGTTCCTAGAAACTATCCCAAAAACATTCTATGAACCTCTCATCTAAGCTATCTTTGCTTTTCTGATTTTTCTAATTTACCTGTAGACTAAAATCCCCCATGATTATTGCTGTACCTTTCTGACAAGCTCCCATTATCTCTTTTATATTCTGTCCTACCGGGTAGTAGGACAATTAAGGGGCCTGTACACCTCTCCCACAAGTGACTTTTTGCCTTTATTGTTTCTCATCTCAACCCAAACTGCTTTTACATTCTGGTTTCCTGAATTTAGGTCATCCCTCTCTAATGTGCGAATACCATCATTAATTAACAGAACCACCGCTCCACCTTTTCCTAACTTCCTGTCCTTCCTAAGTATCACATTGTCTTCAACATTCAGGTCCCAATCTATGTCACCCTGCAGCCATGTCTCTGTAATGGCTATCAGATCATACTTATTTATTACTATTTGACCTGTCAGTTCATCTTTTTTTTTTCAAATGCTACGTGCATTCAGAGACGGAGCCTTTAATTTTGTCCTTTTATTATTTTTGTTATGTCTGTCTTTATCTGCTACTCTTAGATTTGTATTCTCTGTCTTCCTGTTATGTTTTGTTTATCATTTCCCATATTAGTACCTTTCTCGCTTGCCTTTGCCAGAACACTGAAGAATTGCCCACTTCTCCCACACGAGTCTTAGAGCCAGGCATTAATTTCTCTAACCTTATTTTCCCTATGCCAATTTGCATCTGGCTCATGAAATAATCCAGAGATTATTACCTTTGAGGTTCTTCTTAATTTGGTGCCTAACTCCTCATACTGCCTATGCAGAACCTCTTTTCTTGTCCTGTCTATATCATTGGTATCTACATGGACCATGACAACTGGATCCTCCCCCTCCCACTCCAAGTTCCTCTCCAGCCCTGAGCAATGTCCTGTACCCTGGCACTGGGCAAG
Organism: Isurus oxyrinchus; assembly: GCA_026770705.1. Taxonomy (NCBI): domain Eukaryota; kingdom Metazoa; phylum Chordata; class Chondrichthyes; order Lamniformes; family Lamnidae; genus Isurus; species Isurus oxyrinchus. The sequence goes on from JANJGN010000011.1 coordinate 2,330,617, forward strand.
CAACACAGCCGCCTGGACTCTTGCTCTTTGCTACAAGCCCCCTCACTACACTGTCGCCTACTATCATTACATTCCTTTTTGCTCCCCCTACTTGAATGGCTTCCTGTACCACAATGCCACGGTCAGTCAACTCATCCACCCTGCAGTCCCCATTCCCATCCAAACAAGCTGAGAGAACCTCAAACCTGGTGGACAGGTGCAGATGCTGACACCCCCCCCGGCCTCTGGATTCCTTTACCTGCCTCATTCGCAGCCACAGCCTGGTTTCCCTGATCACCTTCCAAATCAGAAGACCCTATCTTAAGGGGTGTAACTGCCTCCTGGTATAAACTGTCCAGGTAACTTTCCCGCTCCCTGATGTGACACTCTGCAGCTCAGCCTCCAGCTCAATGACTGAGCTGAAGCTCCTCAAGGCCCAAACACTTCGTGTAGACATGTTTACACTGATGTCCTGCCATCTTTATGTGATTTAATTAATTACTTAATTATTTTATTCAATTATCTAATTTCTTTTCTGTATTTTATAAATCTTGCCACAAATTCCTGTACTATTTTGAACATTCGGAATATAATAAACTTATCCACTTACCAGATACTTACCAAACAGCTAGTTTCTTCCCTGTAGCAGAGCAAGATCCAATTCCTGGAGGTGGAATATTATAAAAAAAAACAAAGTGGTACCTCCCTCCCTTCCTCACTGAACTCCCTCAGCTCACCAAACTCTCTCACTCTGTTAAAATTACACTCGGTGCTGCTGGCACTGAGAATGTCTGAATGTATATGTTCTGAAACAAAGGGATTAAGCCCAGGTACAGAACAAACCAGTTCAAGATAGTTTACTTAAATATTTCAGTGTTGCCAATGGATAGCTTCTATCTCTCTGTTCGGTCCTTGGATGAGACTTAGAATTCAAATAGCACTTGCAGTTAAATGTATTAGATTTTTAGAAAGATATTTAAGATTCCCTCAACTCACCAATACTCTCACACTCTGTTTAGGTGGTTTCATGTTCACCGTTACTGAGACTAGCTTCCAATTCCAGATTTATTAATTGAATTTAAATTCCACCAGCTGCCCCCAGAGGATTAATCTGAGCCTCTGGATCACTAGTCCCCTTGACATTACCACTATGCCACTGTCTCCCTCTGACTCCAGTTCTACAGTTGTGGTTGATTGTAAATGCTCTCATAGCATCTAGCTGGGAAATGTTACCTTGTCAGTTTTGTGCACATCCAAAGAGCAAATAAAAAATCACAAAGGGCAAAAAGTTGACACATAAAATGTGGCAAAAAACATGACGACAGAGAGTCAAGTGATACAGACAGGAAGTGCATGTGGCGGTAGAATTTGTAACGTATTTCAGGCATACAAACTGAATAGCCAGGAATAATGGCAATAATAAAACCAGAATTACCTGGAAAAACTCAGCAGGTCTGGCAGCATCAGCGGAGAAGAAAAGAGTTGACGTTTCGAGTCCTCATGACCCTTCAACACAACTATGGAAATAACGTTTGTGAAATATTTTGGCAGTAGATTAAGTGGTAGGAAGCATCTTGTTTAAGTGTTGTCATCCTAGGTCATGTTACTAGTGGATTTGTTGGGAATCCTACAGTCTCGAGAAGAAATTTGACAGCTTCCTCTGGGAGCAGGACACCCTGATGAATGGGGTTAGGGGCTAGTTCAATACAGTAGTGATGGTAACTGAGCTTCTTATTTGCCTTTGGGACTTGGGGAAGAATTTTCTGGGATTTATTTTGAAATTGACCCTGATTTTTCACAATCTTCCTCAGCGTTCGCTTGGAGAAATACTGCATGATGTATCCCCAGCCTGTATACAGAATGAGCATTGTCAGGAGAACGTGTTTATTCTCACCATTCCAGGTTTGCTGAACACACAATGTTAGAAGGCACAGTAAGTTTTGTAGACAGGAGCTGGAAGTTACAAAGGACAGAGACAGATTAAGTGAGTGGGCAGTGCTTTGGCAGATGGAGATCATTGTGAAGAAGTGTGAAATAATCCAACTTGGACCCAGGACAGAGAAATCAGAGTACTTTCTGAATGACGAAAGGCAAGGAACTGTGGAGAAGCAGAGATTTGGGAGTCCAGGTACATAAAATTACTAATAACTGGTGGACAGGCACAAAAACCAATCAAAATTGCTAACAGAATATAGACCTTTACCTGAAGGTGGCTGGAGTACAAAGGGATGGACATTATACGACAGTTGTATAAAACTCCGAAATAAAAACAGAAAATGCTGGAAAACCTCAGCAGGCCTGACAGCATCTGTGGAGAGAGAAACAGAGTTAACTTGGAGTAACTGTGTTCAGGGTACTACACCTCGGAAAGGAGACTTTGGCATTGTAGGGAGTGCAGCGCACCTTCAACAGAATGATATCTGAGACAAAAGGGTTAAATGATGAGGACAGGTTGCATATCCACGCTTGTATTCCATTGAAATGGAAAATTAAAGGGTGATCTAATTAAGTGTTTAAGATGACTAAAGGTTTTGATAGGGCTCGGGTCAATAAATAGAAACTATTCCCTCTGGTGAGGGCGAGTCGAGAACAAGTGAGGTGGACCACCCAGTGTGTAGCGCGCGCTGAAATGCTCAGCGCTGCCGGGGTCGGGGGTGGGAGGAGGGTGGGCACTGACGTAAGCAGGGGCGCAGGGGAAGCGCTGAACGATAGCTCTCTGAAGACAGCGAGCTGCCCCAGGGAGCTGAAGAATTTAAAACCAATAAATAAAGATTTTAAAACCCGGAAAAAAATGTCCACGCATCAGAATCAGTCGCCTGTACATATAAACGATGAAAATTCTGTCCATACATTTTTAAAATTTAATGATGGAAACCTCATCCTGCCCTTGGATGAGGTTTCATCAAAAATGCAAAGTCCGCCTGGCAGATTCGCCCCTCCGCTAACCATAAGGTTGGATGGACCATGAAAAGTCGGGGACAATTGGAACTTTAATGAGCTCGATTGTCAGCGAGTGCGCTTCCAGCTTTTGCATGCGCCTGCCGACTGAAATATCGCACGACGAACAGGATGACTTTGGGACACTCGCCCGATGTCATCACACGCTACTTTACCCTTGAGGAGGTCGGGCCCATGTCCCAATGCCGACCGATAATTTCTGCCCTATATTCCTGTCTATGTTTCTACATTCTGAATTCATCCAGAAGGAGAATTGATTAACTGTAAAAAAAAACTGCTGGTGAAAGAGAACTGAAATATTGTGGAGAGGACTGAAATCACCGAATCTGCTCACTTTTAACCAAATGTGACAGCACTGGGGCTGCTGCCCATGCCTGGTTCAGTGCAGCGGCCCACACAAGCACTTGAAGGAACCCATTACATGTGGAGCTTTGTCATTCTGTCCTGTGATAAGCTGGGTGTCCCTGCCTTGGCCCAGTGTCAGTGGCGGGACCGGTTTGGACAGTGCAGTGCTGCAAGATCGGTGTATGGTACTGGGTTTGAGAGGTTCCTTCACTCCCTTTGAAATACCCCTGTGTTGTTTTCCTTCTCGAATCCGTCATGTCCTTTTGTTCTTGTTTATTCTCACCCCTAACTCTCTCTCTCTTTGTATCTTCTCCCCCACAGAACGTGCAGAGAAGCTGGGCCAGAGTCTGACTAAAGTACCCTACAAGGACACCTTCTGGAAAGGAACAACTCGCACTCGCCCTCGTCAGTGACTCCCTAACTTTTATTCAGTCTTGACCAGAGTGTAATTCATAATTGTTGTTTCTGAGCTGAGTTAAGGAGAATTTAGGATGTGGGAACGGCTGGTTGAGAAAGAGCAGCGTTCACCTAGTTAACTGTGTATCAGCCTGGTAGAGGCATGGTACAATAATGGAATTATTGACCACTCTGCTTCTGGCTTGTGCAGAGTGGGAGTCAGAGGGAGGAAAACAGTAGTCTGAAAGATTTGGGTTAAATTCATTAGCTCATTGGAGCTGAGAGACGACAGCAACCTGAGAAATCTCTATGCATCAAAACCTCAGCCTTGGATCTTGCCAGCTCCCTTGGTCTTTGATGTATTGAGAGGTCTTCAGCTTCTATGGAATGAATTGGATGGAAACTGTGATCTGATGTAGGGGCAGGGGAATGGGGGTGTTGCACTGTTTCCAACAATCAGATACTGGGATGGCTGGAGATTGGAATTAATTTCCTTGCTCTCTGGTATTTTGTGCAGGAAATGGAACATTGAACAAACACGCTGGCATCGACTTCAAGCAGCTGACCCTCAATCATAAAATCAATGAGAACCACTCTGGAGAGGTAACCTGACCTGCCCCCTGCCCCTTGACCTATGGTCAACATACAGGGCAGTGTTTACTGTTTAAATCTGTCTGCCTGTTTCAACAGCCAAGCTCAGGCTCAACAAAAACATGTGCATTTCTTCATAAACCACTCTTCATCCACTCTGGCCAGTGCAAAATTAAGGGGAGATGTGGTGTAGTTGTAATGTCACTGGACTAGTAATCCAGAGGGCCAGGCTAATGCTCAGGGGACAAGGGTTGAAATCCCACCATGTTAGCTGGTGGAATTTAAACTCAATTAATAAAACTGGAATATAAAGCTAGTCTCAGCAATGGTGACCATGCCAACTATCACTGATTATCTCAAAAACCCATCTAGTTCACTAAGATCCTTTAGGGGCAGGAAATCTGCCATCCTTACCTGATCTGGCCAACATGTGATTCCAGACCCACAGCAATGTGGTTGACTCTTAACTGTCCTCTGGAATGGCCTAAAAAATGAATTAGTTTCAGCCCTCCATCCAGATGGATGGAATCAGGGACACATGCAGCACATAAATTAACACCTCATCACTGACTCACCAGCAGAGATCCCTGGTACTGACCCCCCCGCCCCCCACCCCCCCCCCCCCCCCCCCCCTCTCCGCCCCACCACCACCATGAAGACAGTGAACAGCACGGAACCCAATCTGCACTGGGCATGGACCATGTGGCCACCTGCTCCCTGAGTAGAGGATGAAGGATGACCCAAAGTGCAATTGTGGCCATGAGTCCCAAACTGTGCAGGTCTGTTAAGGCAGAGCTTTCCAACAAACAGTAGAATGTCAGTAAATTCCACTGTGAATCTCAGATGCCTGATGCTTTTGTCTGGGAACAGCCCACAGGAGGGGAGAATTGGGGAGGGGCAATTAAGAGACAGTTGTCAAGAAAACAAGCTGCCCAAATCCCAAAGGGAAGCTTGAAACAGCTGCCAAAACGGCTTTTGCGATTGGTATAGTATGAGGAGAGGTCCTGAAATCAGGAAATGATGTCCTCGACTACCTGTGATGATTTTATAGTAAACGTTTATTTAAAAAAAAAGCAAAAGAAACACAATTACGCTTAAACACAAGGGTGGCTTCACACAGTAAGCAGTACTTTAAAACAGTTCCAAAGATTTTAACTACCCTCAGAGCCCCTTTACTGTTCAGCAGCTATCCTTATAGAAAATCTATAGACTTCTAGTAATTTTTAGCACACTGTGCCTTTTTCCTTGAGTGTCCTCTGAGGCTGACAGCAACTGGCTCTCCGGGTCTGGCTTTGTTCATACTGCTTTCCAGGAGTTCTGACCAACTATCTTGCTGGCATCTGGGAGACTTGAGCAGCTGCCCCCTGGGCTTCAGTATTTCCTTAATTGCGTTCCTTCCCTTTGATCTCTCTATTGTCTTAAACAGACTCTTCAGAAATGCCTTCTTCCCAGAATTGATTAAACTCGTTTCTTTACTCTAGCTCTTAGGCTTTTAAAAAATAAACATACCCTATCTTTAACAAAACAAAAACAAAAAAACTCAGCAGGTCTGACAGTATCTGCAGAGAGGAACACAGTTAACGTTTCGAGTCCGTGTGACTCTTCATCAGAACTAAGGAAAAATAGAAAAGAGGTGAAATATAAGCTGGTTTAAGGGGGGGGTGGTGGGACAGGTAGAGCTGGTTGGAGGGTCAGTGATAGGTGGAGATAACCAAAAGATGTCATAGACAGAAGGACAAAGAGGTGTTGAAGGTGGTGATATTATCTAAGGAATGTGCTAATTAAGGGTAGAAAGCAGGACGAACAAGGTACAGATAGCCCTAGTTGGAGTGGGGTGGGGGGAAAGGATTGAAATAGGCTAACAGGTACAGATAAAACAATGGATGGAAATATATTTAAAAATGACAGGGTCCCCCTTGTCCTCACTTATCACCCTACCAGCCTCCGCATTCAAAGGATCATCCTCCACCATTTCCGCCAACTCCAGCATGATGCCACCACCAAATATATCCTCCCTTCAGCCCCCCAGTGGCATTCCGCAGCGATCGTTCCCTCTGGGACACCCTGGTCCACTCCTCCTTCACCCACTACACCTCAACCCCCTCCCACGGCACCTTCCCATGCAACCGCAGAAGGTGCAACACCTGCCCCTTTACTTCCCCTCTCCTCACTGTCCAAGGGCCCAAACACTCCTTTCAAGTGAAGCAGCATTTCACTTGCGCTTCCCTTAATTTAGTCTACTGCATTCGCTGCTCCCAATGCGGTTACCATAGAATCATAGAACAGTACAGCACAGAAAACAGGCCATTCAGCCCTTCTAGTCTGTGCTGAAATATTATTCCACTAGTCCCATTGACCTGCACCTAGTCCATAACCCTCCAGACCTCTCCCATCCATGTATCTATCCAATTTATTAAAACGTAAGAGTGAGCCCGCATTTACCACGTCAGATGGCAGCTCGTTCCACACTCTCACCACTCTCTGATGAAGAAGTTCCCCCTAATGTTCCTCCTAAACCTTTCCCCTTTCACCCTAAAGCCATGTCCTCTCGTGTTTATCTCTCCTAATCTAAGTGGAAAGAGCCTACTCACATTTACTCTGTCTATACCCCTCATAATTTAGTAAACTTCTATCATATCTCCCCTCATTCTTTTACGCTCCAAGGAATAAAGTCCTAACCTGTTTAATCTTTCCCTGTAACTCAACACCTTAAGACCCGGCAACATCCTAGTAAATCTTCTCTGCACTCTCTCAGTCTTATCTACCTTTCCTCTACATTGGAGAGACCAAATGCAGACTGGGTGACCGCTTTGCGGAACACCTTCGGTCTGTCCGCAACATGACCCAGACCTCCCTGTTGCTTGCTATTTCAACACTCCACCCTGCTCTCTTGCCCACATGTCCGTCCTTGGCTTGCTGCATTGTTCCAGTGAAGCTCAACACAAACTGGAGGAACAGCACCTCATCTTCCGACTAGGCACTTTACAGCCTTCCGGACTGAATATTGAGTTCAACAACTTCAGATCATGAACTCTCTCCTCCATCCCCATCCCATTCGATCCCCCCCTTTTTCCAATAATTTATATAGATTTTTCTTTTCCCACCTATGTCCATTATTTTTAAATGTATTTCCATCCATTGTTTTATCTCTACCTTTTAGCCTATTTCAATCCCTTCCCCCCCACCCCACCCCCACTAGGGCTATCTGTACCTTGCTTGTCCTGCTTTCTACCCTTAATGTCACCTATTAGCACATTCCTTAGATAATATCACCACCTTCAACACCTCTCTGTCCTTTTGTCTATGACATCTTTTGGTTATCTTCACCTATCAGTGGCCCTCTATCCAGCTCTACCTGTCCCGTCACAACCCCCCCCCCCCCCCCCCCCCCCCCGCCACCTTAAACTTAATATTTCACCTCTTTTCTATTTTTCCTTAGTTCTGTTGAAGAGTCATTCGGACTCGATACGTTAACTGTGTTCCTCTCTGCAGATGCTGTCAGACCTGCTGAGTTTTTCCAGGCATTTTTGTTTTTGTTTTGGATTTCCAGCATCCGCAGTTTTTTTGCTTATATCCTACCTTTACCTTGCTTACTTACACCTTTTACAACCTGCACATATCCCCCTTTGAACTAAAACAACTCAGTTCAAAACTACTTCTGTTATTGCTTTGTGTAAAATTCTTTTTGAAGGTCTTCTTGGTTCATTGACATATCAAAACCATTCCTAACTTGGTTTTAGACTATTGCAGTTACTCTGTCTCTTACCCCAATTACCGTACTTACAACCCTCAACAGCCTGTCTTCCAGTATCTAAATATGACAGTGATATTACCAAAAGAAAAATATTATAATTTCTTGCTTTGTTGACACAGTATGGATTACGGGTCATTAACAGGGGGAGACAGGCAAGATGGAACAGGAAGGGACCATGTGCACAGCAATAATATAGGATTCTTATAGGGCTAAACAGATATATCTCCACGCAGAACCTAAGAACATAAGAAATTGGAGCAGGAGTAGGCCTGCGGCACCATCAATAAGATCATGGAAGACTGTGATCTCAATACCGCTTTCCTTTCCACCCCTCTCATAACCCTCGACTCCCATGTAGATCAAAAATCTGTTTAACTCAGCCTCGAATATATTTAATGACCCAGCCTCCCCTGCTCTCTGGGGTAGAGAATTCCAAGCACCAACGGCCCTCAGAGAAGAAATTCCTCCTCATCTCCACCTTAAATGGGGACCCCTTGTTTTTAAACTGTGCTCCCTAGTTCTAGATTTCCCTATAAGAGGAAGCGTCTTCTAGTCTTCTAAGCATCTACCTTGTCAAGTCCCCTCAGAATCTTATATGTTTCAATAATATCATATCTCAAACTAAACTCCAATGGGTAGAGGCCCACCTGCTGAACATTTCCTTATAAGGCAAACCCCTTCATCCCAGGAAACAGCCGAGTGAACTATCTCTGAACTGCTTCCAATGCAAATATACCCCTTCTCAAGTAAGGGGACCAAAACTGTACACAGTGCTCCTGGTGGTGGTCTCACAAACATTCTGTTCAGTTGTAGCAATTTTTCCCTTTTATGCTCCAGCAGCCTTTCACTAAAGGCCATTTGCCTCCCTGATTACATGCTGAACTAACATGCTAACGTTTTGTGACATGAAGATCCCCAGATCCCTCTATACTGCAGGATTCTGCAGTCTCTCTCCATTTAATATTCTGCTTTTTGATTCTTCCTACCAAAGTGGACAACCTCACATTTTCACACACTATACTTCATTTGCCAAATTTCCACCCGCAATCTACCTATATCTCTTTGCAGACTCTGTGTCCTTCTCACAACTTGCACTGAGTGAATTTTTTCTTTTTCTTTATTCCCTATCTGCCCTTGAACTGAGTATTTTGCTCGTCCATTTCAGAAGACAGTTAAGGGTCAACCACATTGCTGTGGGTCTGGAGTCACATGTAGGCCAGACCAGGTAAGGACGGCAGATTTCCTTCCCTAAATGGGAGGAACCAGAGTTAGTGAAACCAGATAGATTTTTGCAACAGCCGGCAATGGTTTCATGGTCACCATAGCTTCTTATTCCCGATTTCTTCAAGCGCCACACCTGCTGTAGTGGGATTTGAACTCTGGGTTACTAGTCCAGCAACATTACCACCATGCCATTGTCACCCCTAAGAATTCACCCACATGAATGTTAGCTGCTGTTCAACCCTATGAAATTCCTTTATCATTTTAAACATCTCAAGTAAATCAGCCCTCAACCTTCTAAACTCAGAGGTGGAAAAAGCTGGGTTTATGCAACCTGCCCTCACAATTTAAACCATCACAACTTGCTCTACCCCCTTAATTACCTCTGCACTTCACACATCCCTACTGGAGCAGAACTCTGCAAAGGGCAGGTCAGTGTGCCAAGTTAACCAGCTGAAACTTTGCAAATAAAATCAATCCCAAAGTCATTCAATCCTCAGGCTCAAGAGTATTTTTTAAATTTATTCATGGGATGTGAGTGTTGCTGGAAAAGACAGCATTTGTGGCCCATCTCTTATTGTTGATTCTCCTCTGGTAGAAGGGAGGGAGCTTTAGACTATGGAACAGTGAATGAGTCACGTTTGTTAATCAAGGGTGTCTTTACTTTGCTTCCAGCTATGGAAAGGCAGGTGGCAGGGGAATGACATTGTGATCAAAGTCCTGAAAGTGCGTGACTGGACCACACGGAAAAGCCGGGACTTCAACGAGGAGTATCCAAAGCTTAGGTGAGTGGTTCGTGAGTGTGGGATTGTATGTGGTGCGTGAGCGTGGGATTGTATGTGAGGCATGAGCGTGGGATTGTATGTGAGGCGTGAGCGTGAGATTGCATGTGGTGCGTGAGCGTGGAATTGTATGTGGGGCGTGAGTGTGGGCTGGTATGTGAGGCGTGAGCGTGAGATTGCATGTGGTGCGTGAGCGTGGGATTGTATGTGGGGCGTGAGTATGGGCTGGTATGTGAGGCGTGAGATTGCATGTGGTGCGTGAGCGTGGGATTGTATGTGGGACGTAAGCGTGGAATTGTATGTGGGACGTAAGCGTGGGATTGTATGTGGGACGTAAGCGTGGGATTGTATGTGGGGCGTGAGTGTGGGATTGTATGTGAGGTGTGAGCGTGGGATTGTATGTGAGGCGTGAGCTTGTGTGAGCAGTGGAATCAGTCTGTTCTCTGTACCAATTCTTTGTTTTAATGTTCACCTCTCTTTTCGCAGAATATTTTCACATCCCAACGTGCTGCCTGTTCTTGGAGCCTGTCAATCACCACCAGCCCCACACCCCATCATCATCACACACTGGATGCCTTATGGGTCTCTGTATAATGTCCTGCATGAGGGAACAAGTGAGTGTTTGTAAAAACCCCTGAAAGCAAATTTCTGCTGATTAACTCCCACCATTTGGACTGGGAAGGTTGCAGCTTCCTGTGCATTGATCTCTCCCTGGGCAGCACTCGAGCTATTGCTGGATAAGAAAGAACTTGCATTTATCTCGTGCCTTTACAGTGTTTCATAGTTCATGAGTTATTTACAGAATGCAGTTAGTGTTGTTAACTCGGCGCTCCCCTACCCTGCCAGACCCTTCCCTAAGTTTAATTGGGGAAATGTCATCCAGAGTTTCTAATCCCCATCCAGTGATCCCTGTGGGACAGTCTGTGTGTGAGGATTGGACTTTGATAGGAAGACTGGGCTGTGATATCCCCCATTAGTTGATGGCCAAACTTTACTGTTAAAAGCTCGCACACACATAATAGACACTTAGAGTTGTCCTTCACTGTCAGTTTTTAACATCTTCAGCGAAAACTGACCAATTAAAATCAAGCCAGAATTAGAGGAGTGCAGAGGGAGGGGTGCACTCTCAGAGGGGTGTGTTTGAGATTATAAAGATAGGGAGGGGCGAGGCTCTGGCGGGATTTGGAAATGAGGGTGAGAATCCTAAAATGGCACTGCTTTACTGAGAATCAATTGCAAATCAGCAAGCAGAGGTGATAGATACTTGGTACGAGTAAGGACACAGGCAGTAGAGTTTTGGATGACCTCATGTTTATAGAGGGTAGAATGTGGGAGGATGGTTAGGAGTGCATTGGAATAGTTAAGTATTGAAACACCTCTTCCAACAGTGTTGTGGGATCCTTTACTTTCAGCTTAGAGGGCTACACGGTGTTTCATCTGAAAGAAGGCACCTAAACGTTGCATTTGAGAGTGTGGCGTTCCCTCAGTATTGACCCTCCGACAGTGCAGCACTCCACCAGTACTTACTCCCTGACGGTGCCGTACTCCCTCAGTCCTGACCCTCCGACAGTGCAGCACTCCACCAGTACTTACTCCGTGACGGTGCCGTACTCTGTCAGTACTGACCCTCTGACAGCGCAGCACTCCCTCAGTCCTGACCCTCTGACAGCGCAGCACTTCCTCAGTCCTGACCCTCTGACAGCGCAGCACTCCCTCAGTCCTGACCCTCTGACAGTGCAGCACTCCCTCAGTACTGACCCTCTGACAGTGCAGCACTCCCTCAGTACTGACCCTCCAACAGCGCAGCACTCCGTCAGTACTGACCCTCCGACTATACGGTGCTTCTTCAGTACTGATCATCCGACAATGCAGGACTCTATCAGTACTGACTTTCCGACAGTGCAGCACTCCCTCAGTACTGACTCTCCGACAGTGCAGCACTCCCTCAGTACTGACCCTCTGACAGTGCAGCACTCCCTCAGTACTGACTCTCCAACAGTGCAGCCCTCCCTCAGTACTCACCCTCCGACAGTGCAGCGCTCCGTCAGTACTGACCCTCTGACAGTGCAGCGCTTCCTCAGTACTGACCCTCTGACAGTGCAGCAGTCCCTCAGTACTGACCCTCTGACAGTGCAGCACTCCCTCAGAATTGCCTTATTGCCTCTGGAGTAGCATTTGAACCCACAGCCTTCTGACTAAGAGGTGTGCCTGCTGAGTCACAGTCAACATCCTAGAAAAGGTACACAATTTACCACGACCCCCTCTCCCACCCATCAGTACATCCATCAGCAGGAGCTGTACACCGGAGCCCTGGTTTTGACTCTGTGTTGGAATAGCAGCGTATGATTTGGGACTTGCCTGTTTAAAGCTGTGTGAGAGACCCTGGGCTTGCACTATGCTCGCTGGGGCTGAGGCAGAAACTTATTAAAGCTTGACTGAAATTCAGTTAACTTAAAGGCAACCTGGCACTGTCTGCTCGCTAGACTAGAGCACATTACTTCTTGGGCTAAACTTGGGGATTAACAGCTGTGTCCTGAACTTCTGCTCTCACCTTTTCAGATTTTGTGGTGGACCAGACCCAGGCGGTAAAGTTTGCCTTGGACATTGCCCGGGGGTTGGCCTTTCTGCACACCCTCGAGCCCCTTATCCCCAGACACTACGTCAACAGCAAGAGCATCATGGTGAGCTGTCTGCATCTTGATTCACTCAAAAACTGACGTTGTGCAATTTTACATCAGCCAGCCTCAGACCTGTGTACAGGGCTGGGTGGGGGAAGGGGGGGAGCAACAATAGGGTTTGTGTGGGGAAGTGGAGTATTGAGCAGCAACTGTGGTGAGGAATGCAAAATGTCAGTGTTGTAATTTTAAACAGAATTTCCTGATCTCAGCCACAGTCAAATGGCCTGAGCATCCCTCAGTTTAGAACACACACCCATTCATTTTTCCTGCTCTCAACAGCCACCAGTTCCTGGATTAGGTGAGGGGGCGGACCAGGGTTCATTGTTCTGCCTCCCCGTAGTTGAATAGCAAAGTACCAGAGGATATATCCAGCAAAAACAGGGGTTCCATTGGAGCAATGGCAAGGTTGGTGGATCCACAGTCCCCATAAACAGGTCATCACAGGGCATTCTCCATGAAGCAGCCCCTTAAGGGTGGGGGATGTGCTGGGATGTGTTTTCCTTATAAATCAAGTCTGAGGGGGTAAACCCTCCCATGAATGATAAATGAATTTGAAGGGTTAATTCACAAGGAGAGATTACACAAACTAGGGCTGCATTCCCTGGAATTTGGAAGGTTTAAGATGATTTGGTCAAAGTCTTCAAGCTGTTAAGGGGAACAGATAGGGTCGATAGAGAGAAACTATTTTCACTGGTTGGGGAGTCTAGGCCCAGGAGACAGAGTCTGAAAATTAGCGACAGACCTTTCAGGAGTGAGATGAGGAAACACTTCTCCACATAAAGGTTGGTAGGAGTTTGGAACTATCTTCCACAAGTGGCAATTGATGCTGGGTCAGTTTGGAATATTGGTGAAAGTGCTGGTATATCCGGGGAGTGCAACTAGAGAACTAGAGTCAGGTCCAAGGCACCACAGCTGGCTCGGATGGAAGAATGAGAAAGCAAGGGGAACAAACCGGCGTTTCTGTGGCTGTGGACTTGACTCCGGGGTGGTGTGTTGCCTCGCTAGTTTCAGGGTCAGGGGTATCACTGAGTGGCTTCAAGAGCGCTCAGAGAGGGGAGGGTGAACAGCCAGCAGTTGTAGTGCACATCAGTACCAATGCCATAGGTAGAAAGAAGGATGTGGTCCTGCAGGCAGAGTTTAGGGAGCTGGGAGGGAAACAAGTGAGCAGCACCTCAATGGTAGTAACCCCTGTATTACACCCGGTACAGTGTGCAAGTGAGGAGAAAAATAGGAGGATGGAGCAGACGAGTGTGTGGCCTCCGCTTGTGCTATAACCGTTCTGTGATTCTAATTGTTAATTTTACACCTGATGTTAATAGATCTTGCTTAACCATGGGTTTTAAGGGATATCAAGCAATGGTGGCCATTTGGAGTTTGTTTGCAGATCAGGGATGATCTCATTGAATGATGAAACAGTCTAAAGGAGTTCAATGGCTTCCTCTTGCTCCTGTGTTCCTGGATCAATCTCACATTGACTTTGAAACATGAACAGGAACCTTTTCTCCCCTTGTACCTCACGGCTCAGCCCTGTTTATCATTTTTTGTTTTGCAATGAGCAGATTGACGAGGACATGACGGCTCGAATCAGCATGGCTGACGTCAAATTCTCCTTCCAGTGCCCAGGGAGAATGTACGCTCCGGCCTGGGTTGCTCCAGAAGGTGAAGTATTCCACTCGTCTCTTCATCACTGACAATTGAACCGTAGACATCGCAACACCCAGCGAGTTTCTTCTTCTCAAGGTCCCACATTAACATGCACTGGAATAGAAACATGCTCACTCCTAAAGCTGGGTATTCAGTGCCAGATGTCAGAATCAGGCTAATTCATTGTCAGATATCTGGATTAGACTCACTGTCAGAAATCAGGATTAGACTCACTGTTGGATTTCCAGATTAGACTCATTCCCTGTTGGATAGACATAGACATAGAAAATTGGAGCAGGAGTAGGTCATTCAACCTTTCGAGCCTGCTCCGTCACACAGAATGATCATGGCCCATCCTCTATCTCAATGCGATACTCCCACGCTCTCCCCATACTCCTTGACGCCTTTAGGATCTAGAAATCTATTTCCTTCTTAAATATATTCAGTGATTTGGCCTCCACAGCCTCTGTGGTAGAGAATTCCACAAGTTCATCACCCTCTGAGTGAAGAAACATCTCATCTCTGTCCTAAATGGCCTACCCCATATCCTGAGATTGTGACCCCTTGTTCTAGACCCCACCGCCCCCCCCCCCCGCCCAGTCAGAGGAAACATCATCCCTGCATCCAGTCTGTCCAGCCCTGTCAGAATTTTATATGTTTCAATGAAATCTCCTTTCATGCTTCTAAACTCCAGTGAATACAGGCCCAGTCAGCCCAATCTCTCCTCATACGACAATCCTGCCATCCCAGGAATCAGTCTGGGTGAACCTTTGCTGCACTCCCTCTGTAGCAAATATACCCTCTCTTAGGTAAGGAAACCAAAACTGCACACAATACTCCAGGTGTGGTCTCACCAAGGCCCTGTACAGCTGCAGGAAGACATCCTTGCTCCTGTACTCAAGTCATCTCGCAATGAAGGCCTACATACCATTTGCATTAACTGCTTGCTGCATTTGCATGCTTGCTTTCAGTGATTGGTGTACAAGGACACCCAGGTCCCTTTGTACATCAACATTTCCCAGTCTATCACCATTTATATAATGCTCTGCCATTCTGTTTTTCCTACTGAAGTGGATAACTTCATACTTATCCACGTTATACTGCATCTGCCATGTATTTGACCACTCACTCAACTTGTCTAAATCACCTTGAAGGCACTTAACATCCTCCTCACCGCTCACATTCCCACCTAGTTTCGTGTCATCAGCAAACTTAGAAATATTACATTTGGTTCCCTCATCCAAACCATTGATATATATTGTGAATAGCTGGAACCCAAGCACTGATTCCTGTGGTACCTCACTAGTGGATGTGTTGGTTGTCATCTTCCAAAATTCACTGTCATTGCCTGCTACTCTGAAAAGGACCCATTTATTCCTACTCTCTGTTTCCTGTCTGTTAACCAATTCTCAATCCATGCTAATATATTATCCCTAATCCCATGTGCTTTAATTTTACACACTAACCTCATGTGGGACTTTATCAAAAACGTTCTGAAAATCCAAATACACCACATCCACTGGTTCTCCCTTATCTATCCTGCTCGTTACATCCTCAAAAAACTCGTGTAGGTTTGTCAAACATGATTTCCCTTTCATAAATCTATGTTGACTTTGTCTATTCTCGTTGATATTTTCTAACTGCCCTGTTATCACATCCTTTATAATAGCTTCTAGCATTTTCCCTACTACTGATGTTAGGCTAACCGGCCTGTAATTCCGTTTCCCCCCATCCCTTCTTTTTTAAATAGGGGGGTTACATTTGTCACCCTCCAACCTGCCAGGGCGGTTCCAGAATCTACAGAATTTTGGAAGATGACAACCAACACATTATTTCCATGGCCACCTCCTTTAGTACCCTGGGATGTAGATTATCAGGCCCTGGGGATTTATCGGCTTTCAGTCCCATTAATTTCTGCCGCACTATTTTTTAGTAATACTAATTTCCTTCAATTCCTCCTTCTCACTAGACCCTTGATTCCCTAGTATTTCTGAGAAGTTACTTGTGTCTTCCTCAGTAAAGACGGAACTAAAGTCCTGCCATTTCCTTGTTCTCTATTATAAATTCTCTCATTTCGGACTATAAGGGATCTACATTTGTCTTCACCAGTCTTTTTCTTTTTACAGACTTATAGAAGCTTTTACAGTCCTCTTCTATGTTCTTTGCAAGTTTACTCTCATACTTTATTTTTCCCCTCTTATTCAATTTCTTGGTCCTCCTTTGCTGAATTCTAAACTGTTCCCAATCCTCAGGCTTGCTACTTTTTCTAGCAACTTTATATGACTCCTCTTTGAATTTAATACTATCCTTAATTTCTTTTGTTAGCCATGACTAGGCTGCTTCTCCTGTAGTCTTTTTGCACCAGAATGGAATGTATAACTGTTGCAATGCATACATTCATTCCTTAAATATTAGCCATTGCCTCTCCACCATCATGCCTTTTAATGAAGTTTCCCAATCTATCGTAGCCAACTCACACCTCATACTTTCGTAGTTTCCTTGTTTTGGACTTAGGACCCTAGTTTTGATTGGACTACTTCACTTTCCATCCTAATGAAGAATTCTAACATGTTATGGTCACTGTTCCCTAAAGGACCCACACAACAAGATTACTAATTAACCCCTTCTCATTGCATAGTACCAAATAAGACCATAAGATGTAGGAGCAGAAGTAGGCCATTTGGTCCACTGAGTCTGCACTGCCATTCAGTGAGTTTGTGCTGATCCGATAATCCTCAACTCCACTTTCCTGCCTTTTCCCCATAACCCTTGATTCCCTTACTGATTAAAAATCTGTCTATCTCAGCCTTGAATATATTTAACAACCCAGCTTCTACAGCCCTCTGTGGTAAAGAATTCCACAGATTCACCACCCTCTGAGAGAAGAAATTACTCCTCATCTCTGTTTTAAATGGGCGCCCCTTATCTGAGATTATGCCCTCTGGTCCTAGACTCTCCCACAAGGGGAAACAACCTCTCAGCATCTACCCTGTCAAGCCCCCTAAGAATCTTATATGTTTCAATAAGGTCGCCTCTCATTCTTCTAAACTCCAATGAGTACAGGCCCAACCTGCTCAGCCTCTCCTCATAAGAAAATCCCTCCATACCCAGGATCAACCTAGTGAACCTTCTCTGGACTGCCTCCAATGTCAGTATATCTTTCATTAGATAAGGGGGATAAAACTGTTCACAGTGTTCTAGGTGTGGTCTAACTAGTGCCTTGTATAGTTTTAGCAGGACTTCCCTATTTTTATACTCCATTCCCTTTGAAATAAAGGCCAACATTCCATTTGCCTTCCCTATTACCTGCTGAACTTGTATGTTAGCTTTTTGGGGTTCGTGCACAAGTACCCCCAAATCCCTCTGTGCTGCAGCTTTCTGCAGTCTTTCTCTATGTAAGTAAATCTAGGATAGTTTGCTCCCTAGGTGGTTCCTTGACATACTGGCTGAAAAAAAAACATCTCATACACACTCCAGGAATTCATCCGCCACAGTATCATTGTTAATTTAGTTTGATCAGTCTACATGTAGATTAAAGTCATCCTTGATTACTGTAACATCCTTGTTACCTGCATCTCTAATTTCTTGTTTAATGCCATCCCCTACCTTACCACTACTGTTTGGAGGCCTATCACCAACTCCCACCCCTAGTTACCTCCATCCAGACTGCGTCTATATCTAGATTACCTGAGCCAATGTCCTTTCTCACTATTGCACTAATTTCACCCTTAACTAACAACACCTTTTCCTTTTTGCCTATTCTTCCTAAAAACTCCGTGCATTCAGATGCAGTGCCTTTAGACATGTATTTTTTTAACATTTTTACACATCTATTTTTGTACTATTTGTTGCTGGCCCTTGTTTCCTCTGTCTTCCACTTTTACTTTCTACTTCTCTGTGTTTCATTCCTATCTTTGCTTCCCTCTCTTGTGTCTCCCCGCTCAGGTTCCCATCTCCTTGCCAATCTAGTTTAAACCCTCCCCCACAGTACTAGCAAATACCCCTGCAAAGATATTGGTCCCGGTCCTGCTGGGGTGCAACCTGTCCAGCTTGTACAGGTCCCATCTTCCCCAGAATCAGTTTCAATACCTCAGGAGCCTAAATCCCTCCTTGCTAAACCACCTCTCCAGCCACATATTCATCTGATCTCGTCTCCCATTCCTGATCTCGCTAGCACGTGGCATTGGGAGTAATCCTGAGATTACTGCCTACTGAGGTTCTGCTTTTTAATTTATTTCCTTGCTCCCTATATTCTGCTTTCAGTACCTCATCCCTCTTTTTACCTATGTCATTGCTACCAATAGGGACCACAACTTCTGGCTGTTCACCCTCCACTTTCAGAATGTCCTGCAGCTATTCAGTGACATCCTTGATCCTGGCACTAGGGAGGCATCATTCCATGAGCCTAATTCGGATATCTAGATTCAACTCTCTGTCCGATCTCCAGATTAGACTCTTGATCAGAAATCTGGATTCAACTCACCGTCGGATATCCGGATTAGCCTCATTGTTGGATATCCGGATTAGCCCACTGTTGGATATCCGGATTAGCCTCACTGTCGAATATCCGGATTAGCCTCACTGTCGGATATCCAGATTAGCCTCACTGTCGAATATCCGGATTAGCCTCACTGTCGGATATCCGGATTAGCCTCACTGTCAAATATCCGGATTCAATTCACTGTCGGATATCCGGATTCGACTCACTGTCGGATATCCGGATTCGACTCACTGTCGGATATCCGGATTCGACTCACTGTCGGATATCCGGATTCGCCTCACTGTCGGATATCCGGGTTCGACTCACTGTTGGATATCCGGGTTCGCCTCACTGTCGGATATCCGGATTCGACTCACTGTCGGATATCTGGATTAGCCCACTGTCGGAAATCCGGATTTGACTGACTGTCGGATATCTGGATTCGCCTCACTGTCGGATATCCGGATTCGCCTCACTGTCGGATATCCGGATTCGCCTCACTGTCGGAAATCCGGGTTCGCCTCACATGTCAGAAATCCGGATTCGCCTCGCTGTTGGATATCCGGATTCGACTCACTGTCGGATATCCGGATTCGCCTCACTGTTGGATATCCAGATTCAACTCACTGTTGGATATCCGGATTCGACTCACTGTCAGATTAGCCTCACTGTCAGATATCCGGATTCAACTCACTGTTGGATATCCGGATTCCACTCACTGTCGGATATCCAGATTCAACTCACTGTCAGATATCCGGATTCGACTCACTGTCAGATATCCGGATTCGACTCACTGTCGGATATCCAGATTCAACTCACTGTCAGATATCCGGATTCGACTCAGTGTCGGATATCCGGATTCGCCTCACTGTTGGATATCCAGATTCAACTCGCTGTCAGATATCCGGATTAGCCTCACTGTCGGATATCCGGATTCGACTCACTGTCGGATATCCGGATTCCACTCACTGTCGGATATCCGGATTAGCCTCATTGTTGGATATCCGGATTTGACTGACTGTCGGATATCCGGATTCCACTCACTGTCGGATATCCGGATTAGCCCACTGTCGGATATCTGGATTAGCCCACTGTCGGTTTTCCGGATTCGACTCACTGTCGGATATCCGGATTAGCCTCATTGTCAGATATCCGGATTAGCCCACTGTCGGATTTCTGGATTTGACTCACTGTCAGAAATCCGGATTCGACTCACTGTCGGATATCCGGATTCAACTCACTGTCAGAAATCCAGATTCAACTCTCTGTCTGATATCGGGATTAGACTCTGTCGGATATCCGGATTAGCCTCACTGCTGGATATCCGGATTCGACTCACTGTCAGAAATCCGGATTCGACTCACTGTCGGATATCTGGATTAGCCTCACTGTCGGATATCCGGGTTCGCCTCACTGTCAGAAATCCGGATTCGACTCACTGTCGGATATCTGGATTAGCCTCACTGTCAGATATCCGGATTCAACTCTCTGTCAGAAATCCAGATTCGACTCACTGTCCGATATCGGTATTAGACTTTCTGTCGGATATCTGGATTAGCCTCACTGCTGGATATCTGGATTCAACTGTCAGAAATCCAGATGAGCCTCACTGTCCGAAATCCGGATTAGACTCATTGTCTGATATCCGGATTAGCTTCGCTGTCGGATATCTGGATTCAACTCATTGTCCAAAATCCGTATTAGCCCCACTATCCGATATTCGGATTAACCTCACTCTGGATATCCAGATTAGCCTCACTATCCGCTATCCGGATTAGCCTCACTGTCCGATATCCGGATTAGACTCATTGTCCAATATCCAGATTGCCATTCAGGTTCAGTGTTGAGTGAATAAATTGTGGAGATCAGCTGGTGACTTAATACCGCAGCACTTGACCAAACCCTCATTACCTCCCTCTCTGGCCTGCTAATATCAATGTTAAATAGAACTATTGTAAGCCTATGGTTTGACAGGATAGTGTAACAGGTTGAATTGTTGTGCTGTGGTTTGTTAGAAGCTCAGATAATATTAATTATAATGCTGTGCTTCTGGATTGTTTCCCTTCTCTGAATGCAGCTCTTCAGAAAAAACCAGAAGAGATTAACAGGCGTTCTGCGGACATGTGGAGCTTTGCCATTCTCCTGTGGGAGCTGGTAACCCGGGAGGTGCCCTTTGCAGATCTCTCCAACATGGAGATCGGGATGAAGGTGAGTTTGTCTCCACTCCTGGAGTGGGAGCTCTCCAAGGGAAAAAGATTTAACTCCTTGCTCCCACCCCTCTGAACACATAGTCAATATAAAGTGTCACGTGGGTCTGTCAGGTGTTCTGCAGAAATCAAAGGCTTCAGTTCTGAAGGCAGGTTGCTGAAATTTGGCTTTTATTTCCTTGGATTTACAAATTTCAGGGTTGAGGTGCAAAAATGACAGGGTGTTAACTATGGCCAGTGAGTAACACTCTAACCTCTGAATCATGGGATCCAGGCCCATATCAGAGACTTGAAATGGAAATCCAGGGTGAAATTCCCATTGTAGTAGTGGGAGTCCCACACTGTCAGAGGGTCAGTACTGAGGGAGTGCTGCACTGTCAGAGGGTCAGTACTGAGGGAGTGCTGCACTGTCAGAGGGTCAGTACTGAGGGAGTCCCACACTGTCAGAGGGTCAGTACTGAGGGAGTGCTGCACTGTCAGAGGGTCAGTGCTGAGGGAGTGCTGCACTGTCAGAGGGTCAGTACTGAGGGAGTGCTGCACTGTCAGAGGGTCAGTACTGAGGGAGTGCTGCACTATCAGACGGTCAGTACTGAGGGAGTGCTGCACTGTCAGAGGGTCAGTACTGAGGGAGTGCTGCACTATCAGAGGGTCAGTACTGAGGGAGTGCTGCACTATCAGAGGGTCAGTACTGAGGGAGTGCTGCACTGTCAGAGGGTCAGTACTGAGGGAGTGCTGCACTGTCAGAGGGTCAGTACTGAGGGAGTGCTGCACTATCAGACGGTCAGTACTGAGGGAGTGCTGCACTGTCAGAGGGTCAGTACTGAGAGAGTGCTGCACTATCAGAGGGACAGTACTGAGGGAGTGCTGCACTGTCAGAGGGTCAGTACTGAGGGAGTGCTGCACTGTCAGAGGGTCAGTATTGAGGGAGCGCTGCACGATCAGAGGGTCAGTACTGAGGGAGTGCCGCACTGTCAGAGGGTCAGTACTGAAGGAGCGCTGCACGATCAGAGGGTCAGTACTGAGGGAGTGCTGCACTGTCAGAGGGTCAGTACTGAGGGAGTGCTGCACTATCAGACGGTCAGTACTGAGGGAGTGCTGCACTGTCAGAGGGTCAGTACTGAGGGAGTGCTGCACTATCAGACGGTCAGTACTGAGGGAGTGCTGCACTGTCAGAGGGTCAGTACTGAGGGAGTGCTGCACTGTCAGAGGGTCAGTACTGAGGGAGTGCTGCACTATCAGAGGGACAGTACTGAGGGAGTGCTGCACTATCAGAGGGTCAGTACTGAGGGAGTGCTGCACTATCAGAGGGTCAGTACTGAGGGAGTGCTGCACTGTCAGAGGGTCAGTACTGAGGGAGTGCTGCACTGTCAGAGGGTCAGTATTGAGGGAGCGCTGCATGATCAGACGGTCAGTATTGAGGGAGTGCCGCACTGTCAGAGGGTCAGTACTGAGGGAGCGCTGCACTGTCAGAGGGTCAGTACTGAGGGAGTGCTGCACTATCAGAGGGTCAGTACTGAGGGAGTGCTGCACTGTCAGAGGGTCAGTACTGAGGGAGTGCTGCACTATCAGAGGGACAGTACTGAGGGAGTGCTGCACTATCAGAGGGTCAGTACTGAGGGAGTGCTGCACTGTCAGAGGGTCAGTACTGAGGGAGTGCTGCACTGTCAGAGGGTCAGTATTGAGGGAGCGCTGCATGATCAGACGGTCAGTATTGAGGGAGTGCCGCACTGTCAGAGGGTCAGTACTGAGGGAGCGCTGCACTGTCAGAGGGTCAGTACTGAGGGAGTGCTGCACTGTCAGAGGGTCAGTACTGAGGGAGTGCTGCACTGTCAGAGGGTCAGTACTGAGGGAGCGCTGCACGATCAGAAGGTCAGTGCTGAGGGAGTGCTGCACTGTCAGAGGGTCAGTACTGAGGGAGTGCTGCACTGTCGGAGGGTTTTTTAAACATTCATGGCTTGGTCAGCATTTATTGCCCATCTCTAGTTGCCCTTGAGAAGGTGGTGGTGAGCTGTATTCTTAAACTGCTGCAGTCCATGTGGTGTAGCTACACCCACAGTGCTGTTAGGAAGGGAGTTCCAGGATTTTGACCCAACGACAGTGATATATTTCCAAGTCAGAATGTTGAGTTACTTTGAGGTGAACTATCAGGTGGTGGTGTTCCCATCTATCTGCTGCCCTTACCCTTCTAGATGGTAATGGTCATGGATTTGGAAGGTGCTGTCGAAGAAGCCTTGGTGAATTCCTGCAGTGCATCTTGTAGGTGGTACACACACTGCTGCTACAGTGCATCGGTGGTGGAGGGAGTGAATGTTTGTGGATGTGCCAATCAAGCAGACTGCTTTGTCCTGGACGATGTCAAGCTTCTTGAGTGTTGTGGCAGCTGCACTTATCCAGACAAGTGGGGAGTATTCCATCACACTCCTGACTTGTGCCTTGTAGATGGTGGACAGGCTTTGGGGAGTCAGGAGGTGAGTTACTCACCGCAGTATTCCTAGCCTCTGACCTGCTCTTATAGCCACAGTATTTATATGGCTAGTCCAGTTCAGTTTCTGGTCAATGGTAAGCCCCAAGATGTTGATAGTGGAGGATTCAGTGATGGTAATGCCATTGAACATCAAGGGGCGATGGTTGGATTCTTGCTTGTTGGAAATGGTCATTGCCTGACACTTGTGTGGCATGAATGTTACTTGCCACTTGTCAACCCAAGCCTGGATATTGTCCAGGTCCTGCTGCATTTGGACATGGACTGCTTCAGTATCTGAGGAGTTGTGAATGGTGCTGCACATTGTGCAATCATCAGCGAACACCCCCACTTCTGACCTTATGATGGAAGGAAGGTCATTGATGAAGCAACTGAAAGATGGTTGGGACACTACCCAGAGGCACTCCTGCAGTGGTGTCCTGGAGCTGAGATGACTGACCTCTAACATCCACAACCATCTTCCGAGCACAAAGCTCGGTATGACTCCATCCAGTGGAGAGTTTTCCCCTGATTCCCATTGACTCCAATTTTGCTCGGGCTCCTTGATGCCACACTCAGTCAAATACTGCCTTGATGTCAAGGCCAGTCACTCTCACCTCACCTCGGGAGTTCAGCTCTTTTGTCCTTGTTTGAACCAAGGCTGTAATGAGGTCAGGAGCTGAGTGACCCTGGCAGAACCCAACCTGGGTGTCATGAGCAGGTTATTGCAAAGCAAGTGCCGCTTGATAGCACTGTTGATGACCCCTTCCATTACTTTACTGATGATCGAGAGTAGACTAATGAGGCGGTAATTGGCCGGGTTGGATTTGTCCTGCTTTTTGTGTACAGGACATACCTGGGCAATTTTCCACATAGCTGGGTAGATGCCACTGTTGTAGCTGTACTGGAACAGCTTGGCTAGGGGTGTGGCAAGTTCTGGAGCACAAGTCTTCAGTACTATTGCCAGAATATTGTCAGGGCCCATAGCCTTTGCAGTATTCAATGCCTTCAGCTGTTTCTTGATATCACGTGGAGTGAATCGAATTGGCTGAAGACTGGCATCTGTGATGCTGGGGACCTCCAGAGGAGGCTGAGATGGATCATCCACTCGGCACTTCTGGCTGAAGATTGTAGTAAATGCTTCAGCCTTATCTTTTGCACTGATGTGTTGGGCTCCCCCATCATTAAGGATGGAGATATTTGTGGAGCCTCCTCTTCCAGTGAGTTGTTTAATTGTCCACCACCATTCACGATGTGGCAGGACTGCAGAGCTTAGATCTGATCCATTGGTTGTGGATCTCTTAGCCCTGTCTATCTCTTGCTGCTTATGCTGTTAGGCACGCAAGTGGTCCTGTGTTATAGCTTCACCAGGGTGACACCTCATTTTTAGGTATGCCTGGTGCTGCTCCTGACATGTCCTCCTGCACTCTTCATTGAACCAGGATTGATCCCCTGGCTTGATGATAATGGTAGAGTGGGGGATATGCCGGGCCATGAGGTTACAGATTGTGTTCGAGTACAATTCTGCTGCTGCTGATGGCCCACAGCACCTCATGGATGCCCAGTCTTGAGTTGCTAGATCTGTTCAAAATCTATCCCATTTAGCATGGTGGTAGTGCCACACAACATGATGGTGGTTATCCTCAATGTGAAGACAGGACTTCATCTCCACAATGACTGTGCGGTGGTCACTCCTACTGATACTGTCATGGACAGATGCATCTGTGACAGGCAGGTTGGTGAGGATGAGGTCAAGTATGTTTTTCCCTCTTGATGGTTCCCTCACCACCTGCTGCAGACCCAGTCTAGCAGCTATGTCCTTTAGGACTCGGCCAGCTGGGTCAGTAGTGGTGCTACCGAGCCACTCTCGGGAATGGACATTGAAGTTCCCCACCCAGGGTACATTCTGTGCCTTTGCCACCCTCAGTGCTTCCTCCAAGTGGTGTTCAACATGGAGGGGCACTGATTCATCAGCTGAGGGAGGGTGGTATGTGGTAATCAGCAGGAGGTTTCCTTGCCCATTTTGGACCTGATGCCATGAGACTTCATGGGGTCCGGAGTCAGTGCTGAGGACTCCCAGGGCAACTCCCTCCCGACTGTATACCACTGTGCCCCCACCTCTGCTGGGTCTGACCTGCCGGTGGGACAGGACATACCCAGGGATGGTGATGGTGGTGTCTGGGACATTGTCTGTAAGATATGATTCCGTGAGGATAACTATGTCAGACTGTTGCTTGACTAGTCTGTGAGACAGCTCTTCCAATTTTGGCACTAGACCCCAGATGTTAGTAAGGGGGACTTTGCAGAGTTGACAGGGCTGAGTTTGCTGTTGTTGTTTCCGGTGCCTAGGTTGATGCCGGGTGGTCCGTCCGGTTTCATTCCTTTATTGTAACTTTGTAGCGGTTTGTTACAACTGAGTGTCTGGTTTGGCCATTTCAGAGTCAGCCACATTGCTGTGGGTCTGGAGTCACATGTAGCCCAGACCAGGCAAGGATGACAGATTTCCTTTCCTATAGGACATTAGTGACCCAGATGGGTTTTTACAAAATCGACAATGGTTTCCTGTTCATCATTAGACTTTTAATTCCAGATTTTTATTGAATTCAAATTTCACCATCTCCAGTGGTGGGATTTGAACCCGGATCCCCAAAGCATTATCCTGGGTCTCTGGATTACTAGTCCATTGACAATACCACAACGTCATCACCTCCCGCCTGTACTATGGGAGTGCCGCAGTGTTGGAGGGTCAATACTGATGGAGTACTGTGCAATCGGAGGGTCTGTACTGAGGGAGTGCTGCACTGTCAGAGGATCAGTACTGTAGGATCCAGCAATGTCAGAGGGTCTGTACTGAGGGAGTGCTGCACTGTCAGAAGGTGAGTACTGACGAGTGCTGCACTGTCGGAGGGTCAGCACTACGGCAGTGCTGTACTGTTGGAGGGTCAGTACTGAGGGAGTGCTGCACTGTCAGAGGGTCAGCACTGCGGGAGTGCTACACTGTTGGAGTGTCAGCACTGAGGGAATGCTGCACTGTCAGAGGGTCAGTACTGAGGGAGTGCTGCACTGTCAGAGGGATAGCACTGCGGGAGTGCTGCACTGTTGGAGGGTCAGCACTGAGAGAATGCTGCACTGTCGGAGGGTCAGCACTGAGGGAGTGCTGCACTGTTGGAGGGTCAGCACTGAGAGAATGCTGCACTGTCGGAGGGTCAGCACTGAGGGAGTGCTGCACAGTTTGAGGGCCTTTCTTTCAGATGAGCTGTTATATTAAATAGAGTATTTGAAGTTTTTGATCCTGTTGACTCTGATTTTACAGGTGTCTCTGGAAGGTCTCCGGCCCACCATCCCCCCTGGAATCTCCCCTCACATTTGCAAACTGATGAAGATCTGCATGAATGAGGATCCAGCGAAAAGACCAAAGTTCGACATGATTGTGCCTATAATGGAAAAGATGCAAGACAAGTAGAGTAAGGGGATGGAAGGATTTTGCCCCCCTTTACCCCCAACCCGTCAGCCTTACAGCTTCCAGTAACCACACGCAGCCTATGCAGGACTATTCCACCATGAAGACTCTCACTGCTCCTGGACTCTGAATTGAGATCTCTGAGTTTCAAAAACATGTTACTGTCTTCATTTGTTTACAGTGAGTGTGTCTGTTGCAGCCTTTTCTCACTGCCTGATTTATATTGACAAGAACTCTGCTAATGCCTGGGGGTACAAGGCCTTCATTATCATCCAGTTTGGTTACATCAGAGACTTAAATTCAAATTGAGAAGAAGCCTGTTAACTTATCCCTGGGTTAGAGAGAGAGAGAGAAGGGAAATCAACCAGGGTTCCTGCTCCTGATCACGGTCCAGTGCTTATTCCTGGAAAGGGGCACTGTCTGTCCGTGGAACTGGTACAGAAACACTGTCTGTCTCTGTCTGTGACTCTCCAGGGTGGGACTGGTACGGGTGACTGTTTTCATCATTGTTAAAGAACAATATTTGTAAAAGTCAGCTACAGACATTAGTTCTGTTACTCACAGTACACTCCTAACCTGGATCTGCTTGCAACTCTACCTGTGCAAACATTCTGAAACTTCCTCTCTTCCAGTCATCCTCCAGTTACAACCTGTATCTCCAGTTACAACCTGTATCTTCTCTGCAGCTGAATTTGACCTCAGGTTCCAGAGAGTGAAAGGTCAATGTCTGAACCCCGCTGTCCCTGTCAGAGAGGAACCCTTGGCAATTAGAAACTTTCAATCAGGTCGGGACTGGACTGGGGAGACTCTCCCAATGTTCTAGAGCCATGGTGCTAGCCTGTGTAATCCCTGTGCTCGGACCCTTGCTATTTACATCCTGTTCTCACTGGTGCATGTGTGGGAAATATGAAGACCTTGTGCCTGCCTCCTTGTCCCTTGTTGTGACCTGTGCAATGGTCAATATTCACTAACCCGTCTACCCACTGTTGCCACCTACTGGATCCTGAACACACTACTGTTGAGTTCCTGGGCTAGGCAGCATTACTCAAATGGAAATTGCTAACCATTTATATAATTTATATAACACTTGTATTTCTGATTTATTCTTACAAGTCACTGCTGTTTTATTGAAACTGTAACTTTATGGACTTTGCATTAAAGAGAGACCGATTTCCAATTTATAGTGTGTATTGGTGCATCACTTAAAATCTTGCAGTCACTTTGAAAGTTATCTGCTGTCCACGACATTGGAAGAACTCCCCCTCTGACCTAATAATTTAATGGGATCTTTAACACCCACCTAACCACTTCCAAAAGACAGCACCTCCAACAACACAGCACTCACACTCCCCTTCCCCCTCCTCACCTAGATTATGTGCTCAGCCCTGGAGTTTTTTAATTCATTCGCGGGATGTGGGCTTCGCTGGCTCGGTCAGCATTTATTGCTCATCCCTAAGTTGCCCTTGAGAAGGTGGTGGTGCCTTCTTGAACCACTGCAGTCCCTGTGGTGTAGGTACACCCACAGTGCTGTTAGGAAGGGAGTTCCAGCAACAGCGAAGGAACGGTGATAAATATCCAAGTCAGGGTGGTGAGTGACTTGGAGGGGAACTTCCAGGTGGTGGTGTTCCCATCTATCTGCTGCCCTTGTCCTTCTAGATGGTAGTGGTTGTGGGTTTGGAAGGTGCTGCCTAAGGAGCCTTGGTGAGTTTCTGCAGTGCATCTTGTAGATGGGGTACACTGCTGCTACTGTGCATCGGTGGTGGAGGGAGTGAATATTTGTGGATGTGGTGCCAATTTTGTGCACCTGGGAAATTTTCCACATAGCCGGGTAGTTGCCAGTGTTGTAGCTAATTTGGAACAGCTTGGCTAGAGGCACGGTAAGTTCTGGAGCACAAGTCTTCACTGCTATTGCCAAGATAATATCAGGACCCATAGCCTTTACAGTATCCAGTGCCTTCAGCCGTTTCTTGATATCTCATGGAGTGAATTGAATTGGCTGAAGACTGGCATCTGTGATGCTAGGCCAAGGTGGATTATCCACTCAGCACTCTTGGCTGAAAATTATCAGTCTACTGATTTGCTGGGCTCCTCTACCATTAAGGATGGGGATATTTGTGGAGCCTCCTCCTCCAGTGAGTTGTTTAATTGTCCTCCACCATTCATGGCTGGATGTGGCAGAACTGCAGAGCTTAGATCTGATCCATTGGTTTTTCCGTCTAACACTTGCTGCTTATGCAGTTTGGCACACAAGTAGTCCTGAGCTGAAGATTCTTCAGGTTGGCACCTCATTTTTAGGTATGCCTGGTGCTGCTCCTGGCATGCATTCCTGCACTCTTCATTGGACCAGGATTTAACTGGTTTGCTGGTAATGGGAGAGTGGGGGATATGCCGGGCCATGAGGTTACAGATTGTGGTTGAGTACAATTCTGCTGCTTGTGAGACAGGGTGTACCATCTGCCATGGTGGGATTCAAACCCGGGTCCCTAGAGCATTACCCTGGGTCTCTGGATTACCAGTGACAATACCACTACGCCACTGCCTCCCCTAATCCATAATCTTCTGAGTTAACAGTAACCTGGATTTATATAGCACCTTTAAAGTAATAAAACACCCTGAGGCATTTCATAGGAGCATTATCAAACAGAATTTGGCACCAAATCACATGAGGTATTTGGAAAAGCTTGGTCAAAGATGTAGGTTTCAAGCAGCATCTTAAAGGTGGAGTGGGAGAAGTGGCAGGGTGTAAGGATGCAATTCCAGAGCTTAGGGCCCAGACAACTGAAGCTAACGGCCATTCATGGTGGAGTGATCAGGGATGTACAGCAGACCAGAATTGGAGAAGTGCGGAGAACTCGGAGAGTTGCAGGCCTGGAGATGACAGAGATAGGGGATGAGGCCTGGAGATGACAGAGATAGGGGATGAGGCCTGGAGATGACAGAGATAGGGGATGAGGCCTGGAGATGACAGAGATAGGGGATGAGGCCTGGAGATGACAGAGATAGAGGATGAGGCCATGAAGGAATCTGAAAACAAAGATGAGAATTTCAAAATCAATGCAATGCTGGACCAGGAGCCAACAACTGGTGAGTCCTGCCAACTAAGGCAAGAGAAAATTCAAGGGTAAATTCAAATAAAACAATAGTATATCTGTGGGTAGAGACTGGGGAAAAGGACTTGAATTAAAAGATCATACGAATATGAGGAGCAGGAGTAGGCCATTCAGCCCCTCGAGCCAGCTCCACCATTTAATAAGATCATAGTCGATAGAAACCTGAAATCTGTATTCCACCTATCCCCGATAATGTATCACCTCCTTGCTTACCAAGAATCTATCCGCCTCTGCCTTAAAAGTATTCAAATTCATCATCGCCTCCAATGTGTCGGCTCAGCCTTCAGCCGACAAAGGAAAAGAGTATTTGAGGACCAGGATCTCAAACCTGAGACTAAGATCACGATTTCCTGGGCAGCGGTGATCCCCGCGCTCCTCTTTGCTTCAGAGGCTTGGACGACCTGCAGGAGGCACCTCAAACCACTGGAGAAGTACCACCAATGGTGGCTTCGCAAGATCCTCCAAATCCGGTGGCAAGAAAGGTGATCCAACAGCAGCATCCTCTCCCAGGCCAACATGCCCAGCATCGAGATGTTCAACATTTAAAACCAGCTCTGTTGGACAGGACATATGTATGTCCAACACCAGAGCAAACTGTTCTACTCAGAACTTGGTCGCAGCAGGAGACTCCCAGGTGGACAGTGGAAACGCTTTAGGGATGTCCTCAAAGCATCCCTGAAGAGGTCAGACATTTCCACCAAGGGAGACCCTGGCTTGTGACCAGCCAACTTGTAGAAAATTAAAACGGGAAGGCACCGAACACATCGAGAGAATTCTTTAGGAACAAGCAGAGGTAAAGCTGAGGCATTGGAGGGAGTGCACAAACCTCCAAATAACTCATCCACCCAACCCTGCAAACGCCATCTGCCCCACATGTGGCAGAGTCTGCAGATAGTCCACTGGACCTATCAGCCATCTGAGAACCCATCCAACAGGAATGGAGGGGAGTCATCCTGGATCTTGCCTGAGAAGAAGAAGGCAGGTACATCCATGGTGCTGTTAGGGAGGGAGTTCCAAGATTTTGACCCAGTGACAGTGAAGGAACGGTGATATATTTCCAAATCAGGATGGTGAGGTTTGGAGGGTAACTTGCAATTGATGGTGTTCCCATGTGTCTGCTGCCCTTGTCCTTCTCGATGGTAGCAGTCATGAGTTTGGAAGGTGCTGTTGAAGGAGCCTTGGTGAATTGCTGCAGTGCATCTTGTAGATGGTACACACTGCTGCTACTGTGTGTCACCGTTCCTTCACTGTCGCTGGGTCAAAGTGTTGGAACTCCCTCCCTAACAGCACTGTAGGTGTACCTACACCACATGGACTGCAGCGATTCAAGAAGGCAGCTCACTCCCACCTTCTCAAGGAAAATTAGAGATGGACAATAAATATTGGCCTTGCCAGTGATGCCAGGTCCCATAAATGAATACAAGGTACCCAAATCTCTGCTCCTCCATAATTCCCAGCTTCTCCCCATTAACAAATACTCTGGTCAGTCCTCCTTGGATCCAAAGTGGATAAGCTTATACTTTTCTATAGGCACTTGTAACATCTTCTCTGATTTGTATCTCTCAATGTTCCACTTAAGTCAAACAATTGGGACTGTTCTTGGAGAAGGGAAGGTTGAGAGGAGATTTGATAGAGATTTAAAATCATGAGGGGTCTGGACAGTAGATGCAGAGAAACTGTTCCCATTGGTAGAAGGATCAAGAACCAGAGAACCAGATTTAAAGTAATTACTGAAAGAAGCATTGGTGACATGAGGAAAAGCTTGTTTATGCGGTGAGTGGTTAGGATCTAGAATGCGCTGCCTGAGAGTGCGGTGGAGACAGATTGAAGAGGGAATTGGATTATGACCTGGAAAGGAAGAATATGCAGGGCCATTGGAGAGATGGTAGGGGAGTGGCACTAGGAGAATTGCTCATTCAGAGAGCCAGTATAGACACAATGGTGCCAAGAAACTATTATATGTTTCCTAATATTATTGTGGGACATTTTAAAGCAGGCTTAACGGTGTGCATATGTGTTTGTCTGTGTCTGTGTGTTTTACTCATTCATGGGATGTGGGATTCGCTGGCTGGGCCAGCATTTATAGTCCATCCCTAGTATGTGGGTGTATGCTTCTCTGTGTGTGACTAATTTAATTAAATTAGAGATGATTAGACTGCAAGGTTTAAAATATCAAAGAAATGAGGTGTAAAACAGGTGTTTCAAATGAACTTGAGTAAAGCTAGGGTGAGGTCAGTAGATATGGTGGGAATGGAATTTGCATTTTTAGGTAAGAGGAGAAGTATTTGATTTCCAAAGGGACATGGGAAATGTTTACAACTGGCAAGATAAATAAGGCAAGGTTATTACGTTGATTTTTCCCAAAAGCGCTAACCATAATGATAACATGAAAGATTTTTATATCATGGGAAAGGTAACTTCTAAAGACAAGTGGAAACAATTGGATAGACAAATCCAAAGGGATAAAATATATCTAAAGAAGGATGGAAGGCTGTGTGAGGTGTGGCCTTGTGAGATGTCAGAAACATAGAAACATAGAAACTAGGAGCAGGAGGAGGCCATTCGGCCCTTCGAGCCTGCTCCGCCATGCATTATGATCATGGCTGATCATCCAACTCAATAACCTGCTCCTGCTTTCTCCCCATATCCTTTGATCCCTTTCGCCCCAAGAGCTATATCTAACTCCTTCTTGAAAACATACAATGTTTTGGCCTCAACTACTTTCTGTGGTAATGAATTCACAGACTCACCACTCTCTGGGTGAAGAAATTTCTCCTCATCTCAGTCCTAAATGGTCTACCCCATATCCTCAGACTGTGACCCCTGGTTCTGGACTCCCCCACCATCGGGAACATCCTTCCTGCATCTACCCTGTCTAGTCCTGTTAGAATTTTATAGGTTTCTATGAGATCCCCCCTCATTCTTCTGAACTCCAGTTTATATAATCCTAACTGACTCAATCTCTTCTCATATGTCAGTTCCGCCATCCCAGGAATCAGTTGGGTAAACCTTCGCTGCACTCCCTCTATAGCAAGTACATCCTTCCTCAGATAAGGAGACCAAAACTGCACACAATATTCCAGGTGTGGTCTCACCAAGGCTCTGTACAATTGCAGGAAGACATCCCTGTTCCTGTACTCGAATCCTCTGGCTATGAAGGCCAACATACCATTTGCCTTCTTTACCGCCTGCTGCACCTGCATGCTTACATTCAGCAACTGGTGTACAAGGACACCCAGGTCTCGTTGAACATTCCCCGTGCTCAATTTATAGCCATTCAGATAATAATCTGCCTTCCTATTTTTGCTACCAAGGTGGTTAACCTCACATTTATCCACATTATACTGCATCTGCCATGCATTTGCCCACTCACTCAGCTTGTCCAAATCACACTGAAGCATCTCTGCATCCTCCTCACAGCTCACCCTCCCACCCAGGTTGGTGTCATCTGCAAATTTGGAGGTATTACATTTAGTTCCCTCATCTAAATCATTAATATATATTGTGAATAGCTGGGGTCCCAGCACCGATCCCTGCGGTACCCCATTAGTCACTGCCTGCCATTCGGAAAAAGACCTGTTTATTCCTACTCTTTGTTTCCTGTCTGCCAACCAGTTTTCTATCCATCTCAATACACTACCCCCCAATCCCATGCACTTTAATTTTACACGCCAATCTCTTATGTGGGACTTTGTCGAAAGCCCTCTGAAAGTCCAAATATACCACATCTACTGGTTCCCCCTCCTCAACTCTACTAGTTACATCCTCGAAAAATTCCAGTAGATTTGTCAAGCATGATTTCCCTTTTGTAAATCCATGCTGACTCTGTTCGATTCTGCCACTGTTTTTCAAGGGCTCAGCTATTAAAACTTTTATAATAGACTCCAGAATTTTCCCCACTACTGACGTCAGGCTGACTGGTCTATAATTCCCTGTTTTCTCTCTACCTCCCTTTTTAAATAGTGGGGTTACATTAGCCACCCTCCAATCTGTAGGAACTGTTCTAGAGTCTATAGAATCTTGGAAGATGACCACCAATGCATCCACTATTTCTAGGGCCACTTCCTTAAGTACTCTGGGATGTAGATTATCAGGTCCCGGGGATTTATCAGCCTTCAATCCCATCAATTTCCCCAACATCATTTCCATAAGACCATAAGACATAGGAGCAGAAATTAGGCCATTTGGCCCATCAAGTCTGCTCCGCCATTCAATCATGGCTGATAAGTTTCTCAAACCCATTCTCCCACCTTCTCCCCGTAAACTTTGATCCCCTTACCAATCAAGAACCTATCTATCTCGGTCTTAAATACACTCAATGACCTGGCCTTCACAGCCTTCTGTGACAATGAATTCCATAGATTCACCACTCTCTGGCTAAAGAAGTTTCTCCTCATCTCTGTTCTAAAAGGTCTTCCCTTTACTCTGAGGCTGTGCCCTCGGGTCCTAGTCTCTCCTACTAATGGAAACATCTTCCCCACGTCCACTCTATCCAGGCCTTTCAGTATTCTGTAAGTTTCAATCAGATCCCCCCTCATCCTTCTAAACTCCATCGAGTACAGACCCAGAGTCCTCAAATGTACCTCATATGTTAAGCCTTTCACTCCTGGGATCATTCTTGTGAATCTCCTCTGGACCCTCTCCTTCCTGAGATATGGGGCCCAAAATTACTCACAATATTCTAAATGTGGTCTGACCAGAGCCTTATAAAGCCTCAGCAGCACATTCCTGCTTTTATATACTAGTCCTCTTGAAATAAATGCCAACATTGCATTTGCCTTCCTACTGACTCAACCTGCAAGTTAACCTTAATACAATCCTGGACTAGGACTCCCAAGTCCCTTTGCACTCCAGACTTCTGAATTCTCTCCCCATTTAGAAAATAGTCTACGCCTCTATTCTTCCTACCAAAGTGCATGACCTCACACTTCCCAACTAATACTGATTTCTTTCAGTTCCTCCCTCTCACTAATCCCTGTGTTCCCCAACGTTTCTGGTATGTTATTAGTGTCCTCCTTTGTGGAGACATAACCAAAGTACGTATTTAGTTGGTCAGCCATTTCTTTGTTCCCCATTATAAATTCCCCTGTTTCTGACAGTAAGGGACTTACATTTCTCTTCACCAATCTTTTTCTCTGCACATACCTATAGAAACTTTTACAGTCAGTTTTTACGTTCCCTGCAAGCTTACTCTCATACTCTATTTCCCCCTTCTTAATCAATCTCTTGGTCCTCTTTTGCTGAATTCTAAACTGCTTCCAATCCTCAGGTCTGTTGTTTTTTCTGGCCAATTTGCATGCCTCTTCCTTGGATCTAATTCAATCTCTAAGTTCCCTTGTAAGCCATAGTTTGGCCACCTTTCCTGTTTTACTTTTGCGCCAGACATGAATAAACAATTGTTGTAGTTCACCCATGCGCTCTTTGAGTGTTTGCCATTGCCTATCCACCTTTAAGTAACATTTCCCAATCTATCATAGCCAACTCGCACCTCATACCATCGTAGTTTCCTTCATTAAGATTCAGGATCCTAGTCTCAGAGTCAACTATGTCACTCTCCATCTTGATGAAGAATTCTATCATATTATGGTCGCTCATCCCCAAGGGGCCTCACACAACTAGATTGCCAATTATTCCTTTCTCATTACACAATACCCAGTCGAGGATGGCCTGTTCTCTAGTTGGTTCCTCAACATATTGGTCCAGAAAACCATCCTGTATACACTCCAGGAATTCCTCCTCTACAGTATTGTTACTAACTTGATGTGCCCAATCTATTTGCAGATTAAAGTCACCCATAATTACAGATGTTCCTTTATTGCATGCATCTCTAATTTCCTGTTTAATGCCATTCCCAACATCACCACTACAGTTTGGGGGTCTGTATACAACCCCCACTAACGTTTTTTGCCCCTTAGTGTTTCTCAGCTCTACCCATACAGATTCCACATCGTCGGAGCTAATATCTTTCCTCACTACTGCGTTAATTTCCTCTTTAACCAGCAATGCAACTCCACCACCTTTTCCTTTTTGTCTGTCCTTCCTAAATACTGAAAACCCCTGGATGTTTAGTTCCCATCCCTGGTCACCCTGCAGCCAAGTCTCCATAATCCCAACTATATCATACCTGTTTACATCTATTTGCTTGGTTAATTCATCCACCTTATTGAGAATGCTCCTTGTGTTAAGGCGCAAAGCCTTAATTAAGGTTTGTCTCTTTAACATTACTTGTCCTGTTCCCACTATTTATCACTGAGGCCCTGTTTGATTCTTGCCCTTGATTTCTCTGTCTATCACTTATCTTATTCCCCTTTCTGTCCTTTGTTCTTGTCCTTGATTCCCCGTCCTCTGACTCCTTGCATAGGTTCCCATCCCCCTGCCATTTTAGTTTAAACCCTCCCCAACCAGTCTAGTAAATATTCCCTCCAGAACATCAGTCCTGGTCCTGCCCAGGTCTAACCCGTCCAGTTTGTACTGATCCCTCCTCCCCCAGAACCGGTCCCAATGTCCCAGGAATCTGAAACCCTCCCCCTCACACCATCTCTTCAGCCACATATTTATCCGATATATCCTGCTATTTCTACTCTGACTGCAGGTGGCACTGGTCATAATCCTGAGATCACAACCTTTGAGGTCCTACTTTTTAACTTATTTCCTAACTCCCTGTATTCTGCTTTTAGGACCTCATCCCTTTTTTTACTTATATTGTTTGTACCAACGTGTACCACAACCACTGGCTGTTCACCCTCCCCCTTCAGCTGTAGCTGCTCTGAGACCATCCTTGACCCTAGCACCAGAGAGGCAACCTACCATCCTGGAGTCTCACTTGTGGCCACAGAAACGCCTATCTATTCCGCTTACAGTTCAATCCCCGATAACCATTGCATTCCCACACTTTTTACTCCTCCCCTGTGCAGCAGAGCCAACCGCGGTGCAACAAATTTGGCCGTTGCAGCTTTCCCCTGAGAGGCCATTCCCCCCAACAGTATCCAAAGCGGTATATCTGTTTTGCAGTGGAATAGCCACAGGAGATTCCTGCACTGCCTGCCTAGTCCTCTTGCTCTGCCTGGTGGTCACCCATTCCCTTCCTGCCTGTGGACTCTTAGCCTGCGGTGTGAACACCTCCCTGTATGTGCTATCCATGATACACTCCGCCTCACGGATCCTCCACAGTGTCCCCAGCCGCCGCTCCAGCACTGAAACCCAGGCTTCTAGGAGCTGCAGCTGGAGACATTCCCGCACACATGCTGGTCCCAGGCACTGGAAATGTTCTAGGATTCCCACATAGAACAGGAGGAGCACACCATGGCTTTGAGCTCTTCTGCCATGACTTACCCCTTTAAATTAAATTAAACCTTTTGGAAGATATTTAATATCAAATAACATCAATTGAAAGGTGACTGTGTGAAACAGACTTGGAAAAATAGCCTTTAGCCACCCTGAAGATGTTTACTGTTCCAGTAACCAAAGTTGTGTTAAAAGCCTTTGGAAGTCCATTGTCCAGTGAGTGCTTGTGGCAATATTACTGGATGACTTTATAAATTTGGAATCTATTTGGACTGTTGCCTTAAAGGGCATGTGTAGTTGGGAGCCTGGTTAAGTAGAAATTTTGGGAACTGTTGTAACTGTGTAACTCTAATCTTGTGTGTATGTTTAAGTTTTTCCACCCCCACCTCTAATCACACCCCCACCCCAATCTCCAATCACACCCCCATGCCCACCACCAACCCAAGCCCCCACCACACTCCCACCCTAACCACACCTCCAACCCCAGCCCCAACCACACTGCCACCCACAACAACACCCCCACCCCAGAGGGCATGAAGAATCTGGACCGAAAGTTGGAGGACTGTTGTGGTTTCCTCCATGGAAAAGATGGCAGCCCCCATGGAGGGCCTGTCTGTCAGGGTACTCAGTGGCTGCCTGATTTGCACTCAGACCTCCACTCACACTAGGCATGTGTGCAGCGCAGCAGTGACAAGGCGAGAGGGGGGACAGGGCATCTTGACCTCCCTCCAGGTAGCCCTTTGCAATGTGTCAGGGAGGTGCCATCCTTACAGGGAGGGGGGGAGTCTCAGTCAGGCACCCTGGGGGCTTCAGC
This sequence comes from Isurus oxyrinchus, assembly GCA_026770705.1. Lineage (NCBI taxonomy): Eukaryota > Metazoa > Chordata > Chondrichthyes > Lamniformes > Lamnidae > Isurus > Isurus oxyrinchus. Next base: position 2,368,781 of record JANJGN010000011.1, read on the forward strand.
CCAGGACACTCCAAGGGTGCCCTGTTACTCCACCTTCCCTCTGCCAGTGACCCCATCTCCTCCAGCAGGTCAGGCCAAGGAGGGTGCACTTGTACCTGAGCAGGAGACCCTTAGCAGGCTGGGCCATCAGAGAACACCCACCAAAGTCATCACAGTCAACAGGGTGTAGCAGTCAGCAGGCAGCCTCCACCTCAGCTGTGGATGTCGGGACTGCACCTAGACCTAGTGATTGGAAAAGAAAGATTAAGAAATTATAAGGGCACAAAGGTGGCACAGGTGTCTCATAACTGTATGTATTAAACACACCTGTAAATGTATATTTAATTTCACTTTATCTGTGTATGTTGTATTTTCATTACGCTGCTAGTCACTGCAATGGTCACCTGTATTTAAGTGTGTTTGTTCCTGATCAGTGGGATACGTTTTATTTCAGATCAGCCCATACACAGGATCAAAATACCAGCAATTTAGTGTGAAAATGTCAAATTTAATGCGGCCACCAGGACATAAGAACAATGAAATGGAGCAAAAGCGGGAACCTTGGCCACCCAGCCAACAGGCGGGTTTGAACCCACAGCGCAGTCGATATCGGTGCCTCACTCGGCCTGGAATCTGGTGCTGATGAGAGGGGTTCGTGGGGTCTGTCTCCCACCTCACACCTTGGCCCCAGCTTCTGCCACATCCACTCCCCCGTCAGCAGCATTGTTTTCCCCCTTCATCCCTGGTCACAGGAGAAACCTGGCTCCTCCATCTCTCTCTCTGAAAATTCGCTGAGGGAGGTTGTACAGGCTGCAGCCGGACCCAATGGTCCTGGACGCTTTTCAGGCCAGTACGGCAGCACCGAGGCTGAGAAGTCCGAGCAGCAGGAACTCACCTTTACCGGTCCAATGATCCTGCTCTATTGCTGTCCCGGCTGAGGAGCGGGCAGTATTGTACCTCTCCTTGGCAGCACTTTGCCAGCTCTGCACAACGGTCAGCAGCCAAATCCTCTGTGAGCATCCCCCTGTCACCAAGGAACCAGCCCTGCAGTCACTGGGGGTTGTGGGGGGGGGGGGGGGGGGGGGGAGGTGCGGTGGTCAAACACTTGTGGCACCTGGGAGTCATTCAGGATGTGAGCATCGTGAGAGGTCCCTGGGTCGCGCGCACATGCCTGAAGGATTCGTTTGCTGGGATCACAGACCTGCATTGAGGGAGGGAAACCCCAATCTGTTAATGAAAGCTGCAGGTGGTCCCAGAGACTCTCAGAGCCATGTCTGGACAGTTAATTGCTCTTGCACTTGGGGAATCCTGTGGTTGGGGCAAACTGCACTGCCCTGGCTGCCTGGCTCTTGGGGTCCGCAAGTGAACTTTATAAAATCTTCCCGGATGCTTCTGGGCTGACTGGGATATTCCACCCATGTCCCCAGTGGAGCCCTGGAAAGAGCCACTAGCGAAGAGGGTCAATTCCGCAATCACTTTTACCACCATCGATGTTGGATTGCCTCCCAATCCATGTGGACTCAGGTCTTCCTGGAGGAGTTGGTGTATGTGAGTGCCAGCTGCCTGTGACATCCTCAGCCACCTCTGGGATTGCCTCTTAGACATCTGTAGATGGCTGCGCTGCCTGCAGTATATATGGTTGCAAGCCAACGCTCAACCGTCACCAAGGCTCCTTCGACAGCACCTCCCAAACCCACGACCACTACCATCCAGAAGGACAAGGCAGCAGATAGATGGGAACCCCACCACCTGGAAGTTCCCCTCCAAGTCACTCACCATCCTGACTTGGAAATATATCACCGTTCCTTCACTGTCACTGGGTCAAAATCCTGGAACTCCCTCCTTAACAGCACTGTGGGTGTACCTACACCACATGGACTGCTTCAAGAAGGCAGCTCACCACCCTACCACCTTCTCAAGGGCAACAAGGGATGGGCAATAAATGCTGGCCCAGCCAGCGAAGCCCACATCCCATGAAAGAATTAAAAAAAAAAGACACCTGAGCCTGGTTCTCAACCAGTTGCCTCATTATTATTAGGGTGTCCCTTCAGTTGACCAGTTTTGCTCACCTTTAACTCCAGCCACCTTTCAAACACAGTCCATCACCTTCCACCCTCCCTCTGTCACCCACCAACTTCCCCTCATTACCTTTAACTCACCCAATATAACTATTCCTCTCCCCTCTGTTTCCCTTGGGCATGCCCCCATTATCCTTGATCCTATAACCATCACCCTCCAGATGCCTCCTCTCTGCTCTGAGCCTATATCCATTACCATTCCCATGCCCACCCTGACACTGACTCCTCTTATCATCCATGCTATGTGTTTCATCTGATTCTGTGACCCCCTCATCTGCCATGAGACCATCCATTACCCGACCATGACCCTGGATCTGCCAGCCAACCACACCCCACTCCCCTCCCCTGTCTTCTGCCCAGTGCCATCAGTAAACCCCCAGGGACCTCACAAGAGATAGCACCAGCCCCACACTTTTGGGCCCATTTCTCTCCCACCATTCCTGCCTGGAAATCCCCTCTCCCACCCAGTCACAGGACACCTACATCCAAGATGCAAGGCCTTTCTCTCCCCTCCCATGAGCCCACACCCTTGTCTTCCCTCCCTGTCCCCCACCATGCCCCAGACTTCCTGCCTCCTACCTCTCACTATCAACACCCTGTCATTGACCAGAAACTGAACTGGACCAGCCAAATAAATACTGTGGTTACAAGAGCAGGTCAGAGGCTGGGAATCCTGCAGTGAGTAACTCACCTCCTGACTCCCCACCCTCCCAGACTCCCTGCCTCCCTTGGCCAGCCTCCCTGCCCATGCGCCTTTGACTGCTGATCCCAATCATTACCTATTGTTGAATGATGCTCCCCAAAGAGGAAAAAAGCAGTAGCTACTTGCTGACGACCTTGCCTGTTCCATGTCATTTATCTGCAGCTGTG